>LPNX011143977.1:200378-274783 GCA_001517045.1 Pseudotsuga menziesii
TATTCCAAGCCAATCCTACGGGTTCATTAAAGCTCCACCTCCACATTAATATTAAGTCCAAGAGAAAGAGGAGAACACTATAGGATATGATTTATGGAGTAGAATGCTATTTCAAGAGTATAATACACAAACACACCTAGAGTTCGATTCAGGGACATTAAAAAAAAAACAAACAATTAGAACACATAAATGATTAAAAAAATCCCAAAATAACATTTTTGGGTTTTAGGAAGGTGAATGAAAAATACTTTTGCAAAGACAATAGGCATTGCAACCATCGACAGCATAATCACAGGGTTTCATTAACACTCTAGTTTTAGTCAGTACGATCCATTGCCAGGCTTTCTTGAGATTAGGTTTATGAACAATGGATCCTTTGCACATGATTGTTATTGCCTTCAATCCTGAAAAGGGGAGGCAAAAGATAAAATTCCATGTTGTTTTGGAGTGTAGAGGAAAATATATTATCGTTAAACAAAATCTCTTCCAGATATGCCATTGTGATATTAGCTTCTAATTATCATCTATCACATGGATAACAACCACACACAACATATGCTAGGGAAATAAAAAATATATAGGGAAATTACAAGACCAAATTTTACTCTTTTGAAACAATTTTCAACCTCCCTGCCTACCTGGGGTCACATATACACTGTTGCGTATTCTATTAAGGAAACATCATGGACATCATAAACATAAAATGAAAACAAATGGATGAAAAAATGGGTGAAAGGTAGACTACTGCCATTCTATCATAAGCACAAAATTCCCTTATCAGCTAAAGCCATCATGTACATTTGCAACATGAATCGAAGGACAATGGGTGACATGTAGATTAGTGCCATAATGTCATAATAGAAAATCCCCTTATCAACTAAATATACCAGTTATCTTAATAGAAAATCCCCTTACCAACTAAATCTACGAGTTATCTTAAGTTTTAGGTTATTTCAATGTTTCACATTTCTTTAAGAACTTTTGGGAATGGTACATCACATTAGTCTATAATAGTGGGAGATCTCTTATGTAGCCACTAAGCAGCGAAGTCTATAGTAAATGTTGGTGGAATCATTTTGTACGAATCGTTTTCATTGGGTTGGTGGATCGCACTGTGAGTAAGTAGTTTGAAGTAATACAGGCTTGTTTTTTTTGTATTACAAGGGAACCCAAAAGGGATTAAAGGTGATGTCATTGAATTTTATACATCCAAGACGAAGTGGATTTAACGTAGTCATTTAATTTATTTTTTTAATGATAGGTTTCTCTTTCACAAGGTGAGAATAGTTTAATAAAGAAGCAAGGAAATCCAAGCATATTTTATTGAAGATGCCTACCTTTGCTTGCTTCTATAGCTACAACTATTATGGAAAAGCATGTGACAGATATGGACAAGACATTGGAACAAGAAAGAAGAAATGTTTGAAAAGATAAGTAGATGGGAAATACAGGATATGACAGTTCATTAGAGAGCTGCCTTCATTAAGGCGTCCGGTGGGGTAGGGGAGTTGTGTTAGAATAGTAGAGTCAAGCTAAACTAGTTAACCTATCTAAGCAACCAACAACATATCATAAAATATAAGAACATGAAAAGAAAAGGACAAGAGAACACCGATACACATGGTTCACCCTAATGGGTTACATCCATGGGAAGGTAGTCTTGTATTATCTCCAAAATGTCTTCTCCAATCTTACAAGAGAGCAAAGCACAAATACCCCAAAGAATATAGATGATGTACAATAGTGTCACAATAGTACCACTACTACATCAAGAATACATGATATGTAGAGACTCACTTGACCCTATTATATACTAAGAGATGAGGAGGAATTACTCTCAGATATTGCATGTACGATAATATAATTCTCCAAAATAACATCTCTTAATATAATACCATGGAAAAATACTCTACACAAGGAATTACACCAGCATATAACTATGGGTTAAATGTATTATGCTTTTACATAAGATTGTAGACAACTTCCAACATAATACAAAGACATTGTTCCCTTCTAAGGAATACAATATATTCCAACACTCCCCCTTAATAATGGCAAGGAGAAGGGACCATACTAACAATAAGGAAGAAAGTAGTCATTACTGCTCCCTCTTGATGACAACTTCCAGAAGAACCAAAGCTGAAAAAGAAGAACACTTTGGCTGATGGAATTTGATGATGAACAACCACTTCTCACTGAATCATGAAAGTGCAGACAAACCAGGTTGTATGATGAAACACCCAACAATAAAATGTCGAGAACATGTGACGTAATCCAATCGCAATATGCCCAGATCACCACAAGAATCATCACAACCATACATTATAGCTGAAGAACTATGATATAACATCCACTAGTTTACAAATACCTTTTGACGGTCGATACAATAGAACATGTGGCTAAGAACACCACAACAATGTACAAAAAAACCCAGATGGCCAATACACATGGAGATAGAAAACATTCTTCGAGTGAAGGTGCAATATAAATATCTATAGAATACCTTAGGCATAGAAGAAACAAGACTCCAATGGTCTATACATCGAAAATGATATCATACAGATGAACATCATGACTTTAACAGTAGAATATGGTGCTTCATTACTTCTGGAATAAGGTGAAAGCCTAAACAGAGAACTTATCTGCACAAGAACTTTCAATATTAAAGCATATAAAGATCATAAAACAAAATTGCTCATACAGAAATGAAATGCTTATATACCAAAGGTTAGCAAACATCATATAAAGGAATGGCAACATAATATGATCAAATAAAAGATTAACTTGCTTATTAAGGAAAATGAAGTTACTTTTAGACATTAAGTGTGAGGCACAACATATAAATAGTGAACCAAAGATTTCACTTAAATATATGAAAATTTAGTCCGCAAGCAACTAATCTGAAACATAGGTGCATTTCTTATTAGTATGAGGTTAATATGCAAGAGATGAATGCCTTGAAAATGTCAATGCTTCCATATAGAAACGTTAAAGACAAGTAGGAACAAGATAACCTCTGCAATCATAAGAATATAAATCTCATTGCAACAAGAACAAGGTGCTCGTGATAAATAGTTCAAGATTTAATGATTGCTCAAACCCATATACATATTGAGTATTTAAGATGATCGAAATAAACATGACATGAGATATAGATAAATCAAAATATTTAATATGATCAACATATAGAAAATTATGATCAACTCATGATATCACTTATAAAAAATTATGAAATGACAAGTCACTAATGGTCTTAATCATGGGTTCATTTCTTGTTAACACTATATAAATATGCAAGAGATGAAATGCCCTAGAAATGTCAATGCTTCCATATTAGAATGTTAGAGACAAATAACACAGGAACTAGATACAATCTCTACAATACATGAAAAAGAAACTATATCCCACTTAAATAACTTATGACAAGCCAAAAAATATGATATCACATAGATTAAAAAAATGATTTTACTGAAGAATTTAATTAGCAAGAGCATATAATGATCATAAATATATTACTTATAAAAGAATGAAATTGCTTAAATACACAAAGGTCAGCAATAACATATAAATAAAGTAAATAATGATCACTAGATAACACATATGAGATTGTTTTTATATTTTTTTTTTATAAACAAAACAAAGAAAAGAACAAATTAATTATTAAGTATATTTAAGAAATATTAAGCATTAGATGGTTTATAGCTATCATCATGACAAAATACTAGAGATCCGTATCCTTAAAAGATGTCAATATTTCCATATAGAAATGTGAGACAAATATATAGCAAGAACCAAAAATATAATCTTAATAAACATGATTAGAAGAAAAAACTAAATGCAAAAAATGAATAAGAGAAAACCTAAATACTTTACCGTACTCATCTGAATCTGCAAAAAACAATAAAGGAAAGAGAAAATTTACTTACATCCCTTTGAAAACATGTGCCTAGAAAAGCACAGTCTTATGTTCTGGTCGCATAGTTAGATCAAGAATGGTTGTTCCAATTCCAAAAACATGATATAATACAAAATCCGGTAATAAATAAACAAGTTACGGCCCTTTTTTATAACTACATTTTTTTATTACTGAAAGGAAGCCCAGAAATGCCAAATTTTCCGTTATGGACACGTGGGTGGATCCATAATGGTTGTTTCGATTCCGAAAACAGGTTATAATAAAAAAACCGATAAAAAATAACCAAGTTACAACCCTTTTGTATAACTGTCATTTTTATTACCGAAAGGAAGCCCAAGAATGTCCAGTTTTTTGTTTTGGTGATGATGGTGGATCCAAATTGGCATTTCTAATTCCAAAAACAGGTTATAATAAAAATTCTAGTAAAAAATGACCAAGTTAAAGCCCTTTTTTATAACTGTCATTTTTATAATTGGAATAAAGATCTCCTTGAGGAGAGCCCTGAAATCCTGTAGATCTATAGAAAAAACATCAAGAAACCCTTGAAAAAATTCTGCAAAAATCTTACACAACAAGTTAGGGTTAGGGTAAAAAAAATGTAGAAATATGCTGAGATCTGAAGTGAAGCGTAATGGCTACCAAATAGAAAGAAAAACTACAACAAAATGACAATGCCCAAATGATAATCATTATTGATTGAAAGCTATAGAAGGTACTAGATCATAGTTGCCCGCTCTAATACCATGGTAGAATATTAGAGTCAAGCTAGACTAGTTAACCTATCTAAGCAACCAATAACATATCATAAAAGATAAGAACAGGAAGAGAAAATGACAAGAGAACATTGATTTACGTGGTTCACCCTAATAGGTTACATCCATGGGAAGGTAGTCTTCTATTATCTGTAGAATGTCTTCTCCAATCGTACAAGAGAGCAAAGCACAAATACCCCAAAGATAATAGATGATGTACAATAATACCACTACTACATCAAAAAAATACATGATATGTAGAGACTCACTTGACCCTATTATATACTAAGAGATGAGGAGGAATTACTCTCACATATTGCATGTGGGATAATATAATTCTCCAAAATAACAAATCTCTTAATACAATACCATGGACAAATACTCTACACAAGTAAATACGCCACCATATAACTATGGGTTAAATGTATTACTCTTTTACATAAGAGTGTAGACAACTTCCGACATAATAGAAAGACATTATTACCTTCCAAGGAATATAATATATTCCAACAAGTTGAGTAAGGGTATGGAGAGATTCAGTATCCACTTAACTGCTTACTAAAGTGGTAGGTTGTAAGGAGAAGCGATGCCATTAATCACAAGAGAAGTGATCAAATATGGAAAATTTTGAGGCCCTTTAGAGTCGTAGTAGCTTTTCTTTATTTTCTACTAATCGAAGCGATCTCAATCAATGTAATAGCTAGTGAGTTTTTTTAAGGTTTATTCATCTATAATTTCTTTTTTACTAATCAAATGATCTCAATCAATGTAATAGCTAGACAATTGTAGGGTTTCTACCTCTATAGTTTGAAGTGTGTGAATCTGACTTTGGCAACATCACTCGCTAAAATTGGAATGGTAGGGATGCTAAATCTTGCAAGCATTAAAATTAGATATTGGTTGCAGTATTGAATTCTTGGCAGGAGGATGGTTTGTATGAAATTAAATACAGTGGGGAGGTGGTGTATTTTTCAATGTCAAATTTAATTAGTTTTATGTTAGCGCCATTAACTACTTTTACGCCAGCCATGAGTCGGGGTGGAGAGTGAGGGGGTGAACCAACAGGAGTTTGAGTAGGAGAACTGTAAGGGGTATCTGGGCCTTCTTGGTTCAAAGGTAATTCAACCTCCTGCAGAGCAGTCTCTACAAGTTCTTCCCAGTCTCCAACCAACACTGAATCTTCTGCTATAGGACGGTCTTTCTTCTTGTATTCTCTTCTAGGTAAGTCAGGGATAATTGGCAACCCTCCAAGCTTCTTTACATATGCCTGGGTGTGTCTTCTTAGGTCGTTAACCACTTCGTTACCAACAGCGTATAGATGTTCTCTGTTTTCTTTCGGGATTGGATTATGGAACGCACTTCTTTCGGAACTATCACCTGTGGAAAATTCTCGGGAAAACGGGTTTCCTCGACCAGCCATGCACTGGAGGCTCTCCTTCTAGTGCCAAAAATGTTGGGGCCTGGAAATTCGCAGGCGACAACAGTAAAGGATTCTCCCCAATCAACGTTCCCAACTAGCCCGTTGACTGTTTGGTGTAGGGAATTCGTCCGGTTTGCGGTCCAGCTACCGTAGGTCAAGGTAACAAAAACAAAGGGTTTTACCGGTTGCGGCCCGATCCACCGAGTTTTTGTAATTTTTTGACTTAACAATTGCAATGCAAGTGCCTAACTAAATGCAAGGTGATCAGAATGCAAGGAGCCGTCACAATGTGATGCGCAGGTTCTTACCTCTCGTCTTAAGGCGCGCAAGCATTTAAATCACGTACAACAAGTAAATAAACTAACTACCTAAATCTATCCCTAGGGAGCAAGGTTATCATTCGTTAGTGAGTAATACATTCCGTACATGCATTATGAACAGTTACGGACAGCTGATACTTCATTCAAAACACATGAACCATTACAGATATTTAAACAACCAGATAGCCGATTATTTTACGAATAGCATTTATTACTCACAGTGGAAGAAATCCTAAAGATACTGAAGAACATTTAGCAAGAACATAGGTTCAGGAAATTAAACACTCTCACAGTAAACAAAACATAGCTGAAAACGAAATAGTTCCTCTTCAACATTATTCATTGAGTCGCATTGATACATTCCACCTTTCACTCTCTCCAGCAGGTAAAATTGCAGTTTCTTTTGCAAAACGAAGGAGTTCCTCTTACAAGTAAAAATTTACAAAATTTTCCAAGGAAAAATCCCTTTCTCCCATCTCTCTTCCCCCTATTTAACTATAGACCCCTATCTTCTGGGCTGTCCCCCGACGTATGACTTTTTCGTTCCCCAACGCTTCATATCCTTCGGTTCTGTCTTTTATGGCATACTCATGATTGGTTAAGTAACTGATGTGTCTTTCGGAATCACACTTTTGTTGCCTTCGAAGTGGTTTTGTTCATACCACCATCAACGGTCCGCTTCCCTTCTTGTTGTGGAAGTTTCATCGTTTTCCAGGATTTCACCTGCAATCAACAACGAGAGCCATTCATTGGAAAACATAACTGCAAAAATAATGCGAACTAAAAATATCACTCCACAGGAAATGACTGGGTGCTTCTCTATAATCGACAAGAGACTGGATTAAGCCTTTCAGGCGGGAAGATTATTAATCGGCAGTCAACAAGGTTTGGGCATCGGACGCTAAACCACTTTCCTGACTACAACGACATATGGGTAAAGACTTCAGGCATGCGACTGAAAGGGCGGGAAAACTTTAAGTCGAAAGTCGGATGGATTTGACGTCGGAAGCGAAATGGATCTCTTGGCCACAACGGCGGATGAAGAAAAGATATAGTCATGTGATGGACATCGGGGAATGGATCGTTTCACACTTCGGAAGCTAGACCGCTTTGAGAGCCGCAACGGCGGACGAGACAAATATTACAGCCCCCGATTCAACATAAAAGATGCCCAAAAAAACTAAGTAATGGAGAACTAAAAACATCAACGGTCCAGCTGGTTCACCTCAGAGACAACATGTAACTGATCAAATGAGTTTCTGGCTACCAGGCCGCATTCAATTCTGCAACCAACAACAAAATCTAAAAACATGCATCCTCTGGAAATAGGCTGCAAAATAATAATTAGAATCTAACAAAGCCAAAGCAATACCGAACCTTCATGGATCAAACGGAATCAGAGCAGCTTTAAATGGAAAGGAGGGGCCCCAAAATTTAAGAGATTTGGGGAGAAAAGTTGCAGCAGCAACAGTGCTATCTCTTGATTCTTCTCACCAAAGGAAGTTCTACAGAGCTAGCTCTTTTTCATGTTGGTTGTAGGCCTAGCTCCCATGTAGGTCTTCTTTAGCACTTATACCTGACCTACTTGTCAGAAAGGCATAGTACTCACATCCATCTAGGCCGAAACACATCCTGCTCACAATGATGGAAGAGTTCTGCACTTCCATCCAGGCCGGAACACTTCCTGCTCACAATGATGGAAGATTTCCTCCCTTTCATCTAGGATGGAACCACATCCTGCTCACAATGATGGAAGAACTCTGTTCTTCCACCCAGGCCAGAACCACATCCTGCTCACAATGATGAAAGATTCTCACCTAGGTTGGAACACATCCTGCTCACAATGATGAAATATTTCTGCACTTACATTCATCCAGGTGGGAACACATCCTGCTCACAATGATGAAAAGGCTCTGTACTTACATCCATCCAGGAGGGAACACATCCTACTCACAATGATGGAAGGCCTCTGCACTCACATCTGATCTTGTAGGAACCAATCCTACAGTCATATCAGAATGGCCCCCAGTCCTCCTTGACTGAGCTACCTGGTAACTGACCAGGTGCCTCCATTCTCCTAGAGAATGGCAGTTTCCCTTAGATCCGACCTGCTCGTCGGAATGGCCAACACTCACATCTAACATGGAAGGAACGTAATCCTTTAGCTGTGATAGAATGGTTCATGCCTTACATCTGATCAAGTGGGAACACATCCCTCTATCACATAAAAATGGCTTCTCAGTCCTAGACTGATTTTTCCTTGTACATCACCAGGTAGCTCCATTCAAAGAATGGCAATTTCCCTTACATCTGTCCTACTCGATAGAATGGCTAGCACTCATATATGACATGGAAGGAAGCAATCCTCTCACCATGAAAGAATGGATATGGATCTCAGCACTCATATCTGACATGGAAGGAACCAATCCTGTCACCATGACAGAATGGCTCAGCCCTTACATCTGACCATGGAAGGAACCAATCCTCTCACCATGATAGAAAGGCTATGGGACTCATCACTTTCCCTTGGAGGAAATCTTGATCTAGAGAACACCAAGATTCTCCCTGAAGTACTCGAACTTCACCCTAGCCAATGGATTTTTCAAGACATCAGCTATTTGTTCCTCCGTCGCAACATACTAGAGCTTCACTGCTCCCCTTTGCACCATATCCTTGATATAGTGGTACTTGATCTCGATATTCTTTGACTTGTCATGGAACACTAGATTCTCTGACAACTTTACGCAACTTTGGTTGTCACAATGTATACAAGTAGCATCCAACTGGAGATCAAATAAATTAGACAGTAGCTTCTGTATCCATACTGCCTCACAACTAGCTAAACAAGCTACAACATACTTTGCTTCATTTGTACTCAGTTCCACACAAGATTGCTTCTTGCTAAACCAAGAGATCACACCTGATCCCATACTGAAGAAAAACCTTGAAGTGCTCTTTTTATCGATGGCACTGCCTGCTTAATCTGAATCAACATAACCCTCCAGGTTAATCTTCTGATTCGCATCGTACTTGAGCCCATAATCAACTGTACCCCTCAGGTACCTCAGAATATGCTTTGAAGCAATCAAGTGAACATTTCTCGAATCTGTCAAGAACTGGCTCAAGGTGTTCACAGCAAAGCAAATTTTTGGTCTCATGTTCGTCAGGTACATCAATGACCCAATCATATGACGATACATTGTAGCATCAATTGAATCTGATGAAGCATCACTTAATAGCTTTAACTTTGATGCCATAGGTGTGGCCATAGCCTTGCAGGCCATCATCCCAAACCTCTTCAGGATCTCTACTGCATACTTCCCTTGTCCAAGGAAGATTCCATCTGTACTCTGCCACACTGCCATACCTAGAAAGTAATGCATCATCCCCAAGTCCTTCATTTTGAACTCAGCAGCAAGCTTTCTCTTTGTATCAGCAATCAACCCATCCGTACCTGTTACAAATAGATCATATACATATAGTAGAAGCATCATTGGGTTGCCATTTTCAACCTTGTAGTAAAGGTTGGAATTTGCTTTACTCTTGGTAAAGCCCAAACTGGATAGAAAGTTGTCAATTCTGTCGTACTAGGTCTTGGGTGCCTATTTCAAACCGTACAAGGCTTTCTTCAATCTACATACATGAGACTCTCTGTCATGTGTCTCAAAACCGAGTGGTTGTTCTACATACACTTCCTCTTCTACTACACCATTCAAGAAAGCAGTCTTGACATCCATTTGGTGTATCTTCCATTTCATCACTGCAGCCAGAGCAAGTACCGATATGATGGAAGTGTATCTGGCTATAGGTGCAAAGGTTTCTTCATAATCTATTCCTTCTTTCTGAGAGAAACCCCATGCCACAAATCATGCTTTATATTTTTCAATGCTACCATCTGTAGCATGCTTGATCTTGTAGATCCATTTGGAAGTTACAACTGACTTCCCTTCTGGTCTTGGGACAACATCCCAAACATAATTCTTCATGATCGATTGGTATTCTTCGATCATATCATCCTTCCATCCTTTCCATTCTGTCACTTCTTCGTAACTGGAAGGTTATTTATTAATGAAATCACATAGTAAAGCTACATACCTGGAGCAGGCTCTGGTTCTCTTTCTTTCTCTGTGATTCTCTTCTGGAGCCCCATATCTTTCCGCACCTTGGATAAGTTCTCGTACCCAAGCAGGTTTCCTCTTATGAGGATTCTTCTCCAGAGATGGATCTACAGGTCTTTGTCGTTCTTCAAATTCTTGATCTTCTTCTTGAGCATCTTCGTTAATGGTTGTATCATGAATTCTGGGTGCTTCTGCTTCTGATTCTTTAGGTTCTTCAGCAGGTCTCATTTTGGATTTGTTGTAAGCTATGTCTTCATCAAATGTCACATCCTTGCTGATGTCAATCTTCTTGTACCCTAGAAAATATATTCTATAAGCCTTCGAGATTTTAGAGTATCTCCCAAATATAACCTTCTTTCCTGAAGGATCTAATTTTGTTCTCTTCTCTTTTGGAATGTGTATGTACACAGGATAGCTTAATATTCTGAGATGGCTGACTTCTGGTTTCTTGCTGGAGAAGACTTCTTCAGGAGTCTTGTTCTTGAGTACTCTATGAGGAGTACGGTTCTATACATACACATCTTTTCTGGAAGCTTCCGCCCAAATATGCATAGGAAGATCTTGATCATGAAGCATGGCTCTTGGAGCTTCCATGATAGTTCTATTCTTCCATTCCACAATCCCATTCTGTTGTGGATTTTAAGGAGTGGACAACTCCCTCTTAATCCTTCATTTTTGCATAGCTCTTTGAATTCATTTGAAGTGAATTCTCTGCCATTATTTGATCGAAAATTCTTGATCTTCTTTTTAGTGTGGTTCTCAATCAAGGCTTTGAATTCCTTGAATTTGATGAATACTTCGTCTTTGTTCTTCATGAAGTAAACCCATGTCTTCCTAGAAAAATCATCAATAAAAGAAACATAGTATGCATACCCGCTTAGTGATTTTGATGACATAGGACCGCATACATTGGAGTGGATGATTTCTAGGATTCCTTTGGCTTTTCTTTTGCTGCTAGGAAATGTATTCTTTGTATTCTTTCCTTTCGCACATCCTTTGTAGATCCCATCATGTTTTGCTTGGAATTCTGGAAGACCTTCAACAGCTTCGCTTGCAATAGGTAGTGCTCTATAATGCGCATGTGCAAGCCTTCTATGTCAAAGCTCATTTGGCTCTACTGTGTCATGGATCAAGGCTTGTTCTGGATGGCCCTTCAATCTGTACAAACCTCCTTCTTGTTCTCCAATCACCACTGCACCATCGATAGTCTTACCTCTTGGCCACATGATGACTTGACCATCTATGAATGCAACCCTGATTCCTTTTGCATCCAATGCTGATATGGAGAGAAGGTTCTTCTTGAGTCCTGGAACAAACAATACTTCTTTCATTGTTAGAGACTTTCCAGAGTCTAGTTTATAGGAATATTCCCCACTACCTTTTATTGGATATTGGTAGTCATCTCCTAGTTTCACCTTGTGAGGCGATTCATGTTCTAACAGTCTTACAAAGGATTCCTTGAATCCAGTCATATGTTTGGAAGCCCCACTATCTATAAGCCAATCTTCACTACCATGAGTAATGTTACTTGTGAGAGTAGAAATCAAAACATATTCATCCTCGCTTGAAGAATATTCACTTTCATATCTGGTTCTTTTCTTGCATGGTTCATCATCCTCTGTAGCATGAGCATGATGTATTCTTTTGTTCCCCTTCTTCTTATGAGAGTGGACCTTCTTCTTAGGACAGTCTTTTGCAAAGTGTCCTATTTCATCACATGTATAACATCTTAATCTAGATGGGTCCTTTCTATTGTTATCTCTATGATGATGATTCTTACCTTTGAAGTGATGAGGTTTTCTTCTGCCTTTCTTAGAGTGAACTATGAGAGCTTGATCTTCACTTCCCATCTTCTCTTCTCGAGCTGCTATCCATGCTTATTCTTGAGAAAATTCTTCCCATATTCTGCTGAATTTGACTAACTTCTTTCTAGCACGGATTCCTTGGATGAAAGAATCCCATGACACAGGAAGGCCATTCAGTGTTGTCATCACAATCTCTGCATTCTCCACTTCTTCATCTACAACTTCTAATTGTTCCTTGATCTGAGAAACCCTTGTGAAGTAGGATTGGATAGTCTCTGCATTCTGAATCTTCACATTCTTAAGTTGATTCCTCAGATTCATCTTTCAGTTTATGTTCTTCCCTTCAAAAAACTTGGTTAGGGCATCAAACATAGCTTTAGGTGTCTTGAGAGAGGACACCTGAGGTATAAGGTGATCATTGATAAAATCAGCAATGATCCTCTTTGCCATAACCCTCTTCTTCTTATGTAAGGCCTTTGCCTCATCTCCCTCTGGAATTGGAACCTCCTCATGGATGTAGGAGTCTAACTCATTCTCTTCCAGGACCAGGGAGATCCTATACTTCTAGGCTTGGAAGTTATCAGCTCCCTCAAGATTTTCATCAAGCTTGGTATGATGAGACATCTTAACTGAGAACCTCAAATGGAAATACAAAATATTTTAGATCTTACCAGGTCAAGATGTCGGATCTGAAACTTGAGTTGAAATTCTATAGAGCTGGTTTAGGAGCAAATTAGGGTTTTGCTTTTCTGGAGATCTATCCACCCAAATGTCTTGAAATTTTTCCCTAACTTCAATTTTGGGGAGGAGATCAATCCGGGCCTGGGCTCACTGAAAAATTCCTCTTCTGTGAAAATCCCTAATTTTTGGCAGTAGTGTTGGGTCCAAAACTGAAAAACCTCAGAATTGGATTCTGCTTCAATAGAAAGATGCGCCCTAAGGAGGAGAGTTATTCCACCTTAATTTTGCTGAAAATCTGTGGAGGAATATCCACAAACTAGGAATCCCTAGTTCCCGCAGCTACACAATGTCTTCTTCTCAGGTTAGCTCTGATACCATCTTAGTTTTTCAACATTAAGCTAGCATTATTAGTATCTTTAACTGAGAGAATAACAAGTACAGCAATCAAACACAAGAGACAATGAACATAGTGTTTTTCCTCGGGGAAACCATAAATGGATAAAACCCCGCAACTTCCTTAGAGATAGAATCAACACCAAAATAGTAAAAGCCCAAAACAATAAGTGATCTCCTAATATCAGTAATATTCTTCTTGTCTAGCCCCAGTGTCTTCTCCTTCCTCAACTATGCACTACACTTGAGTGTGTATGAGTTGTCTGTTAAATAGAGACTCTGGTTCTCTATTTATACTAATATCGACATGACTAAAACCCTACCAAGGCCGACCTCTACTAGGAGAGTCTAATAACCCTAGTGCCCCAGAACTGCAGGGACTTTAACCCTTAGACAATCGGAGGGTTACCCACAATGACTTGACATGACTTCTTTACATTATTGATCCTCCCGATCGGAACATCGGGGCATGAAAACATGACTCAATTACATTATAGATACATCCGGGAATAAACATTGGGTTACAATACATAATATACATAGATGAATGCATTCTGAAGTTACAAATGCATCAAAAAATACAGGCTTGCTGGAAATGTGAAACATGCCAACATAGATAAGATATAGGTTTCGTTTCTAAAAATTTATAGGTTGATAAAGTGCCTTCAATTAGGGTTTAAAGGATGTAGATACATAACCTCGGCTATATTATTCCTATGTTTGGAACCTGAAAATAATGAATAGAAAATAAATTGCAAAAATGAACAGAAACCAAACCCTCCTATAGATAACACTAAAGGTGCTTAAGCCATCATGAATAAAATATATTAGAATAACCTGTTTGAATAGAAAAAGAGAACATAACCTTTGATAAAAGAAATACATCTTCTAATAAACAATAAGTTTATCATGTAAGTGAAGAAAGAAGTAATGCAGAAAGTATAACCTAGCTTAAAGCAAACAAATCCTAAATATCCATTCAACATTCAATCTCCTCTTTTAATAAGGAACTTGTATAGTTTACAACGTAAAAATCAAGAACCTCATACTTGCAAGATGAATTTGTTTCCATGGCTGAGAATCCTGCACACTCAAATACCCAAAATTAACAAATTCATAAACACATATGACATCTATTCAGATAACCGAATAAATTGGGAACTACCATGTTCCTCCAAACCATGACCCAAAATCATTCTCGGTTTCAATCCAGATCCCCTCGAGTTGGTTCCAACATGCAAGTAGCTTAGAGCTCCTAAGGTAAGGCTTCCCTATTTGGGATATCAAGTTTTGTATCAGTTCTCCTTTTTCCTCTTAGGAAAAATGTTCTACAAGAACTCTCTTGAGAATAATCAGGTAGAATTATGGAATAATCCAAAGATCCCCAAGCCTCTCTTTGGATTGGGTTTTTATAGGCATACTTTTCAGTCAAAGGGGCAGTTAAATCAAGAATCATTTGATTTCTTGAAATAACCATTTTTATTTAATTTAGGTAATTTTAATATTTAACTTAGGAACTTTTGACTAGTTCCTACTTTGACTCTTGTAGGTATTTTAATATTTAATTATAATTTATAATAATAATAACATATGAATCCTTTCTTTATTATTTATAGCTATTAGTATTATTACTGTGTTTACTCTTTATACATATCATGTATAAATTATATATATCACTTGTTAACATTTTATCCTCAAGTATCATATAGCATGATCCCTAAACATATTGCAGTTTTCTTGTATCTTAGTCACTTTCTTTAATAAGGCCTTCAGGTAGGGGTTAGGTCAACTAGGTTAGGCAACTCTAAACATCCTTGCACATTGGATTCCCTTGTATAACATGGTATTTATTCAATACTTGATAAGATAGAGAAATTCAAAATTTCATTTAATCACTTAAAAATAAATAAGATATGATCAATGTTTTATCCGAGTCATTTTTACTCAACATATTAATTCTTTTCAGTAACTCCTAGTGCTTATCCAGAGCCCATACTCAACGCTAAAAAATAAGGAGTTACAAACTTAGTGCAATTCCAGAGATCCTCGCTCAACACTAATGCTAGGATGTACTTGTAGGATACACCTAGGGATACAATGTCCAATGATCCGATGTTCCAGATCTTATGCTCAACATCAGCTTGGAAGGCTTCAGGTCTTATGCCCAACACTACCAATTTTATCTTTTCATGTGCTTCATAGCTTCATGCTCAACACAAATGTTTTCATAACTCACGTGTTCCAAAGCTTCTCACTCAACATGAATATAAACACTCATGTTATCCAAAGCTTCTTATTCAACACAAGCATCAAATACTCATGTGCTCTAGAGGTCCTCGCTCAACACTAAAAATCTCATCAATATGTCCTTCAGGGTCCACGCCCAACACATGAAATCATATATAAAACATATGAAATTGGCTTACGCCCAATATATCAAACAAGTCATCATGTTCATGTGTAGTGGCATCTTAGACCCAATATTCTAATTAAAACATCAAAGTAACATCATAAAAACTTGGACTTATGCCCATAAGTGTTAGGTCAAAATTCAGGATATTACACTCTTCTTGAATATGAGGCTAATTATAACATAATGTAAAAACATGCAACCATTGATCTATGCCAAAACCCTATTTTTACGAAATTGAAAAGGAACACTTTCTTTCAAAAGGTCTTTCCTATAGAGTATATTAGAAATAACTATAAGATACAAAAAAATAACCAAAAATTATAAAGGATGATAAAAAAAGTCACTTAGATTGGGAAAATAGGAAAATATCAAGAATTAAAAAAATGCAATCCTTGAGATTCTTTCAAAATATAAGATATTTTTTCCATCATTGAATAGTAACAATAATTAAAAGTACTAACCCCCAAAGCTTAAAAAATGATGTATATGAATTCCTAGGGATCCTTTGACAATATGCCTTGGAAATGAAATAATCCTCCCCTTTTTTAAGATGTGTAACATGACCAAATCTAATGCATAGTTTCTGAAACTTGTCATGTCTAAGTTCCTAGTTGATCACAGAAGATAAAGGAACCAAGTGTTGTCAAATCCTTTTTCTTCATGAAACTGATTCATTGTATGCTTCATACTTGAAATCTATAGCCATAGAGGAAAATATCAACTAAATTCCAAATGGAATAAGTTGAGGTTATAGGAAAACCAATAAGGAAAAAGAAAACTAATATCAAATCTAGTGTGCAAGGGCCCTATATATTGATGGTTCGACAACAACATTTGGGCCTTTGGGATTTGGGAATCCACAACAAATGAGTCTTATATAAGAGCCTTGTTGGGATTGGAACTTAAGAAAAGAACAAGGTTTATTGAGTTCATGAATGCCTATAAGAAACATGCCTACAAAGGTGTTCACTATGAAGATGATGTACTCAAGGTAAGTTTCATATATAGGTTGAGTTTCCTACTTGTAGATAAGGTGCATCTAATGCTGACAAATAGAATTATCCTCAATGAAGATATTAATATGTGAAAAGATATAGGTTAAATTGGCCACCAAACACAAGTTCTAAATTTTTTTAGGAATTTAAAGGCTGTAATTTAAATAGTCGTTTTTAGAAAATAACAATAACATAAAACAAGATACAAATATAAAACACATGAAAAACAATATAAGAGAGACACCAATATAACATGGTTCACCCAAGATGGGCTATGCACACATAGAAATTTATAGTCTGTTTTTATTATATCGCCCATCAAAATGAAGGGATACAACCTGCATCACATCCATTGCAACTTCTTCTTCACACTCTCATAGTCTCTCTCAGACACACAAGTATTTTTCAATATAATACAATCCAATACAATACACAATTGTAATACAATGTATTACTTTTAAAGAGGGATTACCGTGATAAAATACCACAAGATACCTAATATTTAGAGTCTATAAGTTACCATTATTGACCAAGTCATGACTATGAAATTACAACATTTTACAAGGCATATTTTTCTAAAATTTTCAGTACTAGGGCACAGCCCCCAAACCCCCATTAGTTGCCTCTAAGTAGTAAGGTTCTATTTTTTCTTAAAATTGCAATATAAGATTTGGAATCAACATCATTATCATAGTTTTAAAGTTTTTGTAATCCTGTGTTGTCTTATTGTGTGTGTGTTTTGAAACTATGTGATTTTAAAGAATATGTGTATTTGCACTCTTGGATAATGTGTTTTTGCACTCTAGGATATGATGGAGTTCTTTTTTGTTTGACTTTTCTTCATATTCCCTTGCTCAAACCTATGTATACACTAGTATAGATCCAAATCCTAGGCTCTATCAACTGTCGAGAGGGATCAAATCCCTCGTGGTGCAAACCTCTTCTTAAGTATTGTAGTCAATCACCTATTGATTTGATTCAAACCAAAAGACACATCTTTTTATTTAAGGTTGACATGTAATATTTTTATTATTAATATTTAATATTATTTATGGCCAACATATAATATTTTTTATTGTTTTTTAATTTGTTAGGAATGAACATTACAACATCTCCCCCATACATGGTTTTAAAACCATGTGCAAGGCCCTCCTAAAACCATGGGTTGTTTAGGAGGCCTTGCACATTGTCTTAAAACCATTTGCAAGGCCCTCCTAAACCATTCACAATAAAAACATGGGTTGTTTAGGAGGCCTTGAAAATGGTTTTAAAACCATTTGTAAGGCCCTCTTAAACCATGTGCAAGGCCAACATTTTTTTTGTGGACAATTCAATTTTTTATTTTTTATTTTTTAATTATTTTAATTTTTGTTAATGGCCGACAAAATATATTTATTATTTTTTACTTTTTAGAAGTAAAAAGGAACATTACAACATCTACATCATAATCGACAAGTAAAAAGTAATGTTACAACATCTCCCTCATAGTCGACAAACATTACAACATCTCCATCATAATCGATGGAGCAACTGAATCTGGTTGGTCCGTTAGTAGTCGAATCCGACTATCATTTTAAATAATGAAATATGAATAATATATTAGATGATGAATATTACAATGATGTATTGGCCTTAAATATGACTTGGACATTCATGATGAGGAGACACCTCCTTTCATACTAACCTAACTATAAATTATTTAATTATTTAATTATAATCTTAGTTTATGTTCATTACATTGCCACTCCCTGTAAGGGATATTTGTCCTCAAAGCTTAGATTATTGTCTTTTCATTCTTGTTTTGTGTTGAAACAATGTCATTACTTCATTTATGTCTTTTTTAGAACTTGTATTAGGTATGTGCTTGGTCTTGACACAATAGTTTGTCATTTTCCTTTCATTTGTAACTTGAATTTTTACCCCATTATGTTGATTATTGTTCTCCCATTTTCCATGTACATGAATATGAGGAATATTTTTGTGACTGACCATATCAAGCGTTGTTTTAGAGATCGCTTGTCCCGCAATACTCATGATGTCATCACGTAATGTTTCCATTGTATTATCCTTACGATTTATCTTGAGAAGTGGTGTTTCATGAGGCTTCTCACACTTGAAGTCACCTGATAGTGTTACATTTAGGTTTCTCTAGGGTGGTAGAAGAGTTAAGGTAGAAGATGAATCTACGATATCTAATTCCTTTGCATATTGTAGGATCCATCTTTTGTTATTGTATGGATCATCCTTATTGTCAATGATACTGGCTTGACTCTCATTATGATGTTGGTCGATCTTATCTTTATCAAATATATTATTGGTATTTTGGTCATCCCTACGATATTTAGTCTCCTTGTCTTTTTTATTGTCTTGATCAATCTTGTTACTCTCATTTTTGTTGACATAGTGGTCCAACATATCTGATTTACTGATATGGTTTGAATTATACCTTAGTTTTTGTAACATTTCCATTATCACGGTATTCTGGTTCTGTGTCATGATGCTCAAGTTTTGTGCCATGTTGCTTATGTTCTGTGTCATCACACACATCTCGTCATCTAACTCGTTTCGTTTCTCATGCATGATATCTACTTTGTCATCAATTTTTATTCCTAGTACTAGAACAACGTCTTCTTTGATTTCTTTCTTAAGTGCCTTGTTATTTTTCGTTTCTTCTATGATTTTTTCTTGGTTGGCAACGAGGGCCTTGATGTCCTTCTCCAATTTCTCAAGTTTGTCTTTTAATTCCATCATAGCCTCAATCCTTTTATGCAAATGTGTGTATTTGGAAGCTTATTTTGACTTATGGAGGAATAAAAGACAACTAATGTCTTTCAAATAATTAATGAATTAATAATTATTATTATAATTAATTTATGTGTTGAAATAAAATAATAAATATAAAAATATTATATTTAAATATTTTATTAAAACGTGGATTCATAAGTTGTAAAATATTATATAATAATATTAATATTATTATAATAATATTTGTTTTATTAATATTGTTTTTGTTTGTATAATGGCTACGTGGAATGAGAGAGGGTACAACCTAGGTTGAAGTTGGAAAGAAAAACCATGTGTTGGTGTTACTTTATCTTTTCTTTTTTTTACGTTCTTTTTTCTTTCTTTTGTTCCTTTACTTTTTTTTCTTTTATCTTTTCTTTTTAACTTTCTTCTTTCTTTTCAATTCTTTACCCTCTTTTTTCATTTTTTTTACGTTTTTTGTTTTTGGACAATGTCCTATATTCTAGGGAAACTCTAAAAACTAAATTTACACAAAGTGTAAATAATGGCAAGGGAGGGCACCGGAGCGGAGAGAGATATGGGTGAAATGGAGCAGCAGAAGAAATCAGGAATTGATGAGCCGAGTCCAAGCTCACAGTGCAGGAGCCAATCCGATCTGATACCAAATGGAGCAACCGAATCTGGTTGGTCCGTTAGTAGTTGAATATGACTATCATTTCAAATAATGAAATATGAATAATATATTAGATGATGAATATTACAATGATGTCTTGGCCTTAAATATGACTTGGACATTCATGATGAGAAGACACCTCCTTTCATACTAACCTAACTATAAATTATTTAATTATTTAATTATAATCTTATTTTATGCTCATTACATTATGGAGCAACCGAATTCGGTTGGTCCGTTAGTAGTCAAATCCGACTATCATTTTAAATAATGAAATATGAATAATATATTAGATGATGAATATTACAATGATGTCTTGGCCTTAAATATGACTTGGACATTCATGATGAGGAGACACCTCCTTTCATACTAACCTAACTATAAATTATTTAATTATTTAATTATAAACTTATTTTATGTTCATTAAAATCAACAATATTATTTATAACCGACATTTACAAAAGGAACGTTACATGAGGAACCTTACAAGAGGAACCTTACAATATCTTCCCCATACTGGGCTATAGAGCGCCTCTTGGTGCAATAAGTATGTCCATTCTCGAAACATTTCTCATGGAATCTCCTCAAACACGTCAATATCGATGAGAAATTTGTAGGACCGTTAATGAATAGAAAACAATCAACAACCATTATCTTACTAGCACATAACCAATTGTTAATGGCATGCTAGTTTCCTCTAGCAATATTACATACTTCCAAATGTGTGGTCCATTTTGTCTCCTTTTTAAAAAAAAATTCATATTTTTATTACAAACTGAAATAATTGCGAAGAAAACAAAATGTTTCAACTTAGGGTGAAATATTTATTTACCAACAAAATTGTTTCAACAAAAACAAAAGTCCTGACTATGAAATGCGCTAAGTTTGATAACCTTTAGGAAAGATAAAACGCTAGTGTGATCGAGGAAGACAAGAACCGTCAATTTATCTACACTCTAGCTTGATGTTGTTTCCTAGAGTATCCTTCAGCGAGGGATGAAATTTTCCATAGCTCCATGACGCATTCCCCGTGAGGAGATTATCTGTCACATTGAGTATGCAATTGTCTCTCTCCCCAAGACTGCGTCAAAAGAAGTTAGACAAAGTTGAACAGAGAAATCATAATATTGAAATCTGATAAGGGGAATGCAACAGTCGTGATAAAAGAATATGACTACCATAGAAAGATGATAGAACATATGACTATGAGCGGGAGCTATAAGAAAGTTGAGAAGGATCCTAGGAATAAAATCATACGGGAGATCACTAGGGCTATCTAGAACTCTTCTCTACATGATAGCCTCAAAAAGAAAATCACACTGAAAAAATGGTTCCATGAATATATGGCCTCCTGAAGGTTCACCTTCGTATGGATTAGCAAGACTTCTTGCGAAAAAATTCAAACCGCTCATAGATAAGACTCAATCCTTTATCAAGGACTCCTCGCATTTTGTTCACACCATAAGATCCCCTAAAATAAAAGAATCATACTTTTTGGTCAGCTTCGACGTCGTATCACTCTAGAAAAAAGTTCTAGTGAAAGAGGTTATAGCCGTGATAAGAAGACTCGTGGATGATGAGATGACAAACCTGGTTGATGTGTGTTTAAAATCCACCTACTTTAGTTACCGAGAGGAAATATATGAGAACATAAATGGTGTGTAAATGGGTTCACCTCTCTCCCTTGTTTTGGAAAAGATCTTCATGGACAACTTCGAAGACAAGGCCATCAACTCTGCTCTAGAAAAACCACAACAATGGCGACGTTATATGGATGAAAGCCACTTCATATGGCCCTGTGGGAAGGATAAGCCAGGGGGTTTCTTAACACACATGAATAGTCAATCAAAAGATATCAAGTTCACAATGGAAATTGAAAAGGAAAATAGTCTTCCTCTTTTCGACATCCTTCTATCTAAAAAACAATATGGATCCTTAGCACACCAGGTTTATTGAAAAAAGACACACACGGATAAGTATGTTCGATATGACTCTCATCATCACCCGGCACAAAAAATCGGCATCATTAACATTCTGACTATTAAAGCTAAGAGAATATCTTATTCGGCACACTTGGATCGGGAACTAGAGCACCTTCTCAAAGTATTCAAAGATAATGGCTACAATGAGAATCTAATTAGAAAAAGCATGAAGAGGTCCCAGGAAGTAGGGAAGGCAAGAAGTCATAACGAAGTTATTAAATCAAGTAGGAATCGATGAGATGAGTCCGAGCTTAGAGTGTAGGAATGAATCCGATCTGATACCATATGGAGCAACTGAATCCATTTGGTCCGTTAGTAGTCTAATCCGACTATCATTTTAAATAATGAAATATGAATAATATATTAGATGATGAATATTACAATGATGTCTTTGCCTTAAATATGACTTGGACATTCATGATGAGGAGACACCTCCTTTCATACTAACCTAACTATAAATTATTTAATTATAATCTTATTTTATGTTCATTAAATTATGGAGCAACCGAATATTGTTGGTCCGTTAGTAGTCGAATCCGACTATCATTTTAAATAATGAAATATGAATAATATATTAGATGATGCATATTACAATGATGTCTTGGCCTTAAATATGACTTGGAAATTCATGATGAGGAGACACCTCCTTTCATACTAACCTAACTATAAATTATTTAATTATTTAATTATAATCTTATTTTATGTTCATTACAATCGACAATATTATTTATAACTAACATTTACAAAAGGAACCTCACAAGAGGAACCTTACAATATCTTCCCCATACTGGGCTGTAGAGCGCCTATCAGTGCAATAAGTATGTTCATTCCCGAAACATTTCTCATGGAATCTCCTCAAACACGTCAATATCGATGAGAAATTTGTAGGACCGTTAATGAATAAAAAACAATCAACAACTATTATCTTACTAGCACATAACCAATTATTAATAGC
Source organism: Pseudotsuga menziesii (assembly GCA_001517045.1). Classification (NCBI taxonomy): domain Eukaryota; kingdom Viridiplantae; phylum Streptophyta; class Pinopsida; order Pinales; family Pinaceae; genus Pseudotsuga; species Pseudotsuga menziesii. The sequence continues at coordinate 223,547 of LPNX011143977.1, forward strand.
ATGCCAGTTTCCTCTATCAATATTACATACTTCCAAATGTGTGGTCCATTTTGTCTCCTTTTTAATTTTTTTTCATATTTTTATTATAAACTGAAATAAATGCGAAGAAAACAAAATGGTTCAACTTAGGGTGAAATATTTATTTACCAACAAAATTATTTCAACAAAAACAAAAGCAAAAGTCCTGACTATAAAATGCACTAAGTTTGATAACCTTCAAGAAATATAAAACATTGGTGTGATAGAGGAAGACAAGAAGAACGCCATCAATTTATCTATGCTCCAGCTTAATGTTGTTTCCTAGAGTATCCTTCAAGGAGGGATGGACTTTTCCATAGATCCATGACGCATTCCCCATGAGGAGATTATCTGTCACATTGAGGATGTGATTGTCTCTCTCCCCGAGGCTGTGTCAAAAGAAGTTAGACAAAGTTGAATAGAGAAATCATAATCTTGAAAGCCGATAAGGGGAATGCAACGGTCCTGATAAAAGGAGATGACTACCACATAAAGATGATAGAACATCTGACTATGAGCGGGAGCTATAAGAATGTTGAGAAGGATCCCAGGAATAAAATCACACGGGAGATCACCAGGGCTATCCAGAACTCTTCTTGGGATGATAGCATCAAAAATAAAATCGCACTAAAAAACCCTATGGTTCCACCAATATATGGCCTCCTGAAGGTTCACATTCATATGGATTAGCAAGATTTCTCGTGGAAAAACTCAAACCGCTCATAGGTAAGACTCAATCCTTTATCAAGGACTCCTCACATTTTGTTCACACCATAAGATTCCCTAAAATAAAAGAATCATACTTTTTGGTCAGCTTCGACGTCGTATCACTCTAGAAAAAAGTTCCAGTGAAAAAGGTTATAGCCGTGATAAGAAGACTCGTGGACAATGAGAAGACAAACCCGGTTGATGTGTGTTTAAAATCCACCTACTTTAGTTACCGAGTGAAAATATATGAGAAAATAAATGGTGTGGAAATGGGTTCACCTCTCTCCCTTGTTTTAGAAAACATCTCCATGGAGCACTTCGAAGACAAGGCCATCAACTCTGCTCCCGAAAAACCACAACAATGGCGACGTTATATGGATGACACCCACTTCATATGGCCCTGTGGGAAGGATAAGCTAGGGGGTTTCTTAACACACATGAATAGTCAATCAAAAGATATCAAGTTCACAATGGAAATCGAAAAGGAAAATAGTCTTCCTTTTTTAGATATCCATCTATCTAAAAAACAAGATGGATCCTTAGCACACCAAGTTTATTGAAAAAAGACGCACATGGATAAGTATATTCGATATGACTCTCATCATCACCCGACACAAAAAATCGACGTCATTAACACTCTGACTATTAGAGCTAAGAGAATATCTGATTCAACACACTTGGATCAGGAACTAGAGCACCTTCTCAAAGTACTCAAAGATAACGGCTATAATGAGAATCTAATTAGAAAAAGCATGAAGAGGTCCCAGGAAGTAGGGAAGACAAGAAGTCATAACGAAGTTATTAAATCAATAAAGATTCCTTACATCCAAGGGACAAAGGAAAAAATAAACAACATACTGAGGAAGAAATGAATAAGAGAACCTTCTCAATTTTTAACATGTTGCGTAGAAACTTGGACCATGCAAAATATCAAGTGGACCCGAAAAAGAATAAAGGTGTGTATTCGATGCCATGTGGTTGTGGGAAGATGTACATTGGAGACACTAGTCACTCCATACTAACAAGATTAAAAGAGCATAACGTGAACACCATTCATGGACGGATAAAGAATTTTGCACTAGTAGAACACTCCTCTACCTCCAAACACCACATTCTCTTGGAAGACGCCAAAGTCATCGCCAACATTGACCATTACATAAGGAGACGAGTAAGAGAAGCGATTGAAATTGAAAAACACCCGTTCAATATCAACCGGGACGACGAATGGAAACTTAGCACGACATGGGCTCCTATCATTAACAAGATAAAAAAATAAAACGATGACATCTTAATAATGTTTTTATGGGCGGACATTAATTAGGCTAAATAACATTATAATTATTTTTCTTAATAATAATGTTCAAAGGGCCAACATAATTTAATAATGAGGCTAAGAAAACATTATTAATAAGAAAACCAATTTGAAAGTTTAGGTTGAGAAACATGAAAGTATGTCCTGAGGATGGGATGAACTATCTAGCCTGAAACGTCGAGTAATTTTCTACATTTTAACACGAAGATTCCTTCACTTTAATTAAGAATATATGGAATTAAATTTGCTATATATATTGTGGTGCTTTTCACTACAACCAATTAGGAACTAAAAATATACGATGTAGCATATTGTTTATTCTCTCATGTATATCTGTCCTATTTTTTAATAATGTTAGCATTAAATAAAGCTATAAACATTGACCTTTGATACTTAACAACAAGCCACATTATTAACCATTAAACAAAAATTATAGGATAATATAATAATTATTATAAATTATATACAACTTTAAAAATATATATGTATTTAATATTTCATTAAAATTCTCAAATAAAAACTAAAAAAAATTGTAAAAATGTTTATATATATATACACGAGGCATCATAACAGACAAGCCTATGCGCTACATTTAGCTCTTAGAACTCACCATTGGGTTAGGCTTAAACAATCCATGAGAAGATACAAAACGACAGCAACAGATGAAGAATTGCCAATAACTTCATTAGCAACTTAAATAACCTTGGACCAACATAAATTGCCACGGTTATTAGCAGCAGAGCTATCCATTCTCTACAAATAAAATATTACATAAAAAACATTTAGACTCTTCTACCTATAGAATTGGGGGAGAGTGTCTTAAAGTAGAATGCAACAAATGATGAGAGTTGAAAGTTTATGCAGAGTGCAAATTAATAATTTATGCATGATCAAAATGTGGTGTTGTATTCAGAAAAACTTGAAGAAGTGAAGCAAAGTTATGGAGGGTTTAAAGCTTCATTCTCATCGTCGGTGGGTTGTGGTTTTCTTGTGACATGAATTTAAGAAGGGAGAGGATGAGGATTTTGACATAATACCTTCTCAACACGAGGGATAAGAGCTTAAAAGCTATGGTAGTTCCAAGAGAAAGATTAATATGGAGAAGTCCCCAAAATATATGGAATAGAAAAACAAAGGCAAAAAAAGCATTATAAAAACTTTTGCATCAATGTATTCATATCATATTTCAAGTTTTTGATTTCTTTAGTATTTTCAATTTGGGAAATTAGATAATCCATTATGACGTCATTGTATTTTTTTTTATGTCTCTCAGTTCATGTATAAATTTGAAATTTTTTTCGAGGATTTGCATGTGATTACATCAAATGAGCCCAATCTTTTTAGTATGCAAAAACCATAATACAAATTTCACTTTAAGAAAATTTTGGCATAGATTAGAACAATATATTAAATTTTGGCATAGATTAGAACAATATATTAGAATTTTTTGGACAAAATATGTAAGTTAAAACTTAAAACTTGCAAGTTAAAAATAACAACAATAAAATATGGTGATAACATATATGTCAAACATTAATATTTTAACACTACATAAGCATTCAACATCAACAATGTCAACCACTTATTATGTAATTTCAAAAGGATAAGTTAATACATGTCCAACAATTACCACAATAATAGGTCACTCAGGCTTGGAAGTTCAACCGGTTGCAAGTACATAGAAAAATTGCAAAAACAGCTCCTATCATAAATCTAAAATAAAAATGAAAAAAAATTAAAGAATTAAACAATACTAGCAAGAAATAAAACATACACAATTCTAATATGCTAATAACAAAGTAATAGATTTTAATGTACATCAAAACATCAATGGGACTCAAAGTTCAATCCCAATGGGATTGAGAAGTTCAATCCAATGGAAGTACATGACTGTATTGCAAAAGAAACTCCTATCACAAATCTAGGGAAGAAAAAACGTAAAAATGTTAGAAATCGAAACAAAAGTAACAAGATATAATGCTAATATGTTCAAGACAAAGGGAAAAATTCATTGTATAACATATGTTTGATGATATAATTTCAGTAGAAGCTAATTAATGAGATACTTTCATAGCTTGATCTTCTAAAGCTTCATCCTCCCCACCCTTTTCCAAAGGGTTGGCACCAATGTCAATATCAATTTATCCTTGGATAATGCTATTAAACAACCTCAACAAAGTGAGAACCTAGGCTTAGACACATCATATGTATATAATTGAATGTCAAAATTTTAAAAAGAATGGGTGAGGGTAGGTGTGAAGACACTAAAAATTTTGGGAGAATACATGCACATGTGATCATCTTTAAAGTTTAACAGACTCCATTCTATGTGGTGCAAACCCACAGTGCATATTTCTAAGAAGGACTTAAAAACAAAGAGAGAATATAACTAACATTTTATTCAACTTCCCAAAGAACTCCATTATAAAGTTCCTTGTAAGGAAATGAATCTAATTGAAGCTCATCACCTACAAAATCAAAGTGAAAGCACAAAACAAATTTAGGTAGTAAAAAGCATAAAACAACAACCATATGTCCAAAAATTGTGAGTCCTAGGTAGATTTTGGTGAATAAAAAGGACCCCTATCACAGTAATCAACCTTCTTACATCCTCAAAAAAAATGGGCACTTTTTAGGAAGTTTGTTCATATTGTTGGCCCATTGGGCACAATACAACCCCTTAAACTCCCCAATTCTCTAATATGAAGGTTCTAGGAATAATTTTTCAAGTTTTGGGAATAAATAATCCCTAAAGTAGACCTAAAACAACATGATATCAACCTAAATCAAATATGGGCATATTCCTGATCAATTTGAAAGCATATTACAATTCATGGATTTTTCTTTGTACTTGGAGCAATCCTCTTTCTATGTTGTCTAAGAACCAATCATTAACGAAATCACCTCTGTATTTTCCCAATTCCACCCCAAATTCTATCCAAGACTTTGTATGTGTATATACCAATGAAAATTGATTATAGTCACAACAGCTTGCAATGGTAAAAAAAAAAGTTTTTTAGACCAATGGTACGTATGATTGCAAAAAAATTGTATTCTATATTCTCTGTTAGCATCTCTGAATTTTCCAAACCTTTTCCCCTTATGCTAAACTCACTAATGGAGAAAATGTAATGCTTAATGAGGTAAGGAGGTAAACTATAGATGTCATTTACACTTACACTCCACACTTTCTCTAAACCCACCTTTAGACAAACCAGTTGACAATCAATCCAGTTTTGAAAAACTTGGACTCATGTTAGAAGAGATTTTGAATAATTAATCAAATAATCATATGTCATTGCTTGTGCATTATAAAAGCTCATGCAAAATCCTAATCATCCCTTCTTATTTTTCATGAATTATTATGCCCAAAAACATTTATTTTCACTCAACTCTCAACTGCAATTATGTATGGTAGATGAAAAAAGGAAAAGTTCATTTTAAAATTTAAGCATTGTTGTAAAATTATGTGCTTCCACATGCATGTTTTATGCTTAAATCTACATATTACATTTAACATGTTGGATTTTTCTACAACATCCTTTGTACCAACATAGACAATTTCTAGTTCTATTCATATTGTAATGATAGTAGTGGAGATGATCTTATTGTAATGTCCCCAAAAATAAAATAAAATAAATTATAGGCTAGTAAAAACTACCTAGACGGAACATTATTCACTTGTGGAACTATATCGTACACTTCATGTACCACTGTTTATTTGTAATTTGTTCTTACGTTCTGTCTTTTATTTTCAGTCATTATTTTTAATGTATCTTACTTAGGATGTTGTACTGTTGTTTACTGCTTAGTATTATGTTTATACTTTTGTCACTTATGTGTCGTCACTGGATTTAAATGCTTCGTGCTTTCTGCATAGTTGCACTTGTTAATTATAAAGTCCTAACTTAACTTTGTTTGTCGAAACAAAGTGGGTGGAGTGGAAAGAATCATTCTCCTATGACGGTTTGAGAGGTAAAGGTGTTTACTTGTTCGCAGGCTTACTTACTTCTCTGAACTAAGGAACCTATTTTATTTCACATGAAGTTCACTTTGCGACGGAGTCTTGTTCAAAGAGTACTAGAAGCCTTGATCATAAAGAATGCTATTGCTGGTTGTCTTTGGTTCTTTGCCGACTCAGAATTGTAACCAGGTAAAAATACTATTCTTGTCAAGTTAGTTATTATTGCTAAATTTCCTGTATACTACTCATACTTTGTTTTGGTTTATAATTGTTTGTTTTACATATTAGTAATAATTACGGTTTATGTTGATTTTATTAGGTCTTCTTAATAACTCATATGTATTTCTTGTCGTAGGTTACATTTGTGGCTTTAAAAACCAGACCTTGATTTTATGAGGGTTAAATATTTAACATGGTATATTACATATGCCATGTTCACTAAGCATAACCTTAGGGCTTAATTGAATTGTAGTAAGTTAAGGCTTTAACCTATGGTTCACATGTTATTATGTCTTAAACCTATGGTGTATATGTTATGTAATCTATAAGCTTTGTGGCTTGACTTAAGACTAGCGCAGACCAAGCCTAGTCTATGCACTAAACCTTAACATTGTAATATATTAATCCTTGCCATAACATAAACTTTGTGTGTGAACTACCTTGTGACATTATTGGGGTGGCGATATAACATACGGTTGGGACTATAAATGATGGGGTTTAACAACTACATGGTGGGTGGAGACTATACCAAATTGACGTTACCAAACTATAGCTTAGTGGGTTTTGGATTTACTGGTGGAAACCAGCTAATGCCATTAATGCACCTTGGTTTTCATGGCAACCTTCCCTTAGTATTGGCTCATGATAGTTTGGGAATTTCATTTGTCATTTGGGGTTTTGCTTGGCTCTATGCAGAGGTTAATGGAGGCGACCTTCAGACCAGGAAGGTAAGCCTCGCTTGGGGGTTTTCTTTCCTGCTATTTCGTTTTGCTTTGAATCTTGATCATAGCCATGCTTCTAATTTGTATTTTTGTTGGTTGGTTGTAGGTGCCAAAACATGGTGAGGAAGAGCACCATGGCTCGAGCTCTGTCAGGTTTTTTACTGCAAGCGATAAGCAAGGTAAGCCTTGACAACAAGCTTACACTTGTTGTCCCTCAACCTGTTTGTGTGGTGTTTCGTCATTGGGTGTTGGGTTTTCTCTATGGGGTTTGAATTCTCCTTCGGCCATGTAGTGCTCAGACTTGGATTTTAAAGTCAATGGTTTAGTGGCTTTGGCCGTGGAGTAAAATCACATTTCTCTTGGGTCTGTGTATTAAAAGGATTGGGCCTTTGAGCCATGGGCTGCACCATTGCTTGCAATGGTGACATTGCCCATTGGCATTCCTGTGTGGACTTCATTTTGGTCTTTAAAGGGACTGTGTGGAGAGGCGGTGATGATGGAAATAATGTGCAATGTAAATACCCCGCGTTTTAAATGATGGCCATGGTTATTTACTTACTGTGAGTGTAGGAATGTATGCCGCATTAATGGTTTATTAACAGAGTTTTATGAACAGGAATACGCCTTCGCTGAGGTCTTTGTATTAATTATTTATAATATGCTATAATCATGAAAAACATGTGTTGAAGACCAAACCATATGTGGCTTGAGCCTTCTCCTTAATGACTATGATAGCTCTGATGTATTTCATTATTTTTTGTATCTCATTTATTAGTTTATGAGGTAAATCGTTAACATAGTAGTTTTGTTAATAAAACCATACTGTGTATTTTTGTTTGGCATTTACGTGGCTTGGGTGAATGCTGCACACGGTTTAAAATAGTTGTTTATTGTTTTTAATGCTTTCGTTAGTTTAGTGTATATGTGGATTATATAGATATATAGCTACCATGGGTGCAAGCCACAATGAGGCTTCATTGATGTGATTAGACCTTTAAATGGACTCTATGTAATATTTACTTGGCCGAGGCCATGCTCACACCATTGGGTGGAATACAGGGTATTACGACCTAGCTGTAGCGTGATGTTTTGATTAATGTTTATTTGAATAGCGTTGAGTTTTATTTGATGTAGCCCACCTACTATAATATGTATAGCGTGTCCATAGATTAGAATGGGAAACGAAACCCATTAGAGTTCGAATCTGATCGAGTGTTAATGTAATGTGTAATATTTTAGTTTATAAAAGGCATTAGGCTTGTATGCCCACATGATTCGATTCATGTCCCTATTTGTAATACATGGGTTTATAATACAATTTCGATATGGTTTGAATTGTTATGTGTAATGTTTGATGAGTTATATAATCTCTTTTAATGGTTATGTTTTTTTGGTAGATTAAATAGAACTGTGCATTCTTTTATATGTATATATGATCAGAGATTCGTTAAAGGACCACATGGATGGTCACGTTGTTAATTAAGGAAATGATTTTGCTTATTTAAGTTATAGTTAATGAGACCTACCTTGGAAGGTATAACTGGTTTATTTATTCTTTGATTTATTTATGTATGTTCTTAGTTGATTTAATTTACATCCTAGTCCTGTTACTAAATACTTATATTTAGTATGTTGTTTTATTTACTACTGTTAATAATTAGATGGATACTATCATAGTTCTTTTATTGGTACTTTAGGTTGAATCTATTATTTATATATGATGAATTCCTACTTCTGAACTAGTTTGAAATAATCTTAGACAAGCCTCTGCTAACAAATGGAATATGCCAGCAGAATAATACAGCGTAGAGAATGATTACTTAGTTCTTGAAATCAAACCCTAGTTTATAGTAAACATAATATGAATACTAAAGTAATACAGAAACAAACTTAAAGGTAAAATCCTGGTAATATACAACATATGATAACATTTACAACCTCAAAGTAATATTTAAGAAATATAAACCCTAGAAGATTCTAACCACAGAATAAAAAAAAAAGGTTACGAGATGTATTGAAATCATTTACCTAGCATATCCAACAATTAATCTAGCAAATAGAATAGGCAGTCTAGGGTTAATAATATATAATGAACCTTTACATAAAGTAGCCAACAATCTATGCTAGAAATGAACTTAACATACTAAGAAATCCTACATGTTTTTTTTATGAAGCTCCTTTAATGGTCGAACCTACACACTTCAAATAACCAGAATTAACCAATTAAGACAGATCTAACCTCTTGTTTGATGACCAAATCACTTGGGAACTACCACGTTCCATCCAACCATGACCCGAAACCGTTCGTGGTTTTAATCGGGATTCCCCCGAGCTTGATCCCAACATGCAAGTAGCTTAGAGCTCCTAAGGTAGGGTTTCCTATATGGTGTATCAAATCTGGATCAGTTCTCATTTTTCCTTCCAGGAAATGTTTCTTTAAGAATTTACTTGAGAGCAAACATGCAGAAAAAGGACTCCTCTAATGATAGATCAGATCCCCAAGCCTTTCGTTGGCTTTATTATTTATAGACAAACTTTTCAATCAAAGGGACAGTTAAATCAAGAAACCTTGGTTTCTTGATTTAACCCTTTTCAATTACTTTGGGTAATTATTAATATTTTAACTTAGGAACTTTCTTCTAGTTCCTAGTTGGACTTTCATAGACATTATACTATTTATTAATCTTTAATAATGAATAATAATTGATCGATCTTCTCTTCTTTCTTCATTTATTTATATTATTAATATATTTAATTCTTTATACATATCATGTATAAAGTACATAATAATATAACACTTTGTTAACAATTGTCTTTGGGCATCATATACCATGATCCCTAGAATTAATGACACTTCTTCATTAAGATCAAGTAGGTAGATGGTTTAGGTATACTAGGCTAGGAAACTCTAAACATCCTTGCATGTTGTATTTCCCTCGTATAACGTGGTAGCTCTTCAGTACTTTGATGAGAATACAGATTTTCGAAATTTCATTTAATTACTTATAAATAAGTATGATGAGATCAATATTTTTCTCGAGTCGTTTTCACTTGGAAGTTATTAAATTCTTTTAAATAACCCCTACCCTTACCAGAGACCATACTCAACGCTTTAATAGGGAGTTACAATTCAGTGCAATTCCAGAGCTCCTTGCTCAACACTAGTGCTAGGATGTACTTGTATGATACACCTAGGGATACAATGGCTAAGGATCCGATTCTATGGAGCTTATGCTCAACATCAACATGGAAGGCTGCAGGGCTTATGCCCAACACATACAATTATCTTTTCATGTGTTCCAGAGCTTCTCACTCAACACAAAGTTAAGTACTCATGTGTTCTAGATCTTCTCACTCAACACAAATCATCAATCACTCAAGTGTTCCAGAGCTCCTCGCTCAACACAAAAACATCTCATCAATCATGTGCTTTAGGGTCCATGCTCAACACAAACAAGCATACACATATATCATCATTAATTGGCTTATACCCTGTTACGGAGATAAATTCCTATGGCTTGGGGTACCACAACAAATATCTTGACTCCAGAAATTAATCCTTTCCTATATGCAAGAGAAACCAAATATCTAACACTAAAGGATCTCGATTCATACGTTATTTCGGGCGGTTGGTGTAGATCCTCGTTGAGCTTTCCAACTCCAGTTTGAATTGATAAATTGCTTCCTCAACATTCAATAAACAAGACAAGCATGCTATATATAATCCTGTTAGACCTACTCTAGCATATATAATCAATAACATATAATCATTTGAAATCATCCATGGATCAAATATTCATTCAAATACACATTATTGGATAGGAAAATATATTTCTATTAATATAAAACAGAGATTACAATAGAGACAACCTCTATCGACACGTCTGCGAATTGGAGAAACTGAGTCCCCCACTTGGGCCTCCACCACTTTAATCCTCCATCTCTCAATAGCAAGCTCACAAGCAAAAGTTAAGCTTGGGAAGATCACAAAAGTGCTCCAAGGGAAAAAGGGATGCAAACTCAAGTATAAGCTCCATCAATAATGGACTATAGTTCTCTTGCTCTCAATTCCTCATTCCTTCAATGTATTGAAAGGTTTCCTTATATAGCTCTTCAATGGGGTAATGAAGGGTCGAATCCGAGCGATCTCAAGGCATATGGAAGGCCAGGAGACAAGTGAATCGGATCCACATCAAGGAAAACTCCGAAATAATTTGGCCTTTTGCACACATCCTGATGTACGCAATTTTAGGGGTCAAACTCGTGTATATACACAAGAAAGGGTTTAAAAGTCACGTATGGCAATTTTTGCATGTTTTTAGGGATAATATTGAAAACATCAAAGGTACAAAAATGGTCCATGGGGTCTAAGGAGTTTTCAGAGGGACAGGGAAGGCCATAAAAGTGTGATTCACCATGTGTGGTAAAATCAGGTATAAGAGATGCCCCCTAATGTGTGAGGTCAGAGGGGTCACACGATGGCCGAAATACATTATAAGTCCATCCCAGAAGTGAAGTGATGAAGAACCCAGTGGAAGAACCAGCCACCCAATCAGCACTATACAATGATACAACTCTGCACATAACTGAGAATAGATATAGTAGTCCTAGATACATAAGAGTACAATGGCCATGAATAGGCATGATACAATATGACATGTGTGGTCATCGCTATGTACAATATAAATAGATCAGAATCTCCATGATGAAGATATACAAAGGATCATGACCTCCATGAAGACTGAAGATATATAATGGATCAAGATCTCCATAATGGCTAGAAATGTCTGACATATACTGGAATCAAGTCATGAGAGTTGAAATCTCATGAACACTGGCATGATCAAGGAGGTATCATATAAGAGATGCCACCAATCTGGAAGGTCTTCTACACAAACCGCTACAAGTACATGTCCTACTATGTGAATAGAGGCATCGAGGTCGAACATAGTAGTCCATCATCTGTTTACCAGTCATTGATGTATACCGTTAACAGACGCGAGATCACCCACCGATAATGAAAATGGGAATCAAGGTACTAGAATGTAAACTAACAAGTGTGAATAAATGTGTTGAGGTTGAGCACTTGAGAGAATCCATCGATCAGGGGACATTGATGTATTCCCAAAAACTGTCGATGGCGAGAGAACCCGCCATTGATGACTGCAAGTCTCAAGGCACTCAAAAATGACTCTAGATTCCTATCCTGGAATAAATGATCTGAATTCGATGGGATGAAATCTGCTGGAAGGAGGGAATTAAGGCATCCCCCATCATCCAACACGAGGTACTCAACAAAGCTATATAATGTGGAAGGACTCAATCATAAGGTGCATGAACCAGTAACTATACTGGGAATGGTCGACACGCAAAGTCAAGATAACCAAGGAATGGATGACTCAAGTTTCAACTTCCTTCGAACAAGAGCATAAAGGAGAATGGTGACTAAATGTAGGCATCATAGACTCAATATACAAAACTGGGACATCTCTGTGACATAGGAGGCATCGACAGAGGCTCCATAGGGACTGGAAGCTTAACTAGTTGGTGGAGATAAACTCAGATAAACGAGTACAACTCCTAAAGTCAAACTATTAACCCAACCAATAGATGTGATATATAGTGCTCTGTTCGAAGGTGACACGACTCGATTGTTGCCAAAGATAACACCTTTTCTTGTCCGGCTTTTTGGTTTTTTAATTTTGTTTTTGGACTTTTTCAAATATTTGAAAAGCTTGAAAAAGAATAAATCTACTTTAAAGTTACAGACTAGGAGGAGACGAGTGTTAAATGGGAAAACAAACTAGTTCCAAGTAGTGGAACATACCTATGCTCAATGCAAGGACACATGTGTAGGATAGTGACACTCGGGGGAAAGTCTCCTCCTAGTAAAAATAGGGAATCAAGCTGTAAAGGATATATAAAATGGCTCTACTTGGCTAGACATGAGACAAGCTTAGGCTATATGGCTGATACTCAAAGTCAGGGAAGCCAACATAAGGCTCAATAAGGCAAGAAAAGCTCATGATAATGCAATTACAACTTGACATAAGGGAGTCTGGGGGAAACAGTACATATACTTCATTACTGGATTGTCCCGACGAGGGGAATTGGTGAACCTATGTTCTCGCGGGCCCGGAGGTGGCCTTACCATAGATGAGTACATATCAGTGTACTGTTATCCGGACATGGAGAAGGTTGGGAGTCAGATCCCAACTAACTCCACACAGGTGCTAGGCCTAAAGGCCATATTAATGACACTCGGTAGGATAATAGGGCTAGGCTCACTCCACCAAGCCTCGCGACCCCTGATGTTCTATGCAATGGAGTGCATGAGACCCACGGTTTACGATTAGAGCACTACACTATTGGGCAACATGAAGCACCAGCTTAGCGAGTGCAAGATGGCAGGGTACGAAACTTTGGTTTCAGTAGTATACTGACCACGTTTTTATTTGAGGGTGTTCCAGGATTGAGCCCTAGGGTTGATGTTCCTCTTCACGGGGTTCGAGATCTAGCCCAACGACGTTGGGTAGATGCGATGCGCAGACTGGGTGGAGGTAGGGTGTCCAACCCCTATCTAGCTGATTTCTTTCCATGGTGGCGGCGGTAGATATTTGCCATTGATGATTACCCCTATGCGGGGATAGATTTTCAGGGAGACCCCGACATGACACTACCACCAGGATCGGCATACGGTGACATTGGTAATGAATCCCAACCCTCTTTTTAAGATTTTTGAGTTATTTAATTTTTTGTGTTTTTTGATTTATGGAATCAAAAAGACATGTTTTTGCGTGACAACACATAGTGACATCCTATCATATGCATGCATATGTAGGACCATGGTGGCTTGAAGGCTTCCCTTGTCATAGATGGAGGGAAACAGGAGATGACATTATGGTTGTGGATGCGGAGCGGATGCTCCAAAGAATTTATACCAACTTTGTGTGACTGACACATAGGGTACCCATGGCGCAGATCGAGGACCTGCCTGAGGCCATGCAGTGTGAGGTGGTGGGTGTGCCACGAGCATGGGTGCGTTTGTTTCGATGACTATCTAGAGCCGTGGTGACATTCCATGATCAGAACCCCCCTCCTCCTCCCCAGGCTTAGATACCTGGGAGTGATACATTTTGTAATATCGTGTATTTATATTTTGGTGGCTCGAAAGCCCCATTTTTGTATTATGATACTATGTATTATCACATTTTGGATGTTTAATGAAAAACTTTTATGATGATCGATTTATTTATTTACATGTGTAAAAATGTATGTTTGTGATGAGCTTATTGTCTATGAAACAAATGCCAATCTAACACATAGTTAGCATATGAGTCAGCAACTTGATTATAAATTCTTGGAACATGTATGTATGTTATATTATCAAATTGCCATTCTAACAATCTCACACATAAGAATCTCCATAATAATGTTGGATCTCTAACATGATACAAGCCTTTAAGCTATGAAACTACTAACTCTGAATCAAGATGTACCTCAAGAGATAGAACACCATGTGAAACAGCATCCCGTAGAAGCTCGATAACGACACTATATTCTGCAACATTGTTCGAAGAGGGCCGTAAACATACGCCTCCTGAAGACAATACTTGACCTGTAGGAGTATAAATCACCCAAACAGCAGAGTCTGAGTGTTGAGTGTGATGGCTTGCACCATCTATGAATATTATATAGATGGAAGACTCCATTAACATCTTCCATAAGAAACATAAGCTAATCAACAAACCCGATCACCATAAGAAAAAACCTAACTATGCAAAATGTTGTACAATAATATACAATAGTCATCCCTTGATGAAAATCACGCATATTACTTCTTAAGATAGAGCTCATTCCTAGGCTCTTCCAAGGCCATCCCCTCATAATCTACTAGCTCATAAGCGCCCTTCTCTAACACATGTTTAACCATGTAAGGACCATGCCACATGGAGTTGAACTTTCCTGCCCCCAAGGGTTCTTTAGCTTGATCCCACAAAAGGACCAGATGTCCTTCACTAAAATTCCTTGGACAGACAAATTTATCATACTGGACCTTAATGCGACACTTATTAACTTTGAGAGCCACTAAAGCATCTCGGCGCTGCTCATCAAGCTGCTCTAAGTGGACCAAACGTTCCTCCAATGGGGAAGTGTCTGGTAAGAGCTCTATGGCTGGCTTCAAAGAAGGGATTTCGCACTCAACTCACAATACAAACTCCACTCCATGTACAAGCTGATATGGAGAAAAACCGGTGGCAGTCTTAACCGCGGTCCTATAAGCCCACAAAGCAGGATATAACATGATATGCCAATTGGTCTTGCTTTGTGCGATGGTTCATTGGAGAATATACTTGAGTGATTTGTTCACTGCTTGAACCTATCCATTCGCTTGAGGGTAATAAGAAGAAGAATGCTCTTGCTTATAACCTAACTTTGAGGCCAACTCTTCCATCATCTGATTATGAAAGTGCCTACCATGGTCAGTGACAAGCTCTTTCAGAATACTAATCTGAGTAATAATCTGGCTGAATACGACGTGTGTGGCTATCTCACCATCAAATTTAACTGTAGGCCATCCGCAGCCCATTTCATGAATTAGTCAACAACCACGATAATATGATGATGCCCCCCAGTTGAAGTTGGGTTGCAATCAATGAAATCAAGCCCCCACTTAGTGAAGGGACCGGCGGTGATAATTGGATGTAACAGGGCAAGATGTGAGCACATATTATGTGCAAACACCTGGCAAGGGTGGCACTTCTAGACCGCATTGACATAATCTTTAAATATCGACAGCAAGAAATAACCCGCTCTCAAGATTTTTACGGAGAGAAATTCCTATGGCTTGGGGTACCACAACAGACAGCTTGACTCCAGAAATCAATCCTTTCCTATATGCAAGAGAAACAAAAAATCTAACAGTTAAGGATCTTGATTTGTACCTTATTCCAGACGGTTGATGTAGATCCCCGTTAAGCTTTCCAACTCCAGCTTGAATTGATAAATTTCTTCCTCAACATTCAATAAACAAGACAAGCATGCTATATATAATCGTGTTAGAACTACTCTAGCATATATAATCAATAACATATAATCATTTGAAATCATCCATGGATCAAATATTCATTCAAATACACATTATTGGACAGGAAAATATATTTCTATTAATATAAAACAGAGATTACAATAGAGACAACCTCTGTTGGCACATCTATGAATCGGAGAAACTGAGTCCCCCACTTGGGCCTCCACCACTTCAATCCTCCATCTCTCGATAGCAAGCTCACAAGCAAAAGGTAAGCTTGGGAAGAACACAAAAGTGCTCCAAGGGACAAAGGGATTCAGACTCAAGTATAAGCTCCAGCAATAATGGACTATATTTCTCTTGCTCTCAATTCCTCATGCCTTCAATGTATCCAAAGGGTTCCTTATATAGCTATTCAATGGGGTAATGAAGGGTCGAATCCGAGTGATCTCAAGGCATATGGAAGGCCAGGAGACAAAGGAGTCGGATCCACATCAAGGAAAAATCCAAAAGAATTTGGCCTTTTGTACACATCCCGATGTACGTGGTTTTAGGGGTCAAACCCGCGTATATACTCAAGAAACGATTTAAAAGTCGTGTATGGCAATTTTTGCATGTTTTTAGGGATGATCTTGGAAACATCAAAGGCACAAAAATGGTCCATGGGGTCTAAGGAGTCTGCAGAGGGACAGGGAAGGCCATAAAAGTGTGATTCACCATGTGTGGTAAAATCAGGTATAACACACCCAATATATAAAACAAATCATTATGTTCATATGCAGTGGGGTATTCGACCCAATAAAAATAAAACATCAAGATAATCATCATAATCAATAGGCACATGCCTGTAAGTGTTAGGTCCAAAATTCAGGATATTACACTTATCCTTAATATTGTGATGAGGAGAAGGATCTCATAAGGAATGGTGTACCTTCATTATCATATTAAGGAGAAGGATCTCATAGGGAATGGTGTAGATTCATTATCATCACCATTCCCTTCATTGATGTGATAAAAAGTACACTAATTCTCATTTGTTGAATAGATGATTGTATAACTTATCACAACACTTGAATTATTCTCTAAGTCATTATAGTACAAACTTTTCTATGGCATTTAATTGCCTTACCTAAATTCAATATTTTCCCATGTCTTTCTCAAAGTTATGATCTTATTGTTAATACCTCTAACTAAGAACATGCAATATTTGAATCATTGTCAACAATATTTGAATCATTTTTACTCTAAGATTGAAATGAAATGCAACTATTACTATATGATGTGTATTTTATTTAATCATGATAATGCAACTATAATATTTTGACATCAATAACTTATTTTCAGGATTTGTGGAGATTAATTTTAATGTTAAACATTTATGCAAATGGTTAAGGTTAGTAAAATCAACAATACCATTGATTTTACTAGGTATACTATCCTACTATTGTGTTTTTATACAAACAAATTGTTTCTAGGAGTTATCAAGACATATATTCTCCTCCTCCTTGAACTTAGAAATCATCAATAAATTCCAAATGTGAATTATCCTCCTCCTCCTCGGCCTTCAACATCATCAATAAATTGCACCAATGCAAATTCTAGAATTGTTAAGAGACTTATTTTGCAGGAAACCAAAATAAAAATGTAGAGTTCAAGGAAACCAAGTATTAATTTTTTATGATATTCTTGCTTGTTGACAGAAGGGAGACTAAGCTCAAGAGCCTCTGTGTTTGATGGTGCACTGACTAGGATTTGCAGGGCACGGATCCACAGGATGGATGCCCTGGAAAAGGGATAGAGCTTCACCTTTGTGCATTGAAGAGAAAAGGTGACTTATGGGTGATCCCATGGGGGGGATCTGAACCCCTCTAGGGCCGAAGCACTAGAAAACAAAGGGGTAAACCATCAGATCACATCCGGTTAAAAAAAGGCTAACAACAAAAAAGAGGAGGAAATACAACAAAATGCATCCCAAAAGCAAAGGAAATACCCACCGAGTAGATCCACACTGAAGGTATATGGGCACACATTCAATACATGAAGGATCACGCTATCAATGGTAAATTTGTTGGTATATGGCCCTCACAGAAATCTCTCTTGTGCTGGATAAATGTTATCTGGAAACCCCAAGTGCACTTTGAAAAGATAGCGAACAATTTGTAAAGATAGCGGAGCAGACAAAAAATGAGATACACCTCGTATGCTCGGATATGTGTTTGCATGGATATAAAAAAGGACCTACCAAAAGGGATCAATCTAAGCTGGGATTATGAGTATTGGTTCCAAACTCTCGACTATGAACAAATACCCTTTAGATGCAAGTGTTTTAATGAGCATGGTCACTTGTTCAGGGAATGCCCATAGAACAACCCAAACAACCAACATAAAGGTAAAGAAGTCAAGGATGCAGATGACTTCACCAAGGTTCCTTGAAAAAAAAGGACAACAAATAGGAATCAAGGGCCAAAGGTAAACAAAAAACCCATATCCACTAACACTTTTCATGTTTTACAATAGGAATAAATGCAGGACACCCTAGAGAATGAAGAACTATCCAAACCCAACAACAACATGGAAGCAAGAATAGGAGGAAAGCATCGATTGTTGGAACCAGGCTGAGAAATGGGCCTGATGGAGGAAGATCATGATAAGATGGACATTGGAGATATATATCTAGATGGATTGTAAATGGAGGTTCAAGGTACAAACAAGGAATCACCCCATATCAACAGGTGATCCTACTCAAAGAAGCCATCATTAAAACCAAAAAATCCAAAACCCTAGGGGTAGGGATTGAAAACCCTGGTGCAAAAATACATGAAACCATCAGAAAAGAGGGCAATCAAAGGCAGGGAAGAAGAAGTAATCAACAAAGGATCAATTATATAGGGGAGAAAGAGGTTGCATTGAGGCAATTTCCAACCATAAAGGATTCTTTCTCCCTGCCCTGCAATCCTTCCCAATGAAAGTGACAATGTGGAACGTTAGATGTTGCAGTGCACCACATAAAAATTGACTGCTTCGAAGGAAAATAGCCACTAAAAATCCCACGTTTATGTTAATTCCAAAAACCAAATGCTCTAAATAATTTTTCAAAAACACCACAACAAGAGTATGGAAAGGTTATGATTCCACAGCTATCGATGCAAAAGGAGATGCTGGAGGTTTTGGAATCATCTAGAACCCTATGGAGATTCAAATTTCCAAATTCTTTGCAACCCACTACATAATCTCAGCTAATTTCCATATCCTTGGAACAAGCCTCGGGGCCATCCTCACCAATGTTTACAGAACCTTATCGCTTGCACCAAAGAAATATTTTATTCATACTCTCGAAAAACTAACTCATTGGGTAGGGAAAAAATACTGGATATTGGGAGGAGTCTTCAATCTCATTCGCAATCTCAGGGACAAAAAATGAGGAATTAGTTCCCTAAACCTTGCTAATATGGCCTTTGACACCTTGATTAATGAGCTTTCCCTGATATACATCAGCCACCAAAAGTCTATTCACCTGGAACAACAAATGCTTTGGGATAGGCACATTCCTTCTATACTTGACCACTTCCTAATCTCTGAATCTATATTATTTCGAGGCGCGAACATATCGACCCTCATTCTCTCGGCCACAGGCTCAGATCACTAGCCTGTTAGTATTAACTAGGAGAGAATAGGAGAGTATCTATGGAGGCCCTTCATATTCGAGAAGTTCTGGCTAATGCATCATGACTTTCATCCTCACTTGCAACAATAGTGGAGTGAATTTCAGCCTTCTGTTGGCACTTTCATGCACAAATTCTAGCAAAAAATAAACTTCATTAAAAATAAAGTTAAACTCTAGAACAAAGAGCATTTCGATAATATTCAGTTAGAAAAGTAGGATATCGAAAGTCATCTGGAGATCATTCAAAGAACCATAATGAAAGAAGGATATAGTGACTCCATAAAAAAGGAGGAAAAATGCTTGTTGGAAATCTTGGAAGCCAAATATTTACAAGAAGAAATCCTCTAGAAAACCAAATCCATAAATCTCTGGCTTATGGAAGGGGAAAGAAACTCATCTTTTAATTTCTTCAAATCCACCTTATAGCATAAGAAAGCCAATACAATTGTTCGGCTAAAAACTAAAAATGGCATCGAGGTCAAGAAGCAGGAGGATATTGAGCTTACTCTCACCAATCACTTCAAACAACTCATGAAGGAGCCTAACACAAATAGAGAAGAAGAAAGGAGGGAAATCCTTAATAGCATCCCCTCCCTGGTCACCCAAAAACAAAATGAATCCTTCTTTGACCCATTGAGATGGAAGAGCTAGAAGAAGTGGTCAAACAGTTCAAAATCAACAAAGCCCCAGGTCGAGATGACTTCACTACTAATTTCTTCCATGCATGTTGGTCCACGATCAAGGAAGAGGTCTTAGATATTGTTGAAGACTCCTGAAAAACTGGAAAAATCCTAAAATATTTCAACTCTACGTTCCTCACTTTGATCCCCAAAGAAAATAGAGTAGACTCTACTGGTAAGTTCTGACCTATAGCCTTATGCAATGTAATTCTTAAAATCATAACTAAAACCATATTCAATAGGCTCAAGTCACTTCTACCCACCCTCCTATACAAGGAGCAATATGGATATTTTGAAGGAAGATAGATACTAGATGGCATCATCCTTTCTCATGAGATAATCCATTCTCTCAAAGCCACCAAAAAATATGGCATGTTAATCACGTTGGACTTATCAAAAGCCTTTGACAAGCTTAACTGATATTTCATGAAGAATATGTTAACTGTGTTTGGCTTATGTGATCAGTCACGTCAATTGGATCCACACCCTTGTCTCCACCTCCTCTTTTTCCATTCTTGTGAATGGAACTCCCTCTGAAAACTTTGAACTGTCCCGAGGCATTAGAAAAGGAGACCCCCTCTCCCCCTTCCTATTTTTTCTCATGATGGAAGTCCTAGGACGTCTCCTCAAAGAAAAATTTAAAAACCATCATCTCAAAGGACTCTCGCCTCATCCTAGATTAGAGCCTCAAACTCATGAGCAATTCGTGGATGATACCATGCTAATGGAAAATTCCTCTGTTCAGGAATCCAAAATCCTCACAAACAATCTCAATACCTTCCTCATGGCCAATGGACTTGACATCAACGAACATAAATCTCAAGTCTACTTTTTCAACACATGTTAGATTACGAAGCGGGACATCCTCCACATTCTTGAATTCACTGAAGGATATCTACCCGCTAAGTACCTAGGAGCCCCTTTGATTGACTCCATCATGATAAAGATTCAATCAAAAACTCAACCGCTGGACCCACATATCCCTCAATCTTCCTAGTCGCATCGCTCTTGTCAAAGATGTCCTGCCATCTATGCCCCTCTATCTTTTCTCCCCTCTAGTTTCTCTGATGTCCAGTCTCAAAAATATCATAGAAATGCATTGTACCTTCCTCTGGGGAGGCAATGAAAATCACAAGAAATGGTATTTAGTAAATTGGAACACTCTTTGCACTCCAAATATTGATCGAGGCCTCGGCTTGAGAGATCTTGCCATCAGCAACCAAATCAACAATGGGAAGATCTAGTGGAGATGGAAAACACACACCATGGAACCTTGGGCCCTTTAATGGCATGCCAAATATGCTCTCTCCTGGACCAAACAAGACCTCATTCGCTTCAACACTGACGTCAAAGACTCACAAATTTGGAACTTTGCTCATAGCAATTGGAGTCTCATACAAAATTACATCTTTTGGGAGGTGCGGAATGTAAATGGGACTAATTTATTTGAGGACTCTTGGAACCAACAACAACCATTAAGAGAACATCACAATCTCCAAACTCTACATGAACAATTGACACTTAGAAATTACTCCAAGGTCAGTGACATGTGGCAAGAGGATGCTAGGGGAGAGCATTTAAGAAAATAGAGGGAATATGACTGGTGGAAATCCTTAAGCCCTATGAAAGATATACAAAGGTTTTGGGATGATGTCCAAACCAGGAAAATTAGAATCAATGAGGAAAATGACAAAATAAGATGGGAACTTTCTCAGATGGGTGCTTTCAGCATGAAATAAGTTGCTTCTATTCTCACCAATTCGTGTACTTATGACCATGATCCCAAGGGGAAAATGATATGGAAGGCCAAATTCTGGCCCAAAATATGCAAATTCCTTTGGCTCTTGCTTAGTAGAAGCATTCTAACTTGGGAGAATTGGAAAAAGAGAGAAAGCATCAGACCTTCTTGGAGATACCTTTGCAAATCCAATGAAGGAATTATTGATCACCTCTTGGACGAGTGCAAGTTCATGGATGAATTTTGGAAAGAGGGAGAAAGAACCTTCAGAAACGCTGCTAGATTCAAGGGTCTCCTGAACTTAACCATAGAAAACGGGCCTCACCAACCCTACAACATAATGCTCCTAAACAGAATCTGGGAATTATTCCTAGGATTTGTAGTCAGGGAACTATCGATAGAAAGAACAACGAAATTTTCAATAACCAGAGTAGGAGTGAAGAGGATGTCTAGAATATCCTAAAGAGACGCAGTATGGAGACCTTAAAACAATCAACTTGGAAAGACAAGGACACGAATACCAACAATAATGAAATGCAAATTCTTCATGACCTGGGAATCACTACCATCCTTGATTACATTGGCCCTGCTAGAAAAGAGTCAATCAAAGTGAACTCCCCCAACCAGTGGCTTCCACCCCCTCTTGATACTTACAAGCTCAACTTTGATGGAGCCTCCAAACGAAATCCAAGCCCTGCAGGATTTGGAGGTGCCATTCGCAACAATGAAGGAAAAAATATGGGAGTCTTTTGGGACTCTCTTGGCATAACCACAAACAATGTCGCTGAGTTGGAAGGACTACTAGTTGGCATCTCTTGGGATATTGAAATGAATTGGATCCCCCTCATCCCGGAAGGGGACTCCCTTCTCATTATTAATATGGTTGTTAGATGTCACGTAGGTTCAAAAGGCAGTAAAGTGGCCAACAACTAGAGAGT
Source organism: Pseudotsuga menziesii (assembly GCA_001517045.1). NCBI lineage: Eukaryota > Viridiplantae > Streptophyta > Pinopsida > Pinales > Pinaceae > Pseudotsuga > Pseudotsuga menziesii. The sequence goes on from LPNX011143977.1 coordinate 246,538, forward strand.
GGAAAAAAATCTCGAAGCTCTTAATGTCATCCTCAAGACCAACCCTACGATCGTCTTCCAGCATGTCAAAAGAAAATCCAACATGATTGCAGTCTCCATTTCCAACAAAGGAGTCACCTATCACCCTCCAATACACTGCTCATGTGGGGATGACAACATTGGACCCGATGACAAGGGAAAATGGGATCAAATCGTGATACAATATTATCCCACCTTGAATGTGGGTTTTCAAACGACGGTTGACACGTGATGCTGCCAGGACATGAGGCCTCGAGAGGCGTGGGCAGGTGTTGAGGCAGAAAGCGCCACTTGGTCCTCCCTTCAGGCTCAAACTTCACTGCAGGGTCCTTCCGCAACACTGGAATACTACTCACATGTCGCTATACATCACAGTCTCAACGACGATGATGACCAATCTAATCCTAAACCAGCCGATCCATTCGGTGAATCACACAATGCGTATTAGGAGTGCAGTAAGGCATCCTTCCCCTATCGTGGGGAGTGATTTTAGTCCAGATATGCACAGGGTGCTTTAGCACCTCTGCTTGGTTCTGTCTTTTTCATGTTCCTCCCAAGTCTCTCTTTTTCTTATGTTAACTTCTTAATTTGTATTGTCCTGTCAACCTTCAACGGTTGGGCAATAGTAGTTATGTTTAGATGCTCGGTATGGACCATTTTGCATACCTTTCTCACGTGGTTCCATAACCATGGCTTGACTCCCTGTTTTTGCAGTGAACTCAAATATGTACCTTTTTTTTAATATGCAAAAGAAAAATTATTTCTCTTAGCGACAAAAAAAATCTTCACTTTTTAAATACACTAAATAAGAATGTCTTGTTTGTATCTTACTAGTAAGTATTACTACCCTTAACCTAGCTATTATGATCTCTTTTCACATAGCTATCATGATCTTAAACATATGTGATACATGTTTTTCCCTTGGAACTTTCAAAGGCCATTATGTGGACATTTATAAAAGTGTAAAAATACACACTCGTAAATAGTTGTCAATAAAATACATTTTAATGTTATTTTTATATCGAATTGACATATATTTAATGTTATTTGTTGTGGTAATAGTTTTATTTTTCAATTTTTATTTTTAAAAGTAACATATGCTTTAATGTTATTTGTTGCACTAAATAATATAAAAGCACATAAAATAGTTTTTTTAAACTATATTTAAAATAATATTCATTTTAATACTTTTAACTAAAAAATCTTAATATCAAATTTAAACAAAATATTTATTTATTTTTATTCAATCATTTTAATCTTTTCAACTAGAAATAAAATAATCATATTAGTTAATTAAGTAAGTTTTTGTAAATAATTAAAACCAATAAAACAATCCGACTTATCATAAAAAGACAAACAAACTTTACTTCTTGAAAAATAAATGGAAAAAATTAAATGTATCAGTTTGGGAATTAATGCCATTATCTTAAGAGTTACCTTTACATCGGATCATTTGCATCGATTGGACAACCTGGCTCACGTGAGCTTTCACATCATGCATTGCTGGTCGTCCGATGGTACAAATGGTTGGGTGGAAAGCTAACGCCATTATCTTAACATAATATATCTGTTCCTCATAGCTTAAGTTAAACAAACGCATACAAAAGAGGTAACTAGGGTTAGGGTTGTATATGGGGTTGGGATTTTTGAAGTGTGAAAGCAGAAAGGCTCTCTATAAATTTCCCTGATTCTCTCATCAATGAAAGGGAGTCTTATGAGAGTACTGTAAGGAATCTTTTCAGAACCAGCTACATTTCTATATAGTCCGAGAATGTTGAATGGTCCTAACCTGTGCCATGCTCGTTCAGTCTCTGCTACTATCGGAAGAGAATGTTATTGATTTTTAGTATGTGGCTCCAATAGATTCAGATTATATATTTATTGCATTTGTAATCTTTGTTGGGCTATATTTCACCTATGGTTTGTGTTATGGCCTGTAAGTCGCTGTCACTGGCGTCCATTATTATGTCTACCTAGTACGGCCTATCAGCTTTTTTTTTTCAAGAAGAAAAAACCTGCCCTTGTTATTCATATTGAATCAAAAGACATTAATACATACATCAATCATATGTGTCCTTTTACATGACTGCCCACCCAAGGTTCCTGTCAGGAGGAAAGGCACATAATATCAATGAGAAACCCATCAGAATACTGTCTCTTCATGTGAAGAGGACTGTCTGTTCATTCACATCTATCGAGAGCCAATAAGACTCTGGACTGCGTTCTAAAGAGAAGCACTTTCAAGAGAGCAACAGCTGCGTGTATAGGGAGAAACCCTACAGACCTGAAAAGTACATGCAAGTGTCCAATGGACCACAGAAAGAAGAATGACCTCAATAACATGCTCAAAAGAGCTGAATATAATCAGAAAAAACCAGGAGGTTCTCATCAAATTCCATAAAGCAGCCTTTTCCTTGGGGCAATCAAAGTGCCTTTTTAGAAAGTCGGTCAGCAATCTTGTTGTGCTCTCGATAAATGTGAGAGAAAGATAGGTCCTGGAAGCTAGAGGCTAGCTTTTTAGTCTCCCTACACCAATGAACAAGTTCAGGCTAGCTTTTTAGTCCTGGAAGCTAGAGGCTAGCTCTTTAGTCTCCCTACGGCCTATCAGCTTTATCAGTATCGTGTCTCCCTACGCGTTTTATTGCATTGTTAGCTTGTAACAATAAATATAAGTTGAATAGCACAGGACCATAAACAGCAAATAGCTTTTTAGGAATCATTATATATAATCAATTGAAACTAACACAGTAACACTTACCTTGTTCTGGGAAGAAACAGGTTGCGAACTATGGAGATTTTGAAGTTCTATATAGATGTGGCAAGTATATACGTGCACTCAACAAACGCATAATGCATCAGAATTATACCATATCTATAGCAAAAGGTTGTAAAAAGGAAAAATACCATATACGTGCACTTAACAAACGCATAAGAATTATATGGCCTTTTGTTATAAAAGAATAAACAAGAACTGGATAAGGTCAAAGCATCAGAGTCCAAAAGAAAATATATAATAAAGAAAAAGAACTTAAAAAAAAGGGCAAGGTTCATATTTAAAGTTATAAAATAATAGCGGGACTGTGTACTAGCAATTTTTTGAAGGTGTAAATCTCGATTCTCTTTTAAATTTATTTAATTTGTGTACTTTTAAATATCATTATAAATGTTTTAAATCTGATAATAATATTTTATGACTTTTTAAATCTGATAATAATATTTTATGACTTTTCATAAAAGTTATTTGTTGAAGTAAGTACACCTATTAACTTCAAGATGAACACTCAAGAAGTTACACATTCTTCAACGTTTATAAAAATAAATAAATAAAAATATGAACTTACAATAAGCTACATAAAATGTGAAAACATATATTACAAAAATAGCAAATTACATAATATATAAAGGACATTTTAAAATATTAGTAACTTGTGCATTTTAAAGAATAAATAAAAATAAAGAATTAACATAGTAAAACTGTTTATTTTGAGGAATATATAAAAATAATGAATTATATTTAAGCCTTTAAAAAAAAGAAAGAGCACAATAACATTTCCAATATAAATAAAAAATATTAAAAATGATTAAATTTAAGAAATTATACATTGCATAGACCACATTTTATATATATATATGTATTACAGTGAGATAAAAATAATTAAAGTAAAGTAATGTTTAGTTATATTTTAATATTATATAAAATTATATTTTAAAAAATTGGTTGATATACTTAAATTAATTAAGATAATAAAATCTAAAATACTATTAATTGGAAAATGATTTTTGCTATAAAACTATATCATGGAAATTACCAAATATCTCAAATTAAAAATGTAAATTATTAGTGTAATATATACAAACTCCTCTTTACTATTTAGAGAGATGGGGTAATTTTTTTAAAGCTTTGCTTTAACTTTGCCTTAAATCAACAATTATATTGCTCTCAGAGGATTATTATCATCATAAAATAACTATACTAAAACTCATATAAGTCCACTATAACTCTGGGTAAGATATCAAGCATAAATGAAATTTACCTTCATACTAAGATGAAGTAGTATCTTCATCTCATCTATATCTAATCAAACCTATAAGTTAGCCTTATCTCTTAGCATGCACTACTTGTTAAGCAAGTTTAACTAATATAAAACGTATTCCTTAATTAAGCTTAACCATTGATTCATTACCACTGATGCATGAATATTTTATCCAACACAACCAAATGGTTCAATTATTATGACTATATACTCATATAATTTATTTACATAATCACAATTCATAACTTGATAACAACTATTTAAAGCTCTCCTCAATTATGGAATATAATCCATGATTTCACCCCATGTTACCTATTTTTCTCTTTTAAAGCCCTCAATTTAAAGGTTTATTTCTAATCAAGGACAACACTTAAACAAAAATACCATTCCTATGTAAAGAGTATCATACTCTAGGGTGTGTGGAAGAAGATGAGGGACCTTTTAGATGCAATCCTAATTTTAGGAAACACACTCACCATATAAGGCGTTCACGTTATGTAATGTTTGGTTTGGGTTGCTTGGTTTGGGTAAGCTCAAGCGTGACATATCATATGACACTTAGGTTAGGCTAAGAAAAATGCCCACGCATTTTATAGTTACAAAATGTCCATGCGTTTTATAGTTACAAAAATCACACAGCTTATGGAGAAGCATAATATCCCCTCGTAACATTCTTGTTTAAATAATTTTTTTGTTATTGTTATTGTGGAACTAGTAAATTATTTTATAATGAATATAATTTCAAGAATGGGAAGTTAAGCAGCCATACAGTTAATTGACATGATCTTGAGTTTATGGTCGTAACTAAACCTACAGCTATCTTTATGAAGAAAAGTGGCCAGAACAAAAGGGAGTTATTTATTTCTATTAAAATTCCTAGGAAAGGGAAAAAGAGAGGCATGCATAATTAAAGAAAAAAAAGAGAAAAAGCTAGTCGCCAGAGATCACCACGGGTGAAGGGTCAAACTATTTTTTTATGAACTAGCGCAGAGATTCCAAAGAACATATGTGAGATGTTAGGCTCTGAAATGGAACCGACAATGAGCATGTAAAGATGCCAGGTTAAGGGATAGATAACTCCCTTTTTGTACTGGTGGCGAACTTGAGACTATAGAAGCGAAGTGTAAACTCAAAATTCTGGGAAAGGGGGTGTATTACTTGCAAGATTCAAATCTTCTAGTTATTCCTAAGGCCGGGAGGTGTGTAACTCTCAAATTCTTATTTTTTAAAAGACAAACACATATGTTTCTTTGAGACCTAAACTCTTAAGTTATTTTTCAAAGTGATTGTACAAATTTTCTATGATATTAAAAATATGAGCATTATGTGTCGATATAAACTGTTATTTATTTATTAACAGTAAATTTATTGTTTTGAGATGTCAATCTGAACATTGTTTGTCTTTATAAATTGATAAAATAAAATAAAATGATATTGATGTGCAATGAAATAACTAATCAGAGTCGAAAGCAATTCCAGGACTCTATATATTCTTTCTAATTTTTTTAAGTAAGATTAGGATAATCAATTTACGTACATTTGAATAGATAATTCCGAAATTATGAGCTAATGTAATATTTTGTGGATCAAAACCATGATCCCTTCGTATTTTAGAATTCCTCTTATCAATGTAAATCTTTTCTCAAGGTTACGTTGGTCGCGAATGTGCTGGAGGGTGTTGCAGGAGTGGTTGCTTGATCGCACGATTCAACCATGTGTAAAATTAAAAGTGAAAGAGAAATAACCCAAATTCACCCTTAAACCAAATCTGTAGCTCTATAACACTTTTTCACGAATGTGAAGGAGTTATCAAAAGTGTTTTGATTTTGGTTGAGAGGATTGTAACTATATAACCCTTTTTAATATGAGTTCTTGGTATGATGGTCTAGGATTGAAATTAGAACTTTATAATCCACCTAAACCATGGCTTTGAGTGGTCACCTGTAGAAATGAGTGGAAATGTGGTTAGCATTTAGCTAAGTAAGTCCTAAGCATAACTATCTAGTCACCACACAAAACCTGCAGGTCATCAATCAGTCCAAACTTTTTTTAGATTTTTATAATTTGTATAGATAGGCATTTAGATTATTTTATTCCGGTACATAAAAAAATTTAGAAAAGGTTCGTTACAAAATGGTATCAGAGCAACGTTCACACAGTTACAAGTAATGAAAAATCACATTTTTTTTTTGTTAGGATGAACATATTGTAGGTAGTATGACTACTACAAAATAAAAACCGACTGAATATTGTTACACTCTGACATACTAATGGTTGAACCAACACCAAACATGGAAGAACAAATAGTATCTGAAGGTATGCCAATATTAGAAAATTCAAGCTTTTACATGGAACTCGAAGCAAAACGAAATGCTCACATTCAATCTGAAATGTTAGAAACTATGAGAAGTTTAAATGATGATTAGGATAGCCTTAAGGAATATAAGATTAAATTTATGAACGCTAAATCTGATCAAGAAGAGATAAATGGATTAATATTAAAAATTTTGACGAATCCATAAAAGAAATGGACAAAATTCTTACAGGAAGAAAAGAAAAGGATATATAAAAGGTCACAATAGTGAGGAAACTACAGATAATATCCATATGACTAAACATGAATTAAAGAAAGATGATGAAACAAATTTCAAGAAACATAAAGAAAGACCTGTAGAGTTACAAGGATAATTTAAAAACCTGAGAGCCCCAATGTTTGATGGGGAATCCTAGCTGAAGCTTGTTTACTGAATATCAAGAGATACTTCCAAGTATACATGTATCATGATAACTTGAGAGCATGATTATTTATTTCTTAGTTGGGTGGAAAGGATTCTCTGTGGTCATAGGAGCCTAAAAGTGGAAATAATATACAAAGTAAGGAGTTAAGTTGGAAAGTCTATAAAAAATTATTTGAAAAGAAATATATGCAGGAACAATATTATGATGATAAAGCCAAGGAATTCAATGATTTAAGATTAGGATTGTTAACCATGGAGGAGTTCGTAACTAAGTTTGTGAATTTACAGTGTTATGTACCTTACTTAAAAGATGAAAAACCCAAGGTATATAGGTTTATTAGTTTTTTTACCCTATGCTTATAAGGACAAGATTCGGTTTGATATGCCTAAGAACATGGATGAAACAATTAGAAAAGATAAATTATGTTATCTGCAATATCTCACCCTAACACTTATGGGCATAAGCCCCATTGATTATGATGTTACTTTGATGTTTTAATCAGTATATTGGGTCTAATACCCCATTGCACATGAACATGATAATTTTTTTGATATATTGGGCATAAGCCAATTGCTTATGTTTTATATATAATTTCATGTGTTCGGCGTGGACCCTAAAGCAGATAATTGATAAGATGTTTTGTGTTGAGCGAGGACCTCTGGAGCACATGGGTATTTGAAGTTTGTGTTGAGAGAGAAGCTCTAAATCACATGATTGTTTATATTTGTGTTGAGTGAGAAGCTCTGGAACACATGAGTTATGAAAAAAAAATTGTTGAGCATGAAGCTCTGAAGCACGTGAAAAGATAAATTGGAAGTGTTGGTCATAATCCTTGAAGCCTTCCAAGTTGATGTTGAGCATAATCCCTGGAACATTAGATCATTGGCCATTGTATCCCTAGGTGTATCCTAAAAATACATCCTAGCATTAGTGTCGAGTGAGGAGATCTGGAATTGCACTATATGTGTAACTCCTTGTTTTTAGCATTGAGTATGGGCTCTAGATAAGCGCTAGGAGTTACTGAAAATAATTAATATGATTGAGTGAAAACGACTCCAATAAAACATTGATCTCATCGTACATATTTTTAAGTGATTAAATGAATTTTTTAATTTCTATATCTCATCAAGTATTGAAGAAATACCATGTTATACGAGGGAATCCAACATGTAAGGAGGTTTAGAGTTTCCTAACCTAGTTGACCTAACCCCTACATGAAGGCCTTATTAAAGAAAGTGACTAAGATAAAAGAAAAGTGTCATATGTTTAGGGATCATGCTATATGACACCTAAGGATAAAATGTCAACAAATGATATATATATATATATATGATATGTATAAACAGTAAGCATAGTAATAATACTAATAACTATAAGTAATAAAGAAAGGATCCATATGTTATTATTATTCCTAATGATAATTAAATATTAAAATACCTACAAGAGTCAAAGTAGGAACTAGTCAAAAGTTCCTAAGTTAAGTATTAAAATTACCTAAATTAAATAAAAACGGTTATTTCAAGAAATAAAATGATTCTTGATTTAACTGCCCCTTTGACTGAAAAATATGCCTATAAAAACGCAAGCGAAAGAGAGGCTTGGGGACATCTTTGGATTATTCCATAATTCTACCTGATCATTCTCAAGAGAGTTCTTGGAGAACATTTTTCCTAAAAGGGAAAAAAAAAGAACTGATACAGAACATGATATCCCAGATAGGGAAGCCTTACCTTAGGATCTGTAAGCTACCTACATGTTGGAACCAGCTAGGGGGGATCCAAATTGAAACTAGGAATGGTTCTGGTTCATGGTTTGGAGGAACATGGTAGTTCCCAAGTTATTCGGTTATCTAAACCGAGGTGAGAACTGTTTATGAATTTGTTAATGCTGGGTATTTGAGTGTGCAGTATTTTTAGCCATTGAAACAACTTCACCTTACAGGTATGAGGCTCTTCATTTTTTCATTGTAAACTACACAAGTTTCCTTATTAAAAGAGGATATTAAATATTGAATGGATATTTAGGATTTTTTTGCTATAATCTAGGTTATATTTCTTGCATTACTTCTTTCTTCACTTACAGGTTAAACTCTTTGTTTACTAGAAGATGTATTCCTTTTATCAAAGGTTAGGTTATCTTTTTCTATTCTACTAGGCCATTCTAATATATGTTATTCATGATGGATTAAGCACCTTTAGTTTTATCTATAGCAGGGTTTGTTTTCTATTCATTTGTGCAATTTATTTTATGTCTATTATTTCAAGTTTAAAACCTAGAACTACTTAAAAAGAAAACATATATCTTATCTCTGCTCGAATATTTCATATTTCCAGCAGGCTTGCATTATATATAATAAACTAAGCTACTACCTACAAATTTGATATAAATTAAAATGCATAAAATTAGAACTTAATTATAACTCCTGAAACTTAGAACAAAATATTTATTATGAACAATAAATACAACAGAGTCAACCTATCTATAAAACCTAGTAAACAAACTACAAACCAATCATTTCCATTTTATAAACAACAACATCGAATGCCAGTCCAACGAGATCTCTAAGGTATGTAGGCACAATATTATCATAAATCGTAAACCATATCATATACCATTAACATAAGATATCAACCAAAACCTATTACAAATTGCATTAACACATATCACATCCATTAACAGGTTACAGGATCGAAACTTGTTGGCATTCGTTCCATTAAAAAATACACACCCATCTCTTAAAGCCCATGCAGCCCAGGATCAAGTCCTGTGGGCTCACGGCTCACAAACCATGTTACATAAACACCACGACAGGCATTGAATCTTGTAGGGTTCATTTGCAAAAATGATTTCAGTGCTGTAATAGCTTGCAAAACATTCCACATAAATCTAGGTTAAAGCACAGTAAAATACAAGAAATATTAACCATGAAACAGAATCGTTTTCTTTCAACATTTCCACACAGTATACCAACACATATATACGTTGTAGTCATTATGAGGCTCCTAGCCGAGAAGCAAAAGAAACCCATTAACATAAACCATAAGAAAATAACCATTGTTTATGCTATCATAGCTACGACATCCATTTTGCATCATTAAAACCAAGCTCACAACCATCCTCAAGTTAATTCATAGACAAGTAAACAAAATCGTAATTTACCATTAAACAATTTTTCACCATTATTTTACACAGTCATGAATTGGAAAGCATGCCATTTCAAGCAATACAATGGCAATAATCTAAACCCATCTTTTAATACGAAAACCATAATGTAGGCACAGAGAGTGAAATACGCAGATTCATAGTTTTCCAATATAGAGACAATATCGATGATAAAACCCCAATATTTCATACGCATCTCTGGATTCTTTTAAATACAAATAGACCTATACACATTCGCAACCCTTAAACCAAACCATGTATTCATTAATCAAATTTCAAGCTCAAAGTTCTGTCAAAACACCCATACACAGAAGAACAAGTTTAGGCTTGTTTATACAGGGCTTACTCGTCAAGGGTATGCGTTGGCAACCTAAGAGACACACGACCTGTGCAATGGAAGCCCTGCCACCTGCAAACAAGGGATAGAGAAATGTTGGAAGTATACCAATCCTCCAACCAAAAAAACAAGTAACAATGCTGCAAACCGAGGTGAAGAGTATACCTTCCCAAGGCATAGAAGTGAGCCATACCTCACACAAAGACAACAACCATAGAGTCGAACATACCATAACCATCACAGAGCCAAATGAGTCATTCTCCCACAACAGTCCAAGCTTAGGTCTTGAGCACACCATATCCTGATGCACATTTTCTCCGCTACCCTGTCCATCACCAACGTCGAATTCTATCCCCATGCCTATAGTTTCGTATCCACAAACACGACTTGGTAATTGTAAAGCCTTGTGCATTATAACCCCAATCATTGGCATCATTGACCTAGGATAAGCCAAGATTCATAGAATATGGAATATGCCATGAATGTCCCATTATGCATATAACATATGGTATATAAACTTTAATACATTCTGGCAAGTCTTAGAACTTAAGCCCTTAAACCCTTTGGGAATAAAAACTTCCAAGCATATATTTTAAAATATTAAGCATAGGAATACAACATGAAGTCCTAGAACCACAACGATAATGTTAACTAGTTAGATGTAGGTTTAAATCAACCCAGCCGTGCGTAAACCATAACGCCAATAGTAGTAGTAATAAATGCTAGATAGGACTTTGGTCCTTATGTCTTCAAAGGTAATAAATTAGTTTAGCATAGGTAACATGTCAAATTTTAGCTGTCGTAACAAGTTTGTCATCACCTAACGAACCTGCACAAAATTAAGAAGAGTTGCATTAGTTCAACATGAACTAAGTAAACACTGTAACATCAAGTAAAAACAGTTACCTCTCCAAGTGACCCTATAAGGGATGCAAGTCCCGCCACTCTACCCTTTGACAATTACAAGTTAAGTCAGGACTTTTTATAAACATGTGAACAAAACTGATAACCCGTAAGTAAGCTATAAATGGAACACACATAAACATACATGCATGATAAAAAATAACCAATGAATAGTGTAATCATATAAATCATACCAAGTAACTTAAACATGTTATATAGAATCACATTAACAAACACATCGAGAAAATATCTATAAAGAGTAAGAGCAACTTACGACATTTCGGTTTCACAAACAAAGTTCAACACATTCCGTAGAAGTTAAGTTAATGTCCATTTCGGGTAGTATCTAACTAGCCTAACAAAAAAATATTATTTCAAATTTTGGGGACACTACAAGTGGTATCAGATCCTAGTTTCAACACTAAGAGACCTAATGGGTGTACTAGACATTCGTTGCACAAAATAAAGTATTTTTTTTAATTTTGTTAACTAACTGAAATTTTTCCTGTTATTAAAAATTTGCAAATTGCAGGATTAAAAGAAGCAGTTCATATCATGAACACAGAAAAGGACAACATTCGACAAGGGAAGTTGAATACCCCCACCCTGGAAGCAGAAGTGGTGGTGGAACTAAATTTTGATATACTGAAAACCATACAAAGTCTTCAAGCAAACTTATAGAGTTTCAAATATGATAATATGAATGAAAAAATGGAACAACAAGCAATTAATGAAGCCTTGTTGTAGAACATGACGGGAGAAATCCCACAGGGAAAACCCACTCATTCAATAAACATGTTAAAGAAAGAATTCTATCATAAACATGCTAGCATCCCAAGAGAAGAAGGAAACAAAGAACATACCACTGAACCTCCAGAAAGAGATTGTCACAGTCCTTCTAATGATGATTCTCTTTCTCCTTCCAGAAAGAAACAAAGATATGGTGACAATCTCCATGGAGAGTTCAGAAAGATAAAATCCCCAACCTATGAAGGAGAGATGAACACACGGGAAAAAATATGAAGAATGGATTCTAGGTATGAGAAAATAATTACGAGTACATAACTACTCTCGTGAGATGAAGGATCATCTAGCCATCTATAATTTAAATGGAAAAGCAGCTAGATGATGGAGAGACCTAAAGCATACCAAGAAAGATGAGATAAAAGAAATCAGATGGAGTAATTTCTGTAAAATTCTTCAGAACAAATACATCTCGAAAAGGTTCTTTGACAGAAAGGTGAAAGAATTTGACTAATTAAGGATGGGTTTCATGACTATGGATGCTTTATTAATAGATTTTTGGATCTATTACATTATGTGTCATACATAAAGGACGAGAAAGTGAAAATACAACAATTTTTAGGATGTCTTCCTCCCAACTTTCGGGAGAATATTGAATTTGACATGCCTAAAACATTGGACACAACCCTATACAAAGCTAGGATTTGTTATGAGCATGGAAAGCTGAGGCAAGAGAATATCAATAGAAGCAGGGACAGGTCTAGGACCTTCTCGGACAACCACAAACCGGGTTTAAACCCACCACCTTACAAAAAATAGAACAACAACTTTCCAGGCAATAAGAAATTTAACATAACCGGTACAAAGCCATATGTACCATCACCAAGTGCTAACAAACAAGCAACAAATGGGGGAGCCAATGTTGTCCCACTGCAAATCAAATGCTGGAAATGCCAAGGGACCCATTATGCCCGAGATTGTAAGAACAAGACCAATGGAGTCTTGCACAACTTACAAGAAGAACCAACAATAGAGGACATAGCGGGAACACCACGGATTTATGTATCCTTGGATGGTCGACAGGAAGATCATTAGGATACCAAGGTTGAGATAGAAGGTAAGGTTTCCAGCACTTCTATTTCAATATTGATTGACCTTGGTGCTTTCCGGAGCTATGTATCTCCTAAAATAGTTGATGTATGTAAACTAAATAAAGTTAAACATGAGAAACCTTGGTTGGTACAATTAGCCACAGGTACGAAAAGAAAGGTGTTTGAAATAGTTAAATACTTTGAGGTAAACCTGAATGGTTTTCCTACTAGAATAAACCTAAACATCCTACCCTTAGGATCGTATGATATACTTATCGGCATGGACTGGTTTGAACAACACCATGTCATGCTCTATTTCTTACTCAAGCTAATCTTGTGTACAGATAGCCAAGGGAATCCGTTAAAGATTCAAGGCACACCTAAGAAAGTTTTTGTAAGGAAGATATATGCTTTATAAGTAAAGAAGTGTATTCGGAAAGGATGAAAACTGTTTGTAGTAAACATCCAAGACTTAGAAGCTCAAAGGGAACAACACATTGAGGAATTTTCAGTTCTCGTATACTTCAAAAACATATTTCCTGAGGAAATCCAAGGATTACCACTGAAACGAGACTTAGATTTTTCCATAGAACTGACACCAAGATTAGTTTCGGCTTCAAAATCCTCTTACCGCATGCGCGCACTAGAGTTGGTTGAACTCAAATTGTAGTTGCAGGAGTTGATTAAGAAGGGATATATCTGACTAAGTGTGTCCCCTTAGGGAGCATCGATACTTTTTGTAAAGAATAAGGATGGTACGATGCAGATGTGCATTGATTACTGTAAGCTTAACAAAATCACCATCAAGAACCAATACCCACTCCATAGATCGATGACTTGTTTAATCAACTAGGAGGCACTAAGATATTTTTGAAGAATGACCTGTGATACGGGTACCCTTAGGTACAAATTCACGATGAGGATCTACACAAAACCTCCTTTCGTACAAGGTTCGACCATTACGAGTTTGTAGTGATTCCTTTTGGGTTGACCAATGCACCCGTGAACTTTATGTATATGATGAACAATATATTTAGTAGATACCTGGATAAATTTGTTTTAGTCTTCGTTGACAATATCCTAGTTTACTCTAAGAGTAAAGAGGAACATCTCCACATAGTGCTACAGGTGTTACGGGAACACCATATCTATTCCAAGTTTAGTAAATATTATTTTTACAAACCACATATAGAGTACTTGGGTCACATCATCTCCAAGAAGGGGATAGCTATGGACCTAGAAAATATTAAAGCCATAGAAGGTTGGCCTACCCCTACTAGTGTCATCAACATTAGATCCTTTTTGGGATTAGATTGATATTACCAAAAGTTCATTGAAAACTTCTCAAGGATATATTGTCCGATGACCTCTTTGCAAAATAAGGAAAACAAGTTCTTATGGACGACTGAGTATGAGCAAAGGTTTCAAAAGATTAAACAGCTTTTGACAATCACACCAATACTATGAATTGCAGATCCCAGTGGGGATTTCATTGTTTGCATGGATGCAAGCAAGGAAGGGATCAGAGGATTCCTCTTGCAAAATGATTACATGATCTGTAATGAATCACGGAAGTTAAAAGAACACGAACATAACTATCCCACCCATGATCTTGAGTTAGTGGCCATGGTCCATGCCTTGAAGATGTGGAGGCACTACGTCATGGGAATGAAATTCCTTCTGAAGAAAGACAATATGAGTCTGAAGTATTTATTTGAACAACCCGATCTAAATGCCAAGCAAGCCAGATGGTTGAATTTACTCAGGGAGTGCCATTTCAAGCTAAAGCATATAAAGGGAAAAGAGAACAAAATTGTTGATGCTTTGAGCCGACGAGCTCATATGATATATGAGGTGAATTTAAGTCAAACCAATTCAGATTTACATAAGAGGATTAGAATGGCCAATAGAGTTGACCCTTTCTATGTTGAAATATTGAAGAAGGTCCAAGAGGACAGGTTGTTTCAGCAACAAAAAGAGTACAAAGTAAATGAAATAGGACTGCAATGGTCCAAACAGAGATTATGCATTCCATAGGGAGGGGAAATTAGGTCTAGCATCCTCGCAAAATTTCATCAGACACCCTACTTGGGGCATCCGAGATATCAAAAGGTGATATCTGTAGTAAAGAAACACTTTTTCTAGCCTAAGCTAAAGTCTGACATAGAGTTTTTTATCACAAAATGTCAAGAATGCCAACTGGTCAAAGCTGAGCACCAACATCCCTTCGGGTTGCTGCAGCCATTACCCATTTCGGAATGGAAGTGGGAGGTCATTAATGTGTATTTTATCACGGTTCTACCTAAGAGTAAGAAGCAAAATGAGTCTCTCTTTGTAGTATTTGACAAATTGTCAAAAGTAGCACACTTCATTCCAGTGAAGTCGACCTACAAGGCAGTACACATTGTCGACATCTACTTAAAGGAGATATTTAGATTGCACGGGATACCCAAGGAAAGGATCTCATATAGAGATTCTAAGTTTACCAAAAAAAATTTGGAGATCCTTATTCTTCGGTTTAGAGACGCAGTTTAACTTTAGTACTATGTACCACCGGCAGACAGATAGGAAGACAAAACGAGTAAACCAAATTGTAGAGGACATGCATAGGATATATGTCATGAACAACTCCACCAAGTGGAAAGATTACCTGCATCTTGCAGATTTTGGATATAACAACGGATACCAGACTTCTTCCAAGATGAGTCCCTTTGAGGTACTCTATCGACGGAAGTGTAGAACACCAGTTACTTGGGATAGCCCGGTGTATCGGCTCATGTTAGGGCCTGAATTACAAAAGGACTTGCAACAATTGGTTACCAAGGTCCAAGTGAACCTTAAAGAAGCACAAGACCGCCAAAAAAATTACACAGATAAGAAAGAAAAGATAAATATTATCAGATAGGTGACCATGTTTACTTAAACGTAAAAGTAAAATGAAGCTCATTGAACTTGGGGAGGTGTGGTAAGTTAGCACCTAGATTTTTTGGACCCTTTGAGATACTGGCCAAGAGATGACTAGTGGCATATGAGCTAGATTTACCCGCACATATAAGAGTCCATAATGTTTTCCATGCATCTTTATTAAAGAAATATGTTTATTATAATACTAAACATGTCATTGAATGGTCCTTATTACAGGAGAAATGTGAAGGGGAGTTTATGCCTGAAACCCTTCATATATTAGACAAGAGAGAGGTTTAGCTCAGGAAGCGCACCATAGTCCAGTATAAAGTGCAATGGAAGCACTTCAAGGCCTATGAGGCTAATTGGGAGAATGAATCCACCGTGAGAAAGGATTACCCCATCTTTTTTCATGATTTCATTCCAAGTCCCTAGAACACCAAGGACGTTGTTTTTCTAAGCAGGGAGGGATGTAATATCCTGAATTCTGACCTAACACTTATGGGCATAACCCCCATTTCTTAAGATGTTAATTTAATGTTTTAATTGGTATATTGGTTCCAATACCCCACTGCACATGAACACGATGATTTGTTTGATATATTGGGTGTAATCCAATTGCATATGTTTTATATATGATTTCATGTGTTGTCCATAGACCCTGAAGCACATAATTGATGAGATGTTTTGTGTTGAACGAGGAGATCTGGAGCACATGGGTATTTGATGTTTGTGTTGAGAGAGAAGCTCTAGAGCACATGAGTGTTTATATTTATGTTGAGTGAGAAGCTATGGAAAAAATGAGTTATGAAAAAATTTGTGTTGAGCATGAAGCTCCGAAGCACATGAAAAGATAAATTGGAAGTGTTGGGCATAAGCCCTGAAGCCTTTCAAGTTGATGTTGAGCATAAACTTTGGAACATTGGATCCTTGGCCATTGTATCCTTAGGTGTATCCTACAAATACATGCTAGCATTAGTGTTGAGCAAGGAGATATTGAATTGCACTATGTTTGTAACTCCCTATTTTTAGCATTGAGTATAGAATCTGGGTAAGCGCTAGGATTTACTGGAAAAAAATTAATATGATTGAGTGAAAACGACTCTGATAAAACATTGATCTCATCGTACTTATTTTAAAATGATTAAATGAAATTTTGAATTTCTGTGTCTCATCAATTACCGAAGAACTACCATGTTATATGAGGGAATCAAACATGCAAGGAGGTTTAGAGTTTCCTAACCTAGTTGACCTAACCCATACCTAAAGGCCTTATTAAAGAAAGTGACTAAGATAAAATAAAAGTGTCATATGTTTAGGGATCATGCTATATGATACATAAGGATAAAATGTTAATAAATGATATATATATATATATATATACATGATATGTATAAAGAGTAAGCATAGCAATAATACTAATAGCTATAAGTAATAAAGAAATGATCCATACGTTATTATTATTACTAATGATAATTAAATATTAAAATAAGTACAAGAGTCAAAGTAGGAACTAGTGAAAAGTTCCTAAGTTAAATATAAAACTTACCTAAATTAAATGAAAAGGGTTATTTCAAGAAATCAAATGATTCTTGATTTAACTTCCCCTTTGACTGAAAATTCTTCCGATAAAAACCCAAACCAAAGAGAGGCTTGCGGACATCTTTGGATTATTCCATAATTCTACCTGATCATTCTCAAGAGAGTTCTTGGAGAACATTTTTTCTAAGAGGAAAAAAAGAGAACTGATATAGAACCTGATATCCCAAATAGGGAAGCCTTACCTTAGGAGCTATAAGATACTTGCATGTTGGACCCAACTTAGGGTATTCGTATTGAAACCAGGAACAGGTCTGGGTCATGGTCCGGACGAACGTGGTAGTTCCCAAGTTATTCAGTTGTCTGAACAGAGTCCATATCTGTCTATGAATTTGTTAATGCTGGGTATTTGAGTGTGCAGGATTTTCAGCCATTGAAATAGCTTCACCTTGCAAGTATGAGGTTCTTCATTTTTCTATTGTAAACTACATAGGTTTCCTTTAAAAGTGGAGATTGAATATTGAATGGATATTTAGGATTTGTATGCTATAATCTAGTTTGTATTCCTGCATTACTTTTTTCTTCACTTGCATGTTAAACTCATTGTTTACTTGCGGATGTATTTCTTTTATCAAAGGTTAATTTATCTTTTTCTATTCTACCAGGCCATTGTAATATATTTTATTCATAATGGATTAAGCACCTTTAGTGTTATCTATAGGAGGGTTTGTTTTTTGTTTATTTCTGTAATTTATTTTGTGTATATTATTTCAAGTTCAAAACCTAGAACTACTTAAAAACAAAACCTATATCTTATATCTGGTTGTAGATTTCATATTTCCAGCAAGCATGTATTATTCATGATAAACTAATCCACTACCTACAGCTTTGATATAAATTAAAATGCATAAAATTAGAACTTAATTATAGCTACTAAAACTTAGAACAAAATATTTATTATAAAAAAATAAATAGAATAGAGTCAACCTATATATAAAACCTAGTAAACAAAATACAAACTAATCATTTCCATTTTATAAACAACAACATCGAATGCCAAGCCAATGAGATCTCTAAGGTCTATAGGCACAATATGATCATAAATCATAAACCATATCATATACCATTAACATAAGAAAACAATCATAACCTAATACAAATTTCATTAACACACATCATATCCACTAAGAGGTTTTCAAGATCGAATCCTATTCGTATTCATGCCATTGCAAAATACGCACCCATCACTTAAAATCCTTGTAGCCTAGGATCAAATCCAGTGGGCTCATGGATCACAAACCAAGTTACATCAACACAATGACAAGCATCGAATCATGTAGGGTTCATTTGCAACAATTATTTCAAAGTTGTAATAGCTTACAAAACTTTCCACATAAATTTAGCTTACACTACAGTAAAATACAACAAATATTAACTATAATGTCCCCAAAAATTGAAAATAATTTTTTTTATTAGGCTAGTAAAAACTACCTATATGGAACATTATTATACTTGCGGAATATAACGTACACTAGTTGTACCACTGTTTGGTCGTAAGCTATTTGTACGTTCTATCATCTTTCTTTCAGTTATAATTCTTGTTGTGTTTTAATTTGGATGTTGTAATGCTGATTACTACTTGGTTCTTATGGTTATACATTGTTGTGTTTGTGTCATTAGTTTGATTACATGCTTTGTCCAATTCTGCATATAATTATTGGTTATTTATGAAGTCTTAACTTAGCTCTGTTTTTGGAATCAAAGTGGGCAGAGTGGCGGGACTCGTTCTCCCATGTGGCATTACTGAGAGGTAAAGTGTTCACTTGACTAGCAGAATTACATAGTTCTTTGAACTAAGGCATATATTTTATCTCGTATGTAGATTATACTTAGAGACGGAGATTTAAAGAGCGCTAAACAGTTTGATCATTAACATGCCTACTATTCGTTACTACGCTTCATTACAGACTCAGATTGCTAGCAAGGTAATTATGATCTTCATTAATTACCTAACTTAGATAATTTTATCTATGTTATATCTAGTAATCAATATTTTTATATTTCATGTTTATTTTATTACAGTATTTAACATATCTCTTGTTTTTTATTGTCAGGTTATAACTTGGCTTAGATAAAACTTGGGTTTTATTAAAGCAAATACTACCATGGCATATACCATATTCCATGGTTTCTAAGTATTAATCTTAGGGAACATGCAATGTATTAAGGCTTAAGCCTAAGGTCTGAGGGGTACATGCCAATACTATGCATGGGGTTTGGAATTAGGGTTGGCGCATAAAGTGCATAGACTATCATTATACTATACACGATACCTTGTATTAGTGTTGGGTGGCAAGTTATAACATATAGTTTGAAACTTATACGATGGAGTTTATGTCCCTGCATGGTAATCGAGACCATGATATTGTAAGGAATCCAAACTATTTAAAAGTGGGTTTTGGGTCCTTAGTTGACACCAGGATGGCGCCATTAATGTTTCTTTGGGTTAGAGGAAGCCCAAGTGTAGGGATTGGATCCATGAACAGTTTGGTCATTTCGTTGGGTCTTTTGATGGTTGTTGTTTCGGCTCTAT
Source organism: Pseudotsuga menziesii (assembly GCA_001517045.1). Lineage (NCBI taxonomy): Eukaryota > Viridiplantae > Streptophyta > Pinopsida > Pinales > Pinaceae > Pseudotsuga > Pseudotsuga menziesii. Next base: position 266,602 of record LPNX011143977.1, read on the forward strand.
GCTACGAAGGAGGCAACTCTCTGGGTGACGGAGGTAAGCTTGGTTTTATTTCATGACTACATTCTATGTTTGTTTTGTGGCTCCTTCATTGTCATACTTCTCATCCTCGTTGTGTTTGGTTGTGTTTGTAGGTGAAAGGGTAAGTGAGGGTGGGATGGCTTAGAGCTTCACTGTCAGCTTAAGGGTGATGCCAATGTGGCCACGGTAAGCCTACTTTACAAGGGTTTTACACTGGGAACTCGTTTTTCCTTCAGGCCTATGTATGCAAGTTTTGGGTTTTGTAAATTGATGGTGCTATTAACAATGAAAGGGGAACTCTAGATTTCTGGAAAAATATGCATTTCGTTTATGTAAATCGTATGTTTGATTTTAGGGGTTTTAACCTTGGGAAACACCATTGCTCACAATGGTGCCATAGCCCTTGGCATGACTACGTAAAATTCGATTTGCAGACTTTACGGTGACTGTGTAAATAATATATCTCATGCGTTTTTTTGCAATGGTTAAAATAATGGACTGTGTGTAACTTCTTATGCTGCGATAGGGGTTTATAAAACTTGTGTCGCATGAGGAATTCTACTGCATGGATGCTCTGTGTAATTTCTTGTAATTATTTCTTAGTTGTAATGTTTGACAACATATGGGTTGATGGCCATGCCGTGCGTGGCATGATCCCTTCCACTGTTGTTAAGATAGATTGGTTGGTTGAAATCTTTATTGTTTGTTTTTATTAATAATTATGTGGAATGTGGGAAAGCCATGGGTGAAAACCCATGATGGCTATCATTGTTGTAGGTTTACTTTTAATGGACTGTGTATTTAAATAATTTTGGCCAAGGCCGTTCTATAGCGTGGGTGCAGAACCTAGGGTCTTGCAACCTCGCAGTAGAGAATGTATTTGATTATTATTTAAGCCCGCATATACCCTGTGTATAGTGTGGCCATGATTATGGTAAACAAAAACACCATAGGGTTCAAATCCTAGTCATGGTTTATTTATTGAGTATGTATTTTTGAAATGGATGCGATTTGGGGTTCAAATTCCCTCGAGATTTGATTCCTATCCTCCCTTGTATATAAATGTAAAATTAATGGCTTAAATGTTATATGGATTGCATGCATGGTTATGTAATTGATTACTGCTTATGTATTTTATGTTATGGTTTTTATTAGGGCCTACAAATTAGATTTATATACCCAAAGGGGTCGAGACTATGACCTCTTATGCAACCTAAGGGTTTTAATTTAATTCCTTAAAATGTTAATTGGTTACTGCTTATGCAAATGTCGTGAGTTAGATATTAGATGGGACTTGAATGATTTATGCTCATGATTCTAATCATGTGGATTTATATTATTAGGACTGTGGATTTTAAATAGTGAAAAGAGATTTGATCATTGGACCAAAGAATGGTCACAATACTTACTATGTTCATTGTTTATGATGATGTTATTTTAATGTAATGATTTAGCAGTTAATGTGTATTTATATTAGCAAACCTTGGAAGGTCTTTAGTGGTTTATTTATCTTAGAAATAATTATAGTCTGTATGTACTTGATTTAATTTATATTTCCATTTTAGAACTATTAATGTATACTTATAAATAGTGTTTTGATTTGTTTACTGTTGGTGTTAATTAGATAGATTATAATCTAGGTTTTAAATGGCACAATAGGTCTGAGCTAGTATTAACTTAGCATGGCTCTGAAGACAAATGAAATATGTTAGTAGAGTAAAATGGCCAAAAAGCAGATAGGTCCTAGTTCTGAAATAAGACCTAGTTTATACTTAACCCAGTAAAAATAATACAGAAATTAAAACTACAGTGCAGAACCCTTGATAAACATTTATAAATAAATAAAACTTGCAGAAGTAAACTGATGAATAAACCCTGGATAAATATGGTATAGAAAATACCTTACACCCTAGGGTTAATATTTAAAAATGCAGACCCTAGCAGATTTTAAACATAAGAAAAAATACATAGGGTTAGGAAATGTAATGTAATCATTTTCCTGACATAGCCAACATTTATTATAGAAAAATGGAATATAAGCAGTCTAGGGCTTCATACCTGTAACTTGAAGCTCTTTTAATGGCAAAAACTGCACACTCAAATAACCAGCATTAACAATTCAAAAGTAGATCTGACCTCTATTTTTGATGACCAAATCACTTGGGAACTACCACGTTCCACCCAACAATGACTAGGAACCATTCATGGTTTCAATCTGGATCCCCCCGAGCTATATTCCAACATGTAAGTAGCTTAGATCTCCTAAGGTAGGGTTTCGTATCTTGTCTATTAGGTCTAGATCAGTTGTCCTTTTTTCCTTCCAGGAAAATGTTCTCCAAGAATTTACTTGAGAGCAAAACAAGTAGAAAAATGACTCTTTCCAATGATAGATCAGAACCCCAAGCTTTTCCTTGGATTTATTCTTATAGACAAACTTTTCAGTCAAAGGGACACTTAAATAAAAAAACCTTGGTTTCTTGATTTAACCATTTTCAATTACTTTGGGTATTTTTTAATATTTTAACTTAGGAACTTTCAACTACTTCCTAATTAGACTTTTCTAGGTTTTGGAGTATCTATTATCTTTACATAATAAATAATAATGAATGGAGCTTTTCTTTCTTTCTTTCATCATTAATATTATTACTATATTTATTCTTTATACATCCCATGTATAAAATACATAATAATATAACATTTGTTTACATTTGTCTTTGGGCATCATATACCATGATCCCTAGACTTAATGACACTTCTTCATTAAGGTCAAGTAGGTAGATGGTTAGGTCTACTAGGCTAGGAAACTCTAAACATCCTTGCATGTTGGATTTCCCTTGTATAATGTGGTAGTTCTTCAGTACTTGATGAGAATAGAGATATTCAAACTTTCATTTAATCACTTATAAATAAGTATGATGAGATCAATATTTTTCTCGATTCGTTTTCACTCGAAAGTTATTAAATTCTTTTTAGTAACCCCTAGGGCTTACCAGAGCCCATACTCAATGCTTTAACAGAGAGTTAGAGACTTAGTGCAATTCCATAGGTCTTTGGTCAACACTAATGCTAGGATGTACTTTTATGATACACCTAGGGATACAATGGCCAAGGATCCGATGCTCCAGAGCTTATTCTCAACATCAACATGGAAGACTCTAGGGCTTATTCCCAACACTTCCAAACCTTATCTTTTCATGTGTTCTAGGGCTTCTTGCTCAACACAAATGTAAGTACTCATGTGCTCCAGATCTCCTCACTCAACACAAACATTAATTACCCATGTTCTCCAGAGCTCCTCGCTCAACACAAAAAATTAATCACCCATGTGCTCCAGAGCTCCTCACTCAACACAAAGAATTAAGTACTCATGTGCTCCAAATATCCTCGCTTAACACAAAACATTTCATCAATCATGTGCTTCAAGGTCCACGCCCAACACAAAAAGCATATATATATATCATCAACAATTGGATTACACCCAATATATAAAACAAATCATCATGTTCATATGCAGTGGGGTCTTCGACCCAATATAAAAAAGAAAATATCAAGTCAACATAATAATCAATAGGCACATGCCTATAAGTGTTAGGTCCAAAATTTAGAATATCACATCCCTCCCTTCTTAGAACAACACAGTCCCTGGTGTTCTAGGGACTCGGAATGACATCATGAAACAAGGCGGGGTAAGCCTTTCTTATGGCAACTTCATTCTCCCAGGTAGCCTCATCATCCTCAAAGTGCTTCCAATGCACTTTCAACTAGACTATGGTGTGCTTCCAGAGCTACACCTCTCTCTTGTCCAATATATGAATAGGCTCAGGGGAAAACTCCCCTTCATGTTCCACCTATAATAGGGACCAATCAACAACATGTTTAGTGTCATTAACATATTTCTTTAACAAAGATGCATGGAAAACATTATGGAATCTTACATGCACGGGTAACGCTAGTTCATATCCCACTAACCCTTTCTTGGCCAGTATTTCAAAAGGTCCACAAAATATAGGTGCTAAATTACCACACCTACCCAAGCTCAATGATATTCGTTTGGATTTTACTTTCAAGTAAACATGATCGCCTATTTTAAAGTCTTTATCTTTTCTTTTTCAATCGGCAGAGCATTTCTGGTGGTCTTGTGCTTCTTTAAGGTTCACCTAGACCTTGGAAACCAAGTGTTCCAAGTCCATCGTAAATCAGGCCCTAACATGAGTCGATCCACCGGGATATCCCAAGTAATTGGTGTTCTACACTTCCTTCCATAGAGTTCCTCAAAGGGACTCATCTTGGCGGAAGTTTGATAACCATTTTTATATGAAAAATCTACGAGATGTAGGTAATCCTCCCACTTCATGGGTTTCTTCATGACATACATCCTAAGCATGTGCTCAACAATCTAGTTTAATCTTTCTGTCTGCCCGTCTTTCTGCAGGTGATATGAAGTGCTAAAGTTCAAGTGTGTCTCCAATCCTGAGAATAAAGATATCCAAAAGTTTTTGTAAACTTAACATCTCGATCCGAGATGATTTCCTTGGGTATACCATGCAATCTAAATATCTCCTTCTAGAAGATATCAGCAATGTTCACTGCTTTGTAGGTCGAATTCACAAGAATGAAGTGTGATGCTTTCAAAACCTTGTCGATGACTACAAAAATGGAATCATTTTGATTCTTACTTTTCAATCATCCAGTGATGAAATGCATACAAATGGCCTCCAAAGTTCCATTTCAGAATGGGTCATGACTGCAGCAATCTCACAAGATGCTGATGCTTAGCTTTGACTAGCTAACATTCTTGACCTTTCGCGATGAACATGGTAACGTCAGCTTTTAACTTAGGCCAAAAAAAGTGTCTCTGGACAATGGATATCATCTTTTGATATCCAGGGTGCCTAGAGTAGGGTGCCTGGTGAAATTCTGTGAGGATGTTGGACCGAATGTCCCCTCCTTATGGAACATACAAATGATGCTTGCACCATAGCGATCCGGATTCATCTACCTTGTATTATTTTTGTTGTTGAAACAACCTGTCCTCCTGGAATTTCTTGAGGATTTCTACATAGAAGGGGTCAACTATTGTGGCCGCTCTAATCCTCTCATGCAAATATGCATCAGTTTGAGTCAAAGTCACCTCATATATCATATGATTTCGTCGGCTCAAAGCATCAGCAATCGTATTCTCTTTTCCCTTAATGTGCTTTAGCTCAAAATGGTACTCACTAAGGAAAGACATCCACCTGGCTTGCCTTGCATTTAGATCCAATTGATCAAATAAATATTTTAGACTCATATTGTCTGTCTTCAGAAGGAACTTCCTTCCCATGAGGTAGTGCCTCCACATCCTCAAAGCACGGATAATGGAAGCTAAATCAAGATCATGCGTAGGGTAATTTTTCTCATGCTCTTTTAACTTCCGTGATTCATAACATATCACGTGATCGTTCTGTAAGAGGACCCCTCCAAGTCCTTCCTTACTCACATCCATGCAGGCAATGAAATTTCCATTGGGATCTGCAATTTGTAACACCGGTGCAGCCATCAAAAGCTGCTTAAGATTTTGAAATTTTTTTTCACACTTAGCAGTCCATAAGAAATTACTTTCTTTCTTCTGCAAAGCAGTCACAGGGAAAGTGATCCTCGATAAGTTCTCAATGAACTTCCTATAATATCGGGCTAATCCCAAAAAGGACCTAATGTCATTGACACTAGTAGGGCTAGGCCAATCCTTTTGTGTCTTTAATATTTTTCGGGTCCACAACTATCCCTGTCTCGGAGATAATGTGACCTAAGTACTATATTTATGGTTTGTAAAAATCCCATTTACTAAACTTAGCGTAAACTTGGCGTTCTCTCAACAATTGTAGTACTATGAAAAGGTGTTCTTTTTGTTCTTATTTATTCTTGGAATAAACCATTATGTTGTCTTTAAATACCAAGAAAAACTTATCTAGATACCTACTGAATATGTTGTTCATCATACACATAAAGTTTGTGGGTGCATTGCTAAACCCAAATGGCATCACTACTAACTCGCAGTGCCCGTACCTTGTACGAAAAGCGGTTTTGTGGATATCCTCATCGTGAATCTGTACCTAATGGTACCCAGATCATAGGTCAATATATAAAAATATTTTGGCTCCTCCCACCTGATCGAACAATTCATCGATCCTAGGGATTGGGTATCAATTCTTAATAGTCATTTTGTTCATCTGAAATTGAGGCACATATGCATCATACCGTCTTTCTTATTTATGAATAGTATTTATGCTCCCCAAGGAGACACACTGGGTCAGATATACCCTTTCTCTATCAACTCTTGCAACTGCAGTTTGAGTTCCACCAACTCAGGTGCACTCATGTGGTAATGGGATTTGGATGCCGGAACTGATCCTAGGGTCAGTTCGATGGAAATTTCTAGGTCTCATTTCAGAGGTAACACTCAGATTTCCTTGGGAAGCACATCCTAAATTCTTCAAGAACGAATAATTTTTCTATGGGTTGTTCTCTTTTAGACTCTATGTCTCAGATGTTCACTGCAAACAAGTTGTAGCCCTTCCTGACGCATTTCTTTGTTTGTAAGGAAGATATTTTCCTTACATAAACTTTCTTTGGAATGGCCTGAACCTTCACTTGGTTCCCTTGGCTATCAGTACACAATATTTACTTGTATAAGAAATCGAGCATGACATGATGTTGTTCCAACCAGATCATGCTAATAAGTATATCATACGATCCTAAAGGTAGGATGTTCAGGTTTACTTTCGTTGGAAAACCATTCAAGTTTACCTCACATTCTTTAACAATTTTCGACACTTTCCATTTTGTACCCATGGCTAATTGAACCAACCAAGGTTTATCATGTTTTACTTTGCCTAGTTTGCATTCATCAACAATTTTAGGCGAAACATAACTCCGGAAAGCACCGGGATCAATAAGTATTGAAATAGAAGTGTTCGAGATATTACCTTATATTTCAACCATTGTAGCTTGGTGATATTCATGTCGGCCATCCAATGTTGCATAAATCCACAGTGTTCCAGCTATGTACTCAACAATTTGTTCTTCTTGTAATTTGTGCAAGACCCCACTGGTCTTGTTCTTACAGTCTTTGGAATAATGAGGCCCGTTTCATTTCCATCACTTGACCTGTAGCAGGGTAGCATTGGCTCCACTTGCTATTGGATTGTTAACATTAGAAGATGGTACATAAGGCTTCATACCATATTTATTGAAGCTCTTGTTTGCTGGAAAGCTATTATTCTGCTTTCTGTATGGTTGTGGGTTAGACCCAGGTTTGCGGTTATCGAAAAAGTTCATATACTTGTCTCTGTTTTAGTTCATGTTTTCTTGCCTTAGCTGTCCATTCTCATAATAGAGCCTAGCTTTTTGCAGTGTGGTATCCAAAGTTTTTGGCATGTCAAACTCAATTCTTTCCCGAAAATTGGGAGGAAGACATCCTAAAACATTGTTGGATATTTACCTTCTCATCCGTAATGTATGGTACATAATGTAACAGATCTAGAAATCTGTTAATAAAAGCATCCATAGTCATGGATCCCATACGTAGTTTGTGAAAATATTTCACTTTTTCTGTTGAAGAACCTTTTAGACATATATTTCTCTTGGAAGAGTTTTCAGAAGTTATCCCAACATATTTCTCTTAGCTCATCTTTCTTGGTGTGTTTTAAATATCTCCACCACCTTGCTACCTTTCCATTCAAGTTATAGATGACAAGACGAGCCTTCATCTCACTTGAGTAGCTATGAACCTAGAAATATTTGATCATGCCCAACAACCACTCTTCATCCTTCTCCCCAGTGTTTACTTCACCTTCATAGGTTGGGGCTCTTATTTTTCTAAACTCCCCCTCAAGACTGTCATTGCTTATTTGTTTTTTTCTTCGAGGAGAAAGAGAGTCATCACTGGAAGGAATGTGATGATCTACTTTCAGTGCTTCAGGGGTACGTTTCTCTTTTTCCTCTTCTCTTGGGCTATTGGTTTGTTTATGGTATGGATCTCTTTTGGAGTTGTTTGTGGACTGAGTAGGCTTACCCTATGGGATTCCTCCTGCCATATTTCTTAGTAATGCTTCATTTATAGCTTGCTATTATTTTCTTTTGTTTAGACTATCTTCTCTGAGACTTTGCAATTCTACTTGAAGAC
>LPNX011143991.1:3831-13967 GCA_001517045.1 Pseudotsuga menziesii
ATTTCAAAGGTACGCTACACATAAGATGGTTGGGTCCATATCAGATAAATGGGGTGTTTGATAATGGAATGGTCCACCTGGCCACCATTGATGAAAATTGTACATTGTTATTTGCTAATGGTCACAGGCTGCGATTGTATCACAAGCCAATCTCAAGGGACGCGTTTATTTCATAGGTTGTAGCTGATCAAGGATATCAGTTAATGTAGGGGAAGGAATTTTTCTCTACCCCCAAAAATGTTTAAAGGGACACTATTATTTCCATACAGGAAATTGTATATAAATAAGTTGATGCTTTGCTTTATTTTTATTCTGTTTTTTTTGCATTTGATCGGTTTTATGTTTCTTATTTTTGAAAGAATCTATGTAGGAACTTACTTAAGGGGCAGTGGTCATTATTGGGCCTAATGACCATGATTGCCCTAGATTATTTTGAACAAATTTTTGAACCAATGGCGAACAGATTCAGTGGCAACAGATGATCAACCAAAACTTTGGTTTGTTTTTCATTTTTTGTAGCTACAACTTACCCAGACTTCTCCCATTGCGCAGTTGTGACTTTGCTTAAGTTTGCCAATTTTTCTATTTTTTCATAGCTGCGACTCCACCAACTTGTCCATTTCCACAGCTGTGACTCCGCCAATTTCACTAATTTTCCTATTTTCCGTAGCTCTGACTCCGCTAATTTCGTCGATTTTCCTATTTTCCGCATCTGTGAATCCACCAAACTTGTCCATTTCCACAGCTGTGACTACACCAATTTCATCGATTTTCCTATTTTCCACAGTTGCAACTCCACCAATTTCATCGATTTTCCTATTTTCCACAGCCGCAACTCCACCAATTTCACTAATTTTCCTATTTTATGTAGTTGTGACTACGCCAAACTTGTCCATTTCCACAGCTGTGAATCCACCAATTTTCGTCGATTTCCATATTTTTGTAGCTGCGACTCTACCACACTTGCTCCATTCCCCAACCGTAATTTTTTCTATATGTTTCCTATTTTTATCGTGGTTGTGACTCCTCCAGAGTTATGCACAGAAGGGTTGCGACTCATCCAGATTCATCTGCAATTTTTGTCGCCCATGATTTTACTGATTCTGACTCACTTCACAACTTCAATTATTTCTGTCAAGGTTGAAGATACAGTTCTTGATTCATCGGGGATAAGGTCACAACAACATGCACACAATAATGTTTAATTTAATGGCTGCGATGACAAGCTACACTATTTTGGGAAGTCACGGTTCATCTCATAATTGCTAAGGTACAAATTCTGATCATTTACATCATTAGGAATTAATTGGATTTGACAAATTAATCATGCCTTTCCTTTTTGTACCTGCCACTAGACCCATACTCATTTAACTATAAATCCACATGTCCGAATGGATACTTAAGCTTATCATATGGCCATTACTTTTTTTCCTAATCTATGCCAAATCTTGCCAATTATTCCCTGCTTACGACTGTCTTAACTTTCCTAATTTATCCAACTCCAACCTCAATTGTTCATTGCATGTTCCTGTGCTGTAACTTTCATGACTGAGCCTGTAACTTACCAATTTAACGTCAAAACTAAGAAAGAGGGACAAGATGGGTATCCTATCCCAACATTAACCTGTGGACACAGTGGCTCTGTGAAGAAACATAGAATTTTTTTCCATCTTTGAGGCAGCTGGCTAGATTAAGTACTTTCAACTCTTGACTGGTTTTCATACAGAAACAACTCTGCAATTTTCCCTAAATTTGATAGAAACTCATTCAGAATTTAGAGGTCTACACATAGAAGTCATTGAGGATATTGTGGTCAAGGTTACTAGTCTACCTTAGACAGGAAGGGCCTAGTTTTGAAGAAAAACCCATAATGCGGCCTTATTATAGGATTTTCTGAGAGCATGTGAATAGGTTCGTCAAGGAACATAGGGAATAGCATTATAGTCATTGCCTCATCCTTGGAATGAAGTGGCAGTTTTATTGATGAAATATATCACCTACTAAGGTAGGTACCAAACCGTTTAATTTTCTAATTTTCCTCTATTATCTCATCTACACCACAGATCTCTACTCAACATACCATTTTATCTATTTAAATCACTACATTACATGGTAGGGTTTGTGAGAACAACCCAACACCCCCATGCTTCCCTTATCCATCATGGCCTCATCAAACTAAATATCTTAAGGGCCTTTGTAGCAAGGTTTCTCCTTGCTACAAGGGTAGGAATGGCTCCCTTCCATCTATAGGATGGAAGGGTAGGTTCCTGCTTAAAAATGCATGAAAGAAAATGGAAAGGAAACTGGATAGAAAGGAAAGCAAATAAATGGCCGCGAGCCCCTCTGCAAATAGGGTTAGGGCTTAGCTCCGAGAACCTGTAAACAACTATTGAAGAATAATAAACCTACAAAACATGTTAGAAATAAAACCTGCAAGCAAATATGGGTTAGAAAAATTACTAAACTACTAAAAAAAACTCATAAACAAACATTGGTATACCTCTTCTTTAGTGCAATGGGCCACCATGCCCTGGCTGGAGGAAGCACCTCTCTATCTCACTCAGTAATGGAGGAGCTATGGCTTAATGGGGAAGATGAGTGGAAGAGAGGGGGATGTGGGTAGCTTGAGAGGAAAAGAGTCTCAAGGCATCCACGGGAAGCATAATAGTATGCAAGAGAAGAGTTGTTTGAGAGTGACCCCTGCCCCTCCTTTTATAGTTTTTTTGGGGACTTTTAGCATTTTAAGTCCTTGGTCAGGGCTTTAGCCCCTTTTTTGAGATTTTAGCCCATTCTGCCCTAACTTTAGCTCCTTTTAGGGTTTTAGGCTCCTTTGAGGTTTTTTAGCTCCTTTTTGGAGGCTTTAGCCCCTAGGAGAGTTATTTAGGCTCCTTTTTTGGGTTTTTAAGCTCTTTTCTTCATTCTTAAGCCTTTTTGAGGGTGTGGGGGTCTAATGGAGTGATACGAGGGTTGATCATGAGTGTCCTTGGGTGGTGTAGGCCATGTAGAGCTGAGTGAGGGATTTTTTATATTAACAGATTGTCCCTTGATGTGTGAGGGAAGGAGCTCATTGTATGGTTGATGGACATCATAGGATTTGCTGTATAGAGGTGGTGTTTCTGGGGCTGGGGTATGGTGGATTTTGGTTTTTGTATTAATATGGTTCCCATCAATGGGTGAGATACAAATAACGTGTCACATGTATATGGACGAGGCAGGAATCCCCATGCTCATGACAATGTCAAAAGAATAATTTGATCTATTCTCTAAAATACAAGAGCCGATCATATACAACTGATGGTACATAGTGGTTGCCTCAATGTGAACTGGTACATCAGACCTGTGGCATTCTCATGGAATGTTATATTTTCATGACTAATAGCCTGCTGGATCTAGGATGGTACATAAATGTATGGACTCACTGATTGAGAGTCTGAGTCTCTATGGTACAAGTATGCTACATCAATCATAAATCTATATAGAAGCACTGTTGGGGCTTCTAAACACTGTCTCCACTGCAACCCGAAAATCACAAGGGACATAACCTGTTCAGGTCCCTCGAGTAGACTCATCAATGTGTTAGATTCAGGTGACATCTGGGGTCTTTGACCAAATACTACATGGACCAAACCCTGTACAAATCTCAATGGTGCGATGATGTAGCTGGAGTCCAGCACGTGAGAAACAACCATCCCGAGAGGCACTAAGGACTCCTCTCAAATGGTCCAAGGAACTCATTAATGAGGTTAATGAAACCAAGATACAGGGACCTCTAGGTCCATCCTTTGGAATATGTGTTTTGTTGTCGACAGAGGGAGACCTGCCCCTAGTCAAGGAAATGGTGTTTCCTTGACCCGAAGCGCAAGGGAGATAACTGAAAGGTGTGAGACAATATGTGGATTGACCCACTGAATGGGGGGGGGAAGGGGGAGGGAAAGAATTCAATAGGGGAAAGGGGAGTGTGGTAGACTCAAAATTCCTTTGTTTAGAGTATGATGATAGGGTAGACCAAGCAGGAAATGAAACTGACTCATGGGAAGGGGATCATAGGTGTAATACCAGGGATGTCACTGTAGATGGGAAATACTAGGAGGAGGTAGAAACTTTTGATATTAATGGTGTCTAAGGAAGACACATTGCAGAGTACTCTGAACAAAGGAAACCTAATGTGGGAATGCTACCAAACTATTTTCTATGGAGTGGTTTCTAGGGACACCATTGTGGTACGATCTCATGTATTTTTGGCGAGCCCAATAAAGTAAATGCTCGATGGTGCTTTCAATTTTAGAGAGTCTGAAAGCACGAAGAATACTCCAGTGATGGCTCTTTTTCATTGGTAGTCTCCTGTGCCCAAAAAAGGATAAAAGTATACATAGGAGATCTCACCCATCCTGTAGGGGATGAGAGACTTCTTTACCATTGGTAGTCCAATCAGGCCAGAAAAGGCTAAACATATAGTGACTAGTCCCCTCTGCCCGAGAAAGCATAAAATTATGCAGAGCGGAACAGTCTTGGATTGAGTATGCCAAGGTGGTCCTTTTCATTTTATGGTCTACATGGTCTACAAAAGGAGGTAAACGAGATGATGTAGATGCCCTTTCCTATACTTTAGCGAGTGGGGAAGGAAGCAGCTGCACTCGGCTATCTTTTCATTGTTTTAAGGAGTCAAAAAAGAGCTTAAACAAAACTCCAGTACAGTCAACCACTTTTGGTGGCATAGGCGGTGCCCCATGTCAGGACGATGGATAGTGGTCCAAAGGTCATCCACACAGTATGGATGGAGCAGAAGGCTCTTAAGCATACCAAAACATGCGCAGGATGGATCGCGGCAAAGGCTCGTGAGTCGGTGCGGCAGAGGTGCACAAACCGAGGTGGCTCTTGGACAGAGGTCAAGAGAGCATGTGTGAGTTGTAGAGGATGGAATTGAATACATGTGATGTGAGTGCAAGTTCAAGGGAACTTATATGCCAAATACGTATAACAAAAATAAATTGTTTTGTGGACAATGGTCCAAAGGTCCGCGTAAGCTGTGGTGGATGGAGAAGAAAACTATGTGTTAAAATACAAAACAAGAAGAAAAATGGTGACCCTTAATGGGCGGTGGCCTGAAAAAGCACATGAGCAGTGGAAGGGAAGAGTGATACAAGTACAGGTCCGCAGACACTTGCATCACCATGCTGTGGCTCATAAATCAAGGTAGCTTCCGGGAAACGGTCCCAAAATTTATTTTTTAAACATGAGACAATGGTCTCATAACAAGATAGAAATTTGAGTCTGGAGGTGTGAGAGGTGTCTCGAACTGATTCTGGGTGAATTTGGAGTAGAAACTAATGGTGATACCCCTGATTTGTGGTAAAAATGTTGAAAAATAAGAAAAGAAAATGACGCGACTCGTTAGTGATGTTAAGCATAAAATCTCTTAAGGTAGAGCCCATTGCGGGGGTTCTCCAAGAGTTTTCCATCAGAGTCAATAAGGGTGTATGCCCCTTTTCTGAGGAAATGGTGGATGACGTAGAGGCCATACCACATCGACTCGAACTTGTATTTTCCCAACTTATCATTAGGTTGGTCGTAGAATAGAACCATATCGCCTTCACTGAAGGTGCGAGGGTGGACATGGGAGTCATAGTGGACCTTTGATCATGTTTTGGCTTGTTTCTGTGTGCTTTCTTTTTTGAGAAAGTACCTACACTACTTCCACACCAAGCTATATAGGATAGTGGTCCACAAGAGCCACGGATGTACCAGTGGTGTCAGATGATGATTCAAGAGGGTAGCGGCAGGGTGGGTCACTTTTTTACTGAGGAGCTGTTAGAGCAGTGGAGACCGTTCCAGTGGTGATTGTGGAGTACCCGTATGTGGGTATGGACTATCATGGGGACCCTGAGAAGCCCCGACCTCCCGGCCAGGTATGGGGACTAGCTGGTATGTATGCGTGATGTTTTTATGTTCATCTTTATACATAGTGTAGTTGAGCTGGTTGATAGTTGTATGTGTGGACTGATGGTGTCCTTATTTGTGTATGCAGATATTGGTCCTCGCCTGCCGCATGGGCATCAGAGGCGGGTGGTTACCATAGCTCCTGTAGCGGTTCCTACTGGGAACCCTCACAGGTAACGATGGGAGACAGATGGACTACTGCCACATCTATAGTGGCTTACTACTGGGATCTCTAATGATGGGTGGTAGCATCTGAGCAGTGACATGATCGCTTCTATTCATAGTTTCCCTCCCGAGTGGACTACTGTGATGAGGAGGATGGCTATGGCCTATGATCATGTTCGTCGGGTGGTGAGGGGTGATCTTCCTATGGAGGATGAATCTTCTGAGGAAGATGATGACACTGAGTTAGATGATGATTCTGAGTTAGATTAGTAGCCTAGTGGGGATGTCCCTAGTACGTTGGTGCACTTAGGAGTTTTTGTGTTGTTCTGCATATCCTGCTAAGAAAGCATATGTGGCTTCTCATTTTATATTGGACATGTTTTGGACATGCGACTAATCGATTTATATATATATTTTTGACGCATGTGGATGCACTTTTATGGTTTTATTATGTGAGTCTTTTTATGCTGATGTGAAATGAAAATGCCTATATGATGTAGTATTACACGTGTGTGTATTTTTAAATGTGATTATGCATGATGTTGTAGTTTTATGTTTCCCATATGAGATTGTGAATGTTCCAGTTTAGAATGTCATTAGCCATTTGATCTGCTAAACTATTGAGGTTTCTGGGAACATGTGTGAATGTGATAGACTCAAATGCTCTAACCATCTATTTAGTGCACGGGAATTTTCTAAAGAGGCAGGGATCGCCTACCCGATAGTAATTGTTCAATTGAGAAACAAGCAGCTGGGATTTTAAGAAGACATCAAGATGGTGAATTCCTAACTGGAGAGTGGTGGCCAAGAGTCCATTGACACCATCGTATTCAACCTGATTATTGGCCACACTACCCACACATATTCCGTTGATATGGATCAACTCGTGCGACGGGGAGTAGATGACCCATGCAGCCGAGGCAAGGTTTGGAGACCATCTTCTTACTCCATCAGCAAATTCCATATACTGGTTTGAGGTGTACTCCATCTAGAGCAATGAGAAGAAATGATACATAAGACTCACTTTTGAAAAATGTGTAAAACCAAAAAAAAGGGGAAATACTATAATACAAGTTGTACTGTCATCAGTCAAAGGAGTGACATTAGAGGGAAAGTAATTTGGACTTTCCAGGGATCAACGGTCATTCCTTTGTGTGCCATGATGAATCCTTGTAGATGGCCCATTGGGACACAGAAAACACACTTGAAAGGGTTCAAGTGGATTCCGTACTTGCGACATCGTAGGAAGACTTGTTGTAGGTTGTCTATGTGTTATGTTTGCTTCTGTGACCACGCAATGAGGTTGTCGAGACAAACCAACATAATGTGAATGAGGTCACAGAAGCAGTGTGTCATGGCATGCTGGAAGGTTGCTCCGGCGTTTTTTAGGCCAAAGGGAATGACTCGATACATGAATGTTCCGTACGGGGTTGTGAATGCCATCTTATAACAGTCTTCTTTCCATGTGGGTGAGATGTTCACCATGTTCCCTTCTTCAAAGGCATCTGGTGTTGGGATGGGGTTCTTGAACCAATCAACTTTCCCATGAATGAAATCCTTGGTTTCCATGAAAAACTTGTGGGACTGCGACACAAGTTCTTCGGGGAGGAAGAATGAACGGTGGTGCATGTAATCCCATGGGTATTCCAAGGTCAATAGGGCTTCAAGTATCTCATCATCATTGTGGAAGCAATGAAGAGACAGGTCTGATCAACCATCGTTGGAGGTGGAGACGTTAGGGTCGGTTGAAGTGGACATCATGTAAATGGACATGGTGTTTGAAGAAGGAGGTGGGGGATGAACTTCTTTGATCAGGGTGATCTCAGATTCAAGGGAATGTTGACGGAGGTTGGCTAAAGTGATTCAAAATTCAGGTAAGTCTTAGCAATGGTGAGAATAGTGTCCATACAATCCGCAAAGGGTGCAAGCATGGTTTGTTCTCAATGCCTTTTTTCTAACTATCAGTGTGGTTGGGAGTTCGACCATAGGGATGTTTTTGTTTGTATCCATGGCATCCAAATGTGCAAAGATCATTGGTATTTTAGGGAAATTATAATTTGGGTGGCCCTGTTGTTCACAGACAGTACAAGGTGGGATCTATTGAGGTTCTGTAGTGGCTTTGGCATTCTTGCCCTTGGCCCTTTTCGGGTGGGGCGGTGCGGGTGCGAGTGCAGTGTTTTACTTTTGTGGTCTGGTTGGAGGGTGAGACTTGATTGCAATGGGTTGCACTGGGGTTAAGACAACCTGGGGCATTGGTGGTTGAGCTGGTGGATCAAGATAACACACCAAAATTCCCAATGTAAAGTTAGGTATGCTCAAGGTGGCCATTATTGGCTTGCTCATGACACCAGGTGGAGGAAAGAGGAAGGGAATTGTATGGACTGCAGATGAGCCCAGATAACTCCTTGATGGTTGTATGTGGGGGTGAGGTTGTGGTTGCACTTACACGTAATACTTTTGCTACAGATGATGTTGCAGTTGATGTTGGTGTTACAGTTGCAGACGGTGTTGTGGTTGGGGTGGGTGCTGTGGCTGCGCTTGTTGTTTGGGTGTAGAAATGCTGGATGAGACCATGCACAATTCCGCAGTCTCATTTTGTGTTAGTGGTGGTGATACTAAGGGGAAATGAGCCATCATGGTGGTATCGACAAACAACCCAGGGCTCACATTCAATAATGGGGAGGCTGGGGTGTTGTCAACCATGGTGTTGATTGCAGGGACAACATTGGCATGTGTGGTCGTCCCTTATGGCTCAATGGTGGTGATGGTAGGGATAATATTGGTGGGTGCCATTAGCCCTTGTGGATCATGATAAGTGAGTTGATCAACCATCACAATCTTCCCTTCATGGGGGAACATCATGAGATGGAAGACAGTTGATGCGACCGCTCTCATGGAATACATATAACTTCTTCCAAGGAGAAGGTTATAGTCTAGTTGAGCATTGATGACCTCTATGTCAATCATCACTATCTTCCTGGCTAATGTGATGGAGACATGGGGGGGATTCCTTGGGCTTTAGTGGGATGGCCATCATAAGTCCGCAAAGTTGTGGAGGATGGTTGCAGAATTGGGTATCCAAGTTTCTACCAAACTAGGGTGGACATAACGCATGTGGATACCCTTTAATCCACTATGCACCGGTGCACGACCAAATTCTGGATAGACATTAGGATTTGGAAGGAGATGGTGGGTGGCATGCGTGGTTCTCCATTCTTCATGTTGAATGTGATCAACTTGGATTCAAAGGGGTCTATGGCCCGAAGGGTGGCCAGTAACGCTTTTTGTTGTGTTGGGCATGTTTTGAGTACCTCTAGAGTGGACATGGTCATTGGTGTTTGGGCCAAATTATCCACAATGCTATAGCTGACAGAAGCTCTAGCTGTGGCATTGTTGGCCACTTGGCGTATGAGGGGGTGGGTGAAACGGGGTAGCTGAAGAGGTGCATTGAATGATTTGGACATAGATGCCACTGATGTGTCAGTAGTTTCAGTGGTGGTACCATATTGATTCCATTTAGTTTGTAGTTTAACCTTTTCAATCGTCATGGCTAGCATGTGGTCGACACCTATTTCTGCCATGATAAGTTCCCTCGGAGTGTTGGGATTGGCCTTGGACTGGTAGTGGGTTTTGAAGCACCATGGGGGGAGGTCCTTATGGTGCCGGGTTGGGTTGGGCTTGGTTCGTAGCGTTGGTGGCCTGTTGGGACTTGTTTTGAATGGCTTGCTTAGCGCCACCCATGAGGGAACACTCAAATGTGTAGTGCCCATAGACCTCACAGAGTGTGCATGGTTGGTTTGTGTCCAATGGGGCATTGTGTCTAGGTGCATTTGGTCGTGGGGGGTTTTGGACAGGTCGATTTGCTGCAGCATTATTGGGAGGGTTTGGTTGTTGACCGCCTTCCTATGGTTGGTTATTGGCTTGGTTCTAGGGCCGATTATTTATAGCTTTCCCTTGTTGATTGTTGGGGGCAGGCTGGTTGGGACAGTTTTGTTGTGCAAATACTTGTCCCAATGAAGCGGCTTGAGCAAGGG
>LPNX011143991.1:17567-28626 GCA_001517045.1 Pseudotsuga menziesii
GTTTATTTCTAGTTATTAGTCTTGTTGAAGCCTATGCTAGGAAAATTCGAGTTAGTTTGGCCATAGTACAAGTTACTATCGACTGGATCTGACTCTAGATCAGAAAAAACCCCAAATCTATGGTAGGTCACACTTACCGGGCCTGAACAAGGGATGAGGGCACACTTAATGGCCTAGCAGGAACACCCAAAATGCACTTAATCCCCCAAAAAGTGTGACTTCACTCAGAAACACAGACCGCAACTATCTGTGAAATCTGTGCGACCCCCTCACCTGTTTCTGAAAAAATGTTGCGACCCCCTCGCTAGATTTGATTAGAAATGTGTAGCATATCAAAAAGAGCTTAAATTTCATTTTTATACGGACTGTCATTGTGGCTCAGCTGCCTCTGTCCAGCACTATAAGTCAATTTCAGTTTTTGTTACAATTTCCTGCAATTTCGTTTACAAACAATGTGTAAATTCCAAGTAAATTTTAATGGCTTAACCAAATGAATGTAGCTTAACTAAAATCAACCTAAAAATAATTGTCTTGCTTATCCTTCCTCCTCTACCCAGGCATCACCCTCTGGGGTATTCTGGGATACGACGAAGGGCAAGCTTGAATAGATCTCGGCCCTCCACTAATATTGTTCCAAACCATTAAAACCGGATGACCTAGAAGGTAGAGGGGGGAGAGAAGGAAGGATTCTTATGGCACTAAGAATCCTCCCTGTTAACCAACCTTACATCCGAGAGGTGACCTGTGGATCTACGGATGGGCTTAGTCCCATTGTGTTGAGAGCCCAACATCTTCTCTTGGTTGAAGAGGAAGATCAGTGTGAGGTATTCATCTAGTTAGGCCATCAAGATTCAAGGTTAAAAACTGTATTTGTTCATAAATTTTTGATTATTCAATGCTTGCATACACAATGACATGAACTATACCACAATACAATGAAGTCATAAACCATTTGCAGCTACCAAATACCAGAAAAAAAAGACAAACAAATACACCATACCAAGTAATCAACCCAACTCAGTTCATGACATTGAGAGAGCCTTAAAATTTATCAATTTACACTAAGTACAAACAAATCTGCAGTCTTTGAGGACATAATTCCCTGACTACTTCAACTATGGGAAGTACTTGGGATCTACCCAAAAACTCATTGTGAGGAGTATCACAGGAACCCCAAAGTAGCTAGCCGCTGAGAGTAATTTCCAAGTGAAACGGGCAATGACCCCTTCCGAATGAGTAGAAACACCTGTGAAGAAAAAGCCAAGCGCTGTCTTCTGGCAGTCTTGGTGGCTGAGTGGCCACCTACAACCAATAGGAAGCCACTGAAACCAGGGTCCAAATATCATTCCCATCATTTTGATAAACATTTAACATAATTGATCCTTCATGCCTAAGAGGCGAACCACCAGAATTTGGAACACTCAATTGACACCATTGAAACCATTCTTAGCTATCTCCCACACCATTAGAAGGCCACATAGCCTTTGATTCTAATTTAGAACCATATCAGTCTGAACCAAACCTCCATACTGCATCATCAAGCCCCATGGTTGGTGCCAACCCAGATCCATTTTCTGGCATATCCATAGCAAGTGGACCCCTATCCACACCACAACCTATCACCAACAACCCTGCAAGTGGCCCAAGCATAGTCATGCAAACTGTCATCAGTCAGCTGCCACCACCTATAGTGACTAGCCAAGCTGACCCACTTGTAACACATGGGGGCAGTGGCCCCTCCACACACGCTGTCCCTCCTACCACATAGGGGGGCAGCAGACCATCCACTTACATGGCCCCTACTGTCATACATGGGGGAAATGTCCCTGCCACTCATACCGTACCTCGCACAACACTTGGGGGCATTGACCCATCCACAATGGTGCCACTGCAAGTGACCCCAACTGTGTAGATGCATTATGCACCTGCAAATCCCACCACCATCGCAGCTCCATCCCACATCAACTTGGGATCAAATCTACCATTCATGGCTCATCTTAACCTGCCTGATTTGGATCAGTTAACAAATGACCCCATCTGCCACCAAGATTTCTTGCCACCCATGCCAACTAAGCTACCATCAGACATCCCCAAGTTTGAAGGAAAAGCAGGGGAATGTCCCCAAAACCACATAATGACATTCCATATATGGTGCTCGTCAAACAACATCGTAGATGATTCCATCAAACTGAGGCTATTCCAACGCACCCTCACAAGTGCTGCGGTCAAATGGTACATTAAGCTACTGCAGGCCAAATACCTGGACTTCAACTCCCTGGCCTTCATGTTCCTACAGTATTTCCAACTCCCTGTCAGATATGATGAGGGGGTGGAGATCCTGTTATTATGCCGTCGAAACACTACCACTCATATAAATGACCATATCCATGAGTGGCAGTGACGCCATAGCCTATGAAAAATCCAACTTGATGATAGGATGTTCTTGGATTGGTTCCTTAAGACCTTGATCCCACCCATATCAAAGGACGTCACATCCAAACATCCTCAATCAGAAGAAGAGGCCATACTGAAAGCTCAACAGTTTGACCTTATCTACGCTCAGTCTGGATATCTGTACACTATCATTCCAGATGCTCCCCTTTTGAGTAGCTCCTACCACGATGCACCGAGGGCATCCCATGCTGCAGATGGCATCATAGGATCATTCTCCCAATAGCCACAAAACTAACTGACCCCACCTATAGTTCCATCACAGCCAAGCAACAGTGCTAATGTTGCTTACCAAAACCAAGCTCCAGAATATGCAAGAATGATGTCCCAGTCCGAAGCAACAACTTCCTATGCACAACCTGCACGATCGTAGCAAACTTAGGCCATGGCTTGGCCAGCACAGTAGTATGTGGGGAAAATTCCCACATTTGTGGCACTGCCACCCCCACAAATCTATTATGCACCACTAGTGCAACCAGTTCAAGCCCCTACCCCTGCTCCACCCGCTCCATTGGGACAAGTGTTCACACAACAAAACTGTCCCAATCATCCTGCCCCCCCAAACCAACAAGGGAAAACTAGAAATAATTGGCCTCGGAATCAAGCCAATAACCAACCATAGGGAGGCGGTCAATAACCGAACCCTCCCAACAATGTCATGGAAAACCGGCCAGCTCAAACCCCCCACGACCAAATGCACCAAGACGCAATGCCATGTTGTGCATAAACCAACCGTGCACACTCTGTGATGTTTATGGGCACTACACATTCAATTTTCCCCTCATGGGTCGATCTAAGTAGGCCATTCAAAACAAGGTTCAAAAGGTCACCAACGCTGCAAATCAAGCCCAACCTAACCCAGCACCATAAAGAAATCCTCTTATGGTGCTTCGAAACCCACTACCAGTCCAA
Organism: Pseudotsuga menziesii; assembly: GCA_001517045.1. Lineage (NCBI taxonomy): Eukaryota > Viridiplantae > Streptophyta > Pinopsida > Pinales > Pinaceae > Pseudotsuga > Pseudotsuga menziesii. The sequence goes on from LPNX011143991.1 coordinate 20,931, forward strand.
GGGTTGGTGGAAACCGCACCTCCTCTCCAACCCAATCCCAATGCTCTAGGGGAACCTCCCATGGCTGAAATAGGTGTTCACCACCTGCTAGCCATGACAACTGAAGAGGTCAACTTACAAACTATACGAAATCAGTACAATACCACCACCGAACCCACTAACACATCAATGGCATCTACATCCAAGTCGGTCAACGCACCTCTTTAATTACCCCCATTCTCAAGCCCCCCTGTATGTAGGATTTCCAATAATGCCATGGCTAGAGTTGCAGTCAGCTATAGCATTGTGGATGATTTGGCCCAAACGCCAACCACTATGTCTGCTCTTGAGGTACTTAGAACATGCCCAATGTAGTGGAAATCCTTACTAGCTGCCCTTGGGGTAGTAGACCCCTCCAACTCCAAGTTGATCACATTCGACATAGAGAATGAAGAACCACGCATGTTTTCCACCATCACCTTCCAAATCCCAGTGTCTATCCGGAACTTGGTTTTGCACCGGTGCATAGTGGATGAGGGGGAATCCACATGCATTATGTCCACCTTGGTTTGGCAGAAACTTGGATCACCAGTTCTGCAACTATCCTCCACAACTTTGTGGGCTTATGATGGACATCCCACTAAAGCCCAAGGAATCCTCCCCCATGTCCTCATCACATTAGCTAGGAAGACAGGGCTGATCGACATAGAAGTTGTCAATGCTTAACTGGACTAACCTTCTCCTTGGGAGAAGTTATATGTACGCCATGCGAGCTGTCACGTCAACTGTCTTTTGTCTCATGGTGTTCCCCCATGAAGAGAATATTGTGATGGTTGATCAACTCACTTATCATGATCCGCAAGGGTTAATGGAACCCGCCAACGTTATCTCAACCATCACCATTATTGAGCTGCAAGGGATGACTACACATGCCAATGTCGTCCCTGCAATCAACACCATGGTTGAAAACACACAAGCCTCCCCATTGTTGAATGTGGGCCATGGGTTGTTTTTCCATACCACCATGATGACTCCTTTCCCATTAGTGTCACCACCACCGACACAAAATGAAAATGTGGACTTGTGCATTATCTCATCAAGCACTACTGCACCCAAACAACAACCGTAGCCGCAGCCCCAACCACAACCACAACATCATCCGCAGCCATAACACCAACAGTAGCCACAACATCACCCACAGTAGCAGTGTTTCACACAGTCACAACCACAATTGCATCCCCACATGAAACCAATAGGGAGTTATCTGGGCTCATCCCCAGTCCATACAATTCCCTTCCTCTTTCCCCCACCTGGTTTCATGAGCAAGCCGATAATGGCCACCTTAATCCTACCCAACTTTACATTGGGAATTTCGATGTGGTATCTTGATCCACCAGCTCAACCACCAATGCCCTAGGTTTTCTTAACCTCGGTGCAACCCATTGCGGTCGAGTCTCACCCTCCACCCGGCTCACAAAAGCCAAGTTCCCCACCCACACCCGCACTGCCCCACCCGAAAAGGGCTAGGGGAAAGAATGCCAAAACTACCACAGAAACTCGGTCAATCCTGCTTTGTGCTATCTATGAGCAACAGGGCCATCCAATGAGAATTGCCTTGAGATCCCAATGATCCACATGTGTTTGGACGCCATGGATACAAACAAAAACCTCCTCATCATTAAGCTTCCAAGTGCGCTAGTAGTAAGAAACAAGGCATTGAGAACAAACCATGCTTGCGGCCTCTATGGTTTGTATGGACATTACTCTCACCATTGCCAATACTTGCCCAAATTTTGAATGGATCTCACTGGCCTCCTTCCACATTCCCTTGAATATGAGATCACTGTGATCGAAGAAGTTCACCCCCCATCTCCTTCTTCAGACACCATGTCCATCTACATGATGTCTAGTTCTGTAGACCCTCTTGTCTCCACCATCACCAATGGTCCATCAGACCTGTCTCTTCCATTGTTTCCCCAGCCACAGCCACAACCTCAGTCACAACCTCAAACTCAGTTACCAGGGAAACAGTGCGGTTCATTTCCGATCAACATGATCTTTTTCCTTTTTCTTTTCCTTTTCCTTCTCCTACCATCTGGGATCCTGAGTAAGTCTTCCTTGGAAACCTACAATCTATAGGATTTCACACTGGGAGATCCTATGTGGTACCTTAAACCACCTAACCTACCTCTAAGGCCCCAGTATGTGTTGACTCATGTCCATCCAATTGAGATGATGTTACACCTACCTCCAGGTCCATCAAAGACTCCTCTTGTCTCCAAGCCTGCCCCTCTTCCTCCAATAGAGACTGGGGGAAAGGCCACAAAAACCACAACCAATATCATTTACATAATCTCTAGCACCAGTTTCCCTTTTGTCTCATTAGCTGTGGAAGATCCACTTGATCTATCACAAAAACACTTACGCGATGATGGAGAGATCTATAAAACCACCTCTGGTTTGACCCCATTCCCTTTAAACCATAGTCTGGAATCAATTATTCCCATAAAATACAAGATTTCATCACCCCGCCTTACCAATGGCCTTCATCTCGGTAAGGGGGCATACCTCTTCGCTGACTCAAATGGTCAACTCTTGAAGAAGCTGCGTAATGGGCTCGACCTCAAGAGAGCCTATGCCTAATACCACCACTATGAGTCCCTTATAGCATAGTTTTCTCCCTTTCTTGTTTTTCAACATTTTTTACCACAAGTCATGGGCAGCACCATTAGCTTCTAATTCAAAGTCACCTGAAACTGGTTTGAGACACCTCTCACACCTTCTGGCTCAAATTTCTATCTCTTTATGAGACCATCATCTCATGTTTAAAAAATAAATTTTAGGACCATTTTTCACAAGTCACCTCGATTTACGAGTCATGACATGACAATGCAAGTGTCTACGGACCTGTACTTATATCACACTTCTCGACCGCTACTCATGCGAGTTTTTAGGCCACTGCCCATTAAGGAATGCTATTTTTTAATTTTATTTTGTATTTTAACACGTAGTTGTCTCTTCCATCCATCGCACCTTATGTGGACTTCTGGAGCATTGTCCACAAAATAATTTATTTTTCTTGCATGTATTTGGCATAGAACTTCCCATGGACTTGCACTCACATCACATGTAGTCAAGTCTTTCCATCGCAACACATGTACACGCTCTCCTAACCTCTGTTCAAGAGCCACCTTGGTTTGCGTGCCCCTGTCGCAACGACTCACGAGCTTCTGTCGCAATCTATCCCATGCATGTATTGGAATGTTTGAGAGCCTTCTGCTCCATTCATACTATGTGGATGATGTTTGGACCACTGTCCACAGTCCCGACATGGGGCACCGCCTGTGCCACCGCAATCGGTTGACCATATTGGATTTTGGTTTAAGTTCTTTTCTGACTTCATAAAACAATGAAAAGATAGCCGAGCACAACTGATTCATTTCCAACTCGCTAAAGTATAGAAAATGGCATCTACATTGTCTTGTTTACCTCCTTTTGAGGACCATGTAGACCATTAATTGAAAAGGACCACCTTGGCCTATTCAAGCCAAGACCATTCCCCTCTGCATATTTTTATGCTTTCTCGGGCAGAGGGGCTGCACTTTATGATAAAGATCACCACGGGTTGTCGTTAAGCTCTTTTCCATCCTTCTCATCAAGAAAATATTGCCGAGCAAACTTGGTTTCATTCATGCTCGTAAAAGTATCTGAATGACTGTCTAGTCAGTATAGGTTTAACCTTTTCTGGTTTGATTGGACTACGAATAGTAAAGAAGTCTCTCATCCCCTCCACGATGGGCGAGCTCTCCTATGTATACTTTTATACCTTTTCAGGAATAGGAGACCATCAATGAAAAAGATCCCCCACTGGAGTCTTCTTCATGCTTTCAGACTATCTAAAATTGAAAGCACCATCAAGCATTTACCTTCTTGGGCTCACCAAAAATCCACGAGATTGTACCAAAGCAGTGTCCCTAGACACCACCCTACAAAAAATAGTTTGGTAGAATTCCCACATTGGGTTACCTTTTTTCAGAGTAATTTGCAATGTGTCTTCCTTGGGTCCCATCAATTTCAAAAAGTGTCTACCTCCTCCAATCATTTCCCATCTACAGCAACATTCCCGGTATTATAGCTATGATCCCATTCCCATGAGTCAAGTTTCATTTTCTGCCTGGTCTACCTTGTTTTCATACTCTAAACAAAGAAAGTTTGAGTCCACCACACTCCCCCTACCACTGTTCAATTATTTGCCTCCCCCTCCCCCCCCCCATTTAGTGGGTCAGTCTGCAGATTGTCTCACACCTTTCAGTTATCTCCCTCACGCTCCTGGTCAAGGAAACATCATTTCCTTGACCAGGGGCAGGTCTCCCTCTATCGACAACAACACATATATTCTAGAGGATAGACCCAAAAGTCCTTGTATCCTAGTTTCATTAACCTCATTGATGAGTTCCTTGGACCACTTGATTGGAGTCCTTAGTGCCTCTCGGGATGGTTGTTTCTCACATGCTTGACTCCAACTACATCATCGCACTGTTGAGATTCATACAGGGTTTGGTCCGCACAATAGTTGGTCGAAGACCCCAGATGTCACCTGAATCTAGCATTGACGAGTCTACTCAAGGGACCTAAACAAGATATGTCCCTTGTGATTTCTGGGTTGTGTTGGAGATAGTATTTAGAAGCCCCAGCAGTGCTTCGATATACATTTATGATTGATGCAACATACTTGTACCACAGAGACTCTAACTCTTAATCAGTGAGTCCATACAACTATGTAATCTAGCACACCATCAGTCATGAAGATATAGCATTCCATGCGAATTCCATGGGACCAATGTACCAGATCAACATTGCATTCAGCCTCACATTGAGGCAACCATCATTGTATTATCAATTATATAAGATCGGCTCTTGTATTTTAGAGCATAGATCAAATTATTCTTTTGACATTGTCATGAGCATGGGGATTCCTGCCTCATCCATATACATGTCACACATTATTTGTATATCACCCATTGATGGGAACCATATTAATAAAATACCAAAAGCCACCATGCCCCAGCCCCAGAAGCACCACCTCACCACAGCAAATCCTATGATGTCTGTAGGCCATACGATGATATCCTTCCCTCACACATCAGGGGGCAATTTGTTAACCCAAAAAATCCCTCACTAGGCTCTCCAAGACCTACACCACCTAAGGACACCACTTCATGACCCTCCATTAGACCCCCACGCACTAAAAAATGCTTAAGGATGAAGAAAAGGGCTTAAAACCCCGAAAAAGGAGCCTAAAATACTATCCTAGGAGTGAAATCCCCCAAAAAGGGGCTAAAACCCTAAAAGGAGCTAAAATTAGGGTGGAAGGTGCTAAAAGCCCAAAAAATGGGCTAAAGCCCGTACCAAGGGCTTAAAACCCTAAAACCCCAAAAAAGCTATAAAAGGAGGTTGGGGGGTCACTGTCAAAACACTTCTCCCTTGCATACTATTATGCTTCCTGTGGATGTCTTGAGACCCTTTGTCTCTCAATCCACCCACACTCCTTCTCTTCCATCTCCATTGAGCCATAGCTCCCCCATCCAAGAGAGGTTCTTCCAGAAGCTAGGGCATGGTGGCCCATTTCCACCCAAAGAGAAGGTATAACTGTGTTTTCTGGTTTTGTTTATTTTCTTAGTAGTATCTTTGTTTTCTAACCCATGATTTCATTTGCAGGTTTCTTTCTTAACTTGTTTTGTAGGTATTTTAGTTTATAGTAGCTTAATCATTGTTTGCAGGTCATTGGAAGCGGAACCCTAGCCTTTGTTTTCAGAGGGGTTCTCCATTATTTCTCTGCTATCATTGCTTTTATTTCTGTTCTTTACATTCTATTTTTCCTTTCAGTCTTTTTCCAAGAAGGAACCTACCCTTCTATGCTGTAGATAGAAGGGAGCCATTCCTACCCCTATAGCAAGGAGAAATCCCTACTACACTGATAGTACCTAATAACTTAAAAATTAACTTCTAAGTGACAGACTGCACATTTCGAGCTAAATGTGGTGAGCAGGTCACCAATTTTTTCTTGAAATAGGTGAGGGGGTCGCACAGATTTCATAGACAGAAGCGGTATGTCCTTCTGAATGTAGTCACATCTTTCGAGGGAAAAAGGTTGACCTGGTCACACTTGTGAGGCCTAAATGAGCGATGTGGTCCCCCGTTTAGGCCCGATAAGAGCAACCTGCTCTGGATTTGGAGTTTTTCTGATCCTAAGTTAGATTCAGCCAACAGTAACCTATACTGTGGCCAAAAGACTCGGATTTTCCTTATAGAGGCTTTGGCAGTAACAGAAACTGAAATTAAATAAGATTTAACCTAGATCTAACAAGAAATTTTAAAACTAGGCCATAAACTAAAATAAACTTGAAATTTTAAAAAAATGAACCAGGGATCCTGTGGGATTGACCTGGTATGGTCACTAGTTCTGTAGCATAGATTTCTCCTTGCTACAGGGGCAGGAATGGCTCCCTTCCATCTATAGGATAGAAGGGTAGGTTCCTGCTTGAAAATGCATGAAAGAAAATGGAAAGGAAACTGGACAGAAAGGAAAGAAAAGAAATGGCTGTGAGCCCCTCTGCAAATGGGGTTAGGGCTTAGCTCCGAGAACCTGCAAACAACTATTGAATAGTAATAAACCTGCAAAACATGTTAGAAAACCTGCAAGCAAATATGGGTTAGAAAAATGACTAAACTACTAAATAAAACTCATAAACAAACATTGGTATACCTCTTCTTTGGTGCAATGGGACACCATGCCCTGGCTGAAGGAAGCACCTCTCTATCTCACTCAGTAATGGAGGATCTAAGGCTCAATGGGGAAGATGAGTGGAAGAGAGGGGGATGTGGGTGGCTTGAGAGGCAAAGAGTCTCAAGGAATCCACGGGCAACATAACAGTATGAAAGAGAAGAGTTGTTTGAGAGTGACCCCCACCCCTCCTTCTATAGCTTTTTTGGGGACTCATTAGAGGAAATTTCAACTCAAAATGGGCCTCCTAAAAAGAATTAATAAAATAATAGTTAAAATAATAAAATAATATTTATTAATTTTGGAGGAAGAAAAGAAAAAAAACTACTTTTTTGCTGTGTAACCATAACCCCAAGAGGTTTGATTGGTTACAGGTTGTGCCCCCAAGGGCTGACCTGAACTGGATGGGGGTTTAATCACATTTATGTGGGTAGGAGGGACATAAACTATAGATTTCTCTATACTAGAGGTTTGTCCATGACTAGGTACAATTCTGGTGATAGATAACATGGGTTGTGCCGGGGGTTGCCCCCCGGCACTAGAAGGTAATGATGAAACATGAATTGAATGTTGAGCCCAAGGTGCGGAATACTAGGGAGGATTGGGAATAGATATAATATGGGAGGCAGTGGGGTTGGAATTTTGACTTGGATTATGTGGAGTCACTATGCGATCTAGAATCGGTTCAATGGGTCTCATAGAATCGGCAAGTGAACAATATCCCACAGGAACAACTACGGAATGCAATGGTGGTGTGCCCAATATGTCATCTATTTTCTTTTCAATTTATTGTGCACAAAGAATAGCTACCTGGTATTGTCTATGTTCTTCTTAATTTGGTGAAACTTCTTTAGAAAAGTTTAAACAAGTGCCAAATGAGGTAATGGCTTGTCCTATAGAGGTATCCCAAAATGGAGCATTGGGACCATAATA
>LPNX011143991.1:31704-44828 GCA_001517045.1 Pseudotsuga menziesii
AATCCCTAAACCCTTAAAAGCGGGAACCATGCCTACCCCTTGTGAGATACGTGGTACCACCCGAGAACCATGCCTATAACATAGTTTACAGGCGGTGCCTCCGCCTGTCTCCAATGGTGCACATGCGGTGCCGGACATGGAGATTCTAAACTAATAGCATGAGCAAAAATAAGTCATTATTTTGATTTTTAATGATTAGGGATGATTCTAATGCATGCTGTGATTGTTTTTGACAGGTCTTGGTTGCTCAAAACATGGTGATATGGAAAAAAAGAACACATGACAATGATGATGATTTTGCTGAGAGAAATGTGGGTTGTATAGCTGCATTACGAGACTGTGGGATCCGAAATTTCTTCCAGACCCTAAGCATGGTGTCACATGAGCAGTTACTGGAACACATACTGCAGATGTGAAATCCAGAGCAGTAGTACTTCGAGGTGGGGTTCCATATTCTTACAGTGGAAGTAGAGGACATCTATTTCTTGACTGGTCTCTCAAGACGAGGTGCCCCCATCTCACTGACAAGTTCCCATGGAGGGGATATTACCACTCGAGAGCTTATAGATCACCACTTTGTTCCAGGGATGAGGACATCGAGGAAGAAAATCCCCATCATAACAGTGATGGATGGGCCCCTACGGACTGTCCTATTTACTATGCAAAGGGTGGCCAGGAGTCCGGGTGTGCACCAAGCTTCTAAGGCACACATTTTGTATGCCATAGAGGCCATGGCACCCATAATATTCAACTGGGTGGAAGCCATGCTTCCCATATTCAAAGATCAGCTGATTAAGTGTCGACAGGGAGAGCTAAAGCAGTTTGGCTTTGGTTCCATCTTAGCCTACTTCTTCTTCAAGTAGGTTCCAGATATGAGAGCTCAGGTGGTCTTCCAGAGACTAAGAGTGTGGGACCCCCATATGCTGAGGTGAGTCCAGGTCATGGCTCGTACAGGAGTAGGTAGGGGAAGGGTGAAGTTCGGTGACCCATTCTTCAGATGGCTTCGAGATCAGATCCTCATGGTTGAGGATTATGCTTACACAGGTACGGACTTCACCAAAGATCCTGGCCTACCACTCCCACCTAGTGGACAGTGGGGTGACATCAGTAAGAAGAAAGAAACCCTAAAATGGATGAAATTTTTTTATGTTTTTTAATGTTTTATATTTTTTATGTTGAGTGACAAGACCTATATATTCTCATGCAGATGTTGGAGCAGTGCGACCTAGAGGAGCTTCTCCATTGGATAGGAAAACCAGAGCCCGCTTTGTACCATAGGGTGATGATATCACCGATGAGCTAGAGGAAAACTTGGAGAGATTGAACTTGGATATCCCAGATGCTGCCATTGATGACCTCTCGATGAGATATCAGATATCCACAGCGGGAGTACCAGGTCAATTCAGTAGGTTGCTACGTAGAGTAGCTCGAGCAGTGATGTGCTATCATGAGCACCACTAGTGTATGAGATATGTACTGAAAGCTGACAGCTTCAGGATTTTGTATGATGTCTTTTCCTAAAATCCTACATGCTTTAGATGAGGTCTCGGGACCTATTTTTGGTAAACTTTTCATATATATATATATATATATACATACTTTTACCTGGTGTTTATATGTCTCAAATGGGAAATGTATTTTATATGAGTTTTATGTGTCTTTAAATGTTTATTTACAATGTACCATGTTTGATTTCAATGTCATTAATGGGCAATATGCCAATCTAGGATGTAATTATCTAATGAGTCAGCAACTACATTATGTTCCCTAGGGATATGCCTATAAGTGATGGTTTCAAATGATCTTTCTAGAAAACATACTCTCCGGAAGAGGCGAAGGAGCATAGGGTTTCTAATGGTGTAAACATGGTTTAAATGGAAAAGCATGAGTTGTGATTCCATCAATAATACTATATCATGAACATCCTAGGAGGCATATTTAGTTAGAAGACCAATTATTACTTCATACTCGACGATGCTATTAGTAGCGGGACCTACAAAAACCACTCCTGAACTGACCAAATCTTTGGCTGGGGAATAGAGGACCCAAGCAGCCGAGGCAAGATTCAAGGTGTGGTGGCAAGAACCATCAGCGAAGCCGTAGAAATCCATCTACATGACCAAAACATCGTATGAAAATATGTGGACACTAAACTCAAAACCATCTTGAAAATACTAAAAGCACACTGAAAGTCCAGCAATATACATATATACAAGATACTATCCAAGAAAGACCTAGGAATAGTACCTTTTTAGGTACAACCCATTGTGAGGCTGCCCCAAAGAGATTCCATCATAATCAACAAGCTCATAAGCTCCTTTCTCTAAAACCTTAGAAATGATGAAAGGTCCATACCACATGGACTCGAACTTACCCTTCCCTAGTTTGTCATATCTCTGGTCATAAGTCAATACTAGGTCACCCTCGTTAAAGACACAAGGTTGGATGAATTTATCATACTACACCTTGACACATTTCTTATGTGCCTCATTAGCCAAGGCAACATCTCTTTGAGTCTCGTCAAGGTTATTCAAGTACAAAAATATTTCTTCCTCTACGGAAGTGTCTAGGAGAAGTTTGATAGCAAGTTATAAAGATGGAATCTGACATTGAATCAGTAAGACAACTTTCATTCCATAGATAAGATGGAATTGTGTGAAACCAGTGGCTGTTTTCATAGAAGTTTGATAAGCCCAAAGAGAGGAGAAAAGAACATGGTGCTAGTTGGATTTATGATCTCCAACCATCTGACGAAGCATAGTTTTCAAAACTTTGTTAATGGCCTCTACCTGACCATTATCTTATGGATAATATGGCATAGATTTTTCATGGTGAAAACCTAGCTTGGCACGTAGTTCCTCCATCATTTGATTATGGAAATGAGATCCGTGATCAGTAACGATGGACTGCGGGACTCCAAATCTAGCTATGATATGATTGAACAAGAAGAGAGCGACGGTCTTACCATCTTCTACGTATGTAAGCATGGACTCAGCCCATTTTGTGAAATAATCAATGGCTATGATGATGTAACCATGCCCCCCGGCTGAGGTAGGATTACAATGCATGAATTCAATCCCCCATTTGGTGAATTGGCCAATGATAATGACGGGGTGTAGCAGAGCACGAAGGGTGTGCTTTTTAGGATAAAAGTGTTGATAAGGTGGAAATTTCTTAACAGCCTCATGACAGTATTTGAAGATAGAAGGCCAGAAATAGCCAACGCAAAGGATTTTCTAGGATGTAGCCATCCCAGATAGATGACCGCCACATGCTCCCGAGTGGCAATCATTTAACACATGTTCAGCCTCCTCATGGGTGAGGCATCACCGAAGAATTAAGTCAATCCCACGTCTATATGAGATATCATTCAGGATGAGATAGTATTTCACGTGGTGACAGATATGGCAGTGATCATCATGTGATAAATGTAGCTGAAATCGTTGTGTTTGGAGATAAGTAAGCAAATCTCCATACCAAGGAATGGTAGTGCTAATCAGGAACAAGAATTCATCCAGAAATGAATCATTGGGCTCAGATTTCATCGAAGCATAGGGAAGATCACACATAATCTTGGTAAAGACCAAGGATTTCTTTGATGTGGCTTTGGCAAATTCCAGATCAAACTCCTGAAGTATGACTATCCAGCGGGAGTACTTGCCCATGAGCACATGACAAGTCAGGATGTAATACATTGGATTATAATCTGCCAATACAGTGGTAGTGTGGAGCAGAATGTAGTGATGAAACTTTTGTACAGTAATGACCATGGCCAATGCTAACTTTTCCACATGTGAATAGTGAGTTTCGGAATCCATGAGATTCTTATTGGCATAATAAATCACATGCTCCTAACCGTGGATATTTTCCTGCACTAAAACCATAGCGATGGTAGTAGCGGAGGAAGCAATATACAAGAGAAATTCCTTTGAAGAATCTGGGGGGTGTATCATGGGTGAATGAGTCAGAGCATGCTTAATATTATCAAAAGTGCGTTGGGCCTGGTCATCCCAGAAGAATGGAGTGTTCTTCTTGAGGAGACGCATATAACCATCCATTTTCTCTGTGAAATTGCACACGAAACGACGGAGAAAGTTTTCCTTCCCTTGCAAACTTTGGAGTTCCAGGAGATTAGTTGGGGCTGGCAGATCTAAAATGGTGACAATTTTCAAATGATCAATCTAGATGCCATCTTTGGATACCACAAAACCTAGCAGCTGTCCCGTCTCAATGCAAAAAACACATTTATGCACATTGAGCCTTATATTATAATGACGGCATCTCAGGAATATCTCTCTAAGATGACCAAGGTGGTCCTCCAGTCACTATGAATGAGCAAGGAGGTCATCAAGGTACTGTTCAACAATATGTTTAATATCATGAAACACATAGGACATTGCATGTTGGAACGTGGCTCCAACATTTTTCAAGCCAAAAGTGGACTTTTTATATGCAAAGGTTCCCCATGGGAAAGTGAATGTCGTATTATGCTGATCGGAGGGTAATATCTCAATCTGGTTATAGCCAGAGAAGCCATCCATAAATGAAAAGATGACACTTCCAACACAGTTGTCGATAATCCAATCGATGTGTGGAGTAGGAAAGTTGTCCTTAGGACAAGATTTATTCAAATCCATAAAGTCGATACAGACTCTAATGGTGCCCTTCTTTTTATTGACAGGGACAATGTTCGATACCCATTCCATCAGGGGTACAGGATAAATAAACTCAGCTTTGAGAATTTTCTTAATTTCAGCTTTAATAGTTGCGGCCTTCCAAGGATGAACTTGCCTTATTTTTTGCCTGACAGGTTTAGCCGTGGGATAGGTTTTAATTTCGTGGACCACAATGTATGGGTCAATCCTCGACATCTCTTTATAGGACCAGGAAAAAATATCATGGAATTATTTGAAAAGTGCCTTTTATGCTTCAGATTCATCTGTCAAGCAGTTCTTCCCAACATGAACATGCTCAATAGTATAAGGCTTGGCTGATATGTCAATCGGATTCGTTTGAGTAATGTTGCAAAGGTTTCCTTTAGAATCTGTATCTTGCAACAATATAAGACTTTGGGGTACATTGACAATATCAGTAGGAAACAAGGATGCAAAATCATGTCTAACCAAACTGGTGTTGGGGAGGAACATGGATCTATGATGGTGATCCTCCCAAATGGACTCATCTGTATTCATGATCTCCATAATGGACTCATCGAAAGGGAAAGTCTTAGAGAGATAATCTAGAATAGAAATAGAAGGCTCTAACCAGTACGATAAATGGTAAGGATCCGAAGCCACTAGATGAAGGTCATCCATGTGATCATCGAAAAAGGTTTGAATGGTGTCATACAGTGCTTCGTGTGAACTCAACGAGGTGGAATCAACAACTTGTTTACCCTTAGGCTCATAATAAAATGAGGTGATCATATGGACTGTCACAGTATCCGTGTTAGGAGGAGTGGATGGAAAAATCCCCATAAGGGATGAATCCTTCAACATGCCTACCCCAATCGACTAGTAAGGAGGAGGGGACTGGCCTAAAATGGGGATGTTATTAGCCATGGAAGTAGTAACATCCGGTGTACAGAAATCAAGCTGGTCAATAGTAACAATTCTCCCTAGATGTAGAAATTGGACTATTCAGAATACTGTTGAGGCGAAAGTAGTCATGGCATAGAACCAATTTCTTCCTAGAAGGAGGTTGTAATCTAAAGGGGCATCTACCACTTCTACTTGAATGGAAATGGTTTTTCCCCCCATCTCGACTGCTAGGGCTGATATGAGACCATGGGGTTGGAAACCTTATTCGTCAAAGTCTTTAAGGGTCGTAGGTGGTGTTACAAGCTCAGGAGAGCCAAGAGCCTTCCAATAAGACAGAGACAAAATCAAGGTTGAAGCTCCTTCATCTAGTATCGTTCAAAAAAAATTCTTTCAAACTACTTTCGTAATGATCTGAAAAGCAAGTTTATGCGGTAACCTAGGCTTGTAGTTCTCAACATTGAAATGAATCAAGTTAGTATTATCTGGGTCTAAAGCTCCTAATGATGTTAACAATTTTTTGCGTTGTGTAGGGAAACTTTGGAGTACTTCTAAGGTAGGCATTGCATAAGGTGCCTGAGAGAGATATTCAACTATATTATAAAATTGAGCAGCTCAGGAATTAGGGTTAAATACTGCCTTTCGAAGAGTACTCTTAGGTGGACACAAAATCATGTTGAGAGTAGGCTTCTCGATAGATAAGGGGACATTAGATGGGGATTCCGAAGAACTAGTAGAGGGAGCTTTCCCTGAAGAAGAAGTATCTTATTTCTTATCTGTGGGTTTTTCATAATTTGGAATTTGAGTTTGCATATTGATGGTATCTGAGAACATCATACGAATCTCCTCTGATGAACTAGAGTTACCCTAATTAGCCATGTGTTCTATCAGTTGTTGTTGAGAGGGAAAAGGATTCGTAAGTACTGTGGGTGCGGGAATTGGACTTCAGAAACTGGGAGATTTTGTCCCAATGAGGACACTCCTTTGAAAAATGGTCACCTCCACATAATAGACATGGATATTTTTCCTTTCTTTTCCCTTTATTGTTATCACTGTTGGTTGGTCTTGGAGTCTCTTGTTGGTTTCCAGTTTTTTTATTTCTATTTTTACCTTTCTTTTTATTATTACCCGAGGTTTGAGTACTTTGAATAGAGTTGACCTTGGTAGAAACCTTAGGAGTTGAAGGAGTAGGCGTGGCAGTTTGGGGTTGCTTGGTAGGTTTCACTACTGATGGGGAATGGATTGAACAAACAATCCCATGAACAAGTACTTCTGTCGGTGGCTTGGCAGGATTAGTGCTTGGGCGAGGAGCTTGAGGAATCAAGTCATAAAGAGTTCCAGACTAGGAATAGACCAAGTCTAGATACTGGGCTCGACTAATAGCCTGCTCTTCAGTAATGACACCGGCCATAGCCACATCTCAGGCAATAGGGGGAAATAAGGATTTGGTAAACCAATCAGCTAACAACTAATCCAGAATAACGACCTTAATAAACCTTCTCCGCCTTCTCCACTTATGACTATGATCGGATATGTGGGTGGAGGTTTTATATCGTAGAGAAGTTAAAATATTAGTGCTTGTTTCATAATGAATAGGAAGCGGAAAGTGTGTAAGAAACATGGTTTCCAATGAGCCAAAATCCACAAACAAGTGTTGTGGTAGTTCAATGTACCACTTCACGACAAAGTTTGTTGAAAGAGTCATAACCGAATGGAGTCATCCATGAGGGAGTTTGAAGAACACCACAAATGGAATGTCATAACATGGTTCTTCAGATCGTCTCCCTGCTTCCCATCAAACTTCAGGATATCCGATGGTAAATTTACTGGAATGGGAGGCCATGAGGGATTGTGTCGAATGGGGTCATTAATCAACTTGGACAAGTCAGGTAAGTCCAAAGTTTTTAGGAAAGGTAACTACCGGTTGGGTTGCACATACTGGTAATATTGATATGGCATATAATTACCAGTAGGACCATAAGTGGACTGAAAAATAGGTTGTTGTGATGAAGAACTACTAGAAAATTCTCCTGTAGGGGGTTGATTTCTAGGATTAGGACTGCTAGGACCACTAGGGCCTCCAAGAGGAGGACCACCAGCAGCACCGAGACCACTAGGACCACTAGGACCACCAGGACCACCAGGAGCTGGACCACTAGGAGGTAAACCCCTAGGACCACTAGGACCACCAGGAGCCAAACCACCAGACCCTTCAGAGCCTCCAGGAGGTAAACCTCCAAAACCTATGGAACCACTAGGAGGAGGGCCACCAAACCCTCCAAAGCCATAAGGAGGAAAGCCATCAGGCCCCTGAGGACCACCAGGACCACTAGGACCATAAGGAGGAATTTTACCAGATCCTTCAGGACGATTAGGCCCCCCAGAGGGAGGACCTCCATAAGGAGGTCCTCCGGCACCTCCCGTAGTATGTATAGGTATCCCCCCATAGATGGCATGTAAGACTAGTTGGGTTGCCCCCATGGCATAAAAGTGTTACTAGAGTATGGAATTCCAGCATAAGGCATCCCTATAGGATTGAGTCTATGATTAATATTACCTATAGGTATATGATAACCATAACCTCTAGAAGATTGGATTGTTACAGGTTGTGCCCTTGAGGGATGACCTGAACTAGATGGTGGATAAACCACAATAGTATGGTTGGGAGGGACATAAACTGTAGATGGTTCTATATTAGAGGTTTGTGCTTGACTAGGTACAATTCTGGTGTTAAATAACATAGGTTGTGTCAGGGGTTTCCCCCCGGCACTGGAAGGTATAGACAAAATGGGAATTGAAGGTTGAGCCCCAAGTGCAGAAGACCTGGGACGATTAGGAATATACATAATATGGGAGGTGGTGGAGGTGGTATTTTGACTTGGGTTATGGGACATTATTGGACGATCTATAATCAGTTCAATTGGTCTCATATAATCGGCAAGTGAATGACATTCCATGGGAACAGATGTGTAAAGTGATGGCGTCGAGCCTAATAGGTCATCTATTTGCTTGTCAATCTCCTGTGCATGGAGAATGGCAGCACGGTATTTCCTACATTCTTCTTCATCTTCAGAAGAGTTTAAACAGGTGCCAAATGAGGCAATGGCCTATCCTACAGGGGTATCCCAAAATGGAGCATTGGGACCAAAATTTGGACGGGTAGTATCATCAACATGACCTTCCATGGGAGAATTGAACGAGGTATTTCCCCAAGAATTTTGTTGGACCAAGGGAGGTGAGTGTGAAGAGTATGGTCCTCCACTTTCTACAACCACATTATCTCCCACTTGGGAGGTGGTAGCAGCTCCTTGGTCGATAGCTTCCATTGGATTTTCTCCTAAACCAGGAATAAAATTGGGTGGCAAGCCCCATACTCTTCTAGACTGTCTTAACTCAGCCAGTTTGTACAGTTCCTATCTAACCTAGGGTCTGAAAATCTAGAAAACACACCAAACAATTTCCCTACACAAGCTATAGGTCAAAACAAGCACACTTAAAATGATAGGAGGAGTTCAAAAAGTCAAGTCTCTCACTAGGATTGTCAAGAAGGTGCCACTCATGATATACCTTGAGGGTACATGTGTAGTAATCTCCCCAAATGTTGTTTTTGTTGTATTTCTCCAAGCAAGATGGCCAAAGGGCTTTTCTTAGATGGATAGGGTATCCTAGTGGGGTCTCCCGATATACTCAAGGTACGTGGGAGCTTGAATCGGTATTAGTGTTGTCTAATGCATAACCGTACACAAGGGGCCTTCCGATATACAATTGAGTATGTGAAGTACCTTTCTATATACCTCAAGGGTACATGAAAGGCCATTCAATATACTGACAGTACATGGAAGAACTACACAAGTCCCGAAATGTAATGCAAACAAATAATGACAGCTCCTACGCTTAACGACACTTGAATATGTCTCTAACCTATCACTCCAATTGCTACGTAAATTTTAACCAATAACTACCATTTATTTTAAAGTGGAGGGTTAGGTGAATGCATGATGTTTTGACAGAAAAGTAAATCATGCAGTATGCTTATGCAAAAATATTTCACTTTATCGTTCAGTATGCCTACTTATCGGAAGGAAAGAGAGTATTTTCTTTCGTTTCAAAACCAAAAATACTTCCAATAAATAGTCTTGAACACAAAATTGAAGATAAGGAACACTTTCCAAACTGATTTCTTTGTTCTGAAAGCAATAAAAAGGGGGAGAATCTCTTTTTCTAAAATAAAAACAAGAAGCACACTACATGCAAATGCACTCTATTTTTCAATTTTCTCTTAAAACATAGGAAAATCTAACTTAAAACTAGCATATTTTTTATCTTGATTGAGATAGTTCTAAATGCATAAGAGATGAAATCACATGAAGAGCCTAAAAGCTTGTGAAGCCAATCAGAGATCCAATGTCCAATGCTCAATGATGATAACCTAATCTTAGTCAAAAAATTTCTTTTTTGAAGGAAGGAAAAATAAGTTCTCTATGCAAACAAGAAATGAAACTAAGCTGCTAATTAAATGTTCTTCTTTTAGTCTATTCAACAGAAATGAAAATATATCTTACTAACACCCTAATATTTTCAAAAAATAAGAAATACTTTCGCAAACACAACCAGTAAGCATAGAAGCAAATGAACAATCAAAAAACCTAATCTAGATTTTGAATTTCCCAATCAAACCAATCTTAAACCATAAAATTTTAAGCTACAAGCATCAGATTCTGTCACACAAGCCTGATAGTGCAGGACTGAAAGCAAAACAACTCAAATTTTTACAAAAAATGAGGAAAAGAAGGTCTTGGAATGATGCCTACCTAGCACCATAGTTCTGTGGTGTTGACAGAGCAGTTCTATCCCAGCACCGCTTCTCACCAATGGGATATAGGTAGTGGCACCACGTACTACTCACTCTGTTCACGTGGTGGCACTGCTCCTCATCCACTCCATAGGCACAATTGCCTGTAAAAATACAAAACACAAAGAGAACGATAGATCAATTCAGTAAATGACCAGATCAGGGTAAAGGCTAATAGTTTGAGTATAGAAACAGATAAAAAAAGGTTGAAATAATCAGATCTGAATAGATGTGGAAGTTTCAAACCCAAATTAACTAAGTCAAATTACAGATCTAAATGAAGAGAGCTAGAGAAGGAGCCTGGATTCGAACAAGAGTTGAAGAACTGAGGAAGATTAGAACGATTGATACATACATCAATTCCCCAGTGGAGTTGCTCGATTTGTTAGCTGGAATATTTCACCTTCTGTAGATAGTAAAGTGTTCCACTAGTCTGAATGGTTTAGATCCAGAACAAATGAACAATAAAGGTTGAAGACCCTCCCTTGACATCGTAGATACCTAGAATGTGATGCTTCGATAGTAACCCTATGTACCTGCAATCAGATTAAACATGTAAACACATCAAAGCTACCAAAATATAATCTACTGATCCATGTTAGTGAATAAGGAATCTAACAACATACATATGAAATTAAACAACAACAGTAATGTGGGACATAAATAAGCTTTGTATTAAGATAAAATGGATAAGTTTACAACCAGTTAAGCCTTAGTATTTACATGCATCTCCATGAAACCAAACACTCTCATCCCCATAAGCTCCAACATTTTCTCTCTATGCTCTCCAATGGCCTGGGCCAAGTAATCAATCCAATAGCATAACAATACCTTAAGAGTCCTCTCCTCAACCATGGACATGAGCTCATATTTATAAGGCTCAATGGATAGGGATGGTTGAGAGATTTATGGATGAGGTGGACTCTAAGATCCTAGGATGAGGGATCTCAATCTCAACTAACCCACAATGATAGGGATAAGGGAGGACGCGAGGCTCATGATGTATAAGGCTTAAGAATTTTCTCTTTTTCCCATTTTACCCAGGGTACCGCTTTTCTTCTTCAATGATAGAGTGGTTCAGGTAAGAAATGCTTATGGACTAAGGGCCATAAGTGGTGGCACCTCTTGTGGATAACAATGGATAGGTAGTGCGAGCAACGCACCGCTCTTGGACAAAGAGGAAGGCGCGGTGCTAAGCATTTTTGTGAAATATTGAAAAAATGGTATGAGTTTCCACTCCAAGTGCTGGGATTCAGGGAAAGTAGGTATGTTAAGAGTCTTATCAAATTATGGTGACAGGACTTTGGTATAACACAAACAAACTCAATTTTTTGCACAAAATGATGAAAAACTAGTTCTAGAACAAGGCCTACCTGGCACCGCACTAGAGGGGTCTTAATAGAGTGGTTATGAATGAGCACTGCTTTTGGATAATGGGACTCAGGAGGTGGCACAACTTATGGCTAATAGAGCTCAGGAAGTGGCACTACTTGTTGCCAACAACACATGTGCGGTTCCCTGAATAGATCCAAAATACAAGGGGAACAAAAAATCAAGTTAGAAATTGATCAGATCAAGGAAAAAATTGATGAATTGATAGTAAAAAAGAGCATATAAATTCAAAATAGTTCAGATCTAAACAGATCTAAAAGTTTCAAACATATATTCACTAAGTCAGATGGTAGATCTAACTGAAGAGAGTTGGAGATGGAGCTTGGATTTAGACAAGAGTTCAAGAACTGAGGAAGATCAGATCAACTGAGATTTGCACTGATCCCCAGCAGAGTCGCCAAATTTGTTATTAGGAATATTGCACCTTCTACGGACAGAAGATATTCCTCTGGTCTGAATGGTTCAGATCCAGAACAAATGAGTGAACGACAAAGGATGAATACCTTCCCTGAATTCTATAGACACCTGGAATACTGCTTCGATTGTGAACCTATGTACCTACAAACATATCAAACATACAAGCACATCAAATCTACAAAAAAATCATCTACTTATCCATGTTAGTGACTAAGAAATCTAACAACATGTACATGTGAAATCAAAACAACAGTAATGTGGGACAGAAATCAAATTTGCATTAAGAATGTATGAAGAAGCTTACAACCATTTCCTTAGTGTCGACAAGCCCCTCCACAAGACAAACACTTCATCCCCACAAGCTCCAAATTTACTCTCTATGCTCTCCAATAATTTGGACTAGGTAGTTAATCCAACAGCATAACAATACCTCTATAGTTCTCCCCTCAACTATGGATATGAGCTTGTATTTATAAGGCTCAATGGATAGGAATAGTTGAGAGAATTGTGGGTGAGGTGTCTCCAAGATCCTACCATGGGGGATCTTGAGCTCAAATAACCCATAATGATAGGGATAAGGGAGGACATGAGGCTCAATATCTAGAAGCCTTGAGAAACTTCTATTTTTTCCATTTACCCAGGGTACCTCTTTTCTTCCCTTATGACAGAGAAGTTTAGATGAGAATCACTTTTATACCAAAGACCATAGGCGGTGGCACCGCTTCTCTAAAACAAGATATAGGTGGTTCTGAGAAAGGTACCGCTCATCAGCCATAGAGAAAGCACGGTGCTAGGTTTTTTCAAGTATAATTGACAAATATAGCAAGTTTCCACTCTAAGTGTTGGGATTAAGGGAAAACATGGAAGTTAAGGGTCTTATCACATGATGGTGATAGGATTTAGGTATAATAGAAATCACCAGCTCA
>LPNX011144007.1:11792-102560 GCA_001517045.1 Pseudotsuga menziesii
ACTACATGGTTTCTGCATTCTGGATCTTCACATTCTTCAACTGGTTTCTCAAGGTCATATTCTAATTTCTGTTCTTCCCTTCAAATAGCTTGGTCAAGGAATCAAAACATATTTAGTGTCTTTAGGGAGACACTTGTAGTACAAGTTGATTCGTGACTGAATCAGCAATGGTCTTCTTGGCCTTGACCAAGTTCTTCTTGTGTAGGGCTTCTAGCCTCATCTCCCTCTGGAACTGGAACCTCTATACTCATGTAGGTGTCCAATCCATTTTCTTCAGAGAGATCAAATACGCTTATGCTTGAAATTTGTGAACTTCACCAAGCTTATCATCAAGCTGATGTGATAGATCGCTTTGAAATGAGAACCTCAAATGAAAATAGCAAAGGATTAGATCTTACCGATTTGAGGTGTCCGTCTTGGTTCTGGAGCTGGCTGATCTAGGGTTTTTCACAGAAACCCTAATTTTCAAAACTTGGAATATTTCAGATCTTATTGGATAAATAGATAGATCTCTTCAAATGGAGTTGTCCAATGTACTCATTTTCTGAAAACAGTGGAGGGAAGCTCCCGGAACAGGAATCCCTAATTTTCCAATTTCTTATGCAGAAATTCCTGTTACTGTTTTTGTGATATCTCCGAAATTTCTGCTCCTCTATGTCTGAAATTTCTCACTGAGGTAACCTCGCATGTCCCTGATCTAACACCATAGTTTTCATCAGAATTGGTTTCACCATTTTGGATTTATGATCCTTTTCCCAAGGTGACCTGTTATAGGTTGTTCAGAACATAGAAGTTGTACGTCATGACACGTGCCACTGGTTCAACTTCTGAGTCTGATATTCTGACCACTGAATGTAAATTCCGTGCCCTTTCTGAAACATCTTCAGGAATTCCATTTGGACCTCTTCAGCCCAAGATATTGCATCTATCCCTAGGTATCCTGTTTAGGGATGAGTTATGGAAGAGGTTGGAACCCTAACTTGGAGGGATCGTATCTCCCAGAATATAGTGAGTCTGAGGCTGATTTTTGGACATAGTGTTCATCAAGATTTTATATTAGGCCCCTGTAATTTTCATCTTCTGATACTTCACCAACCTCATAATATATCAACTGTACCAAACCTTATCATTTTTAGTATTTAGGGTTTTTCCTAGCTTGGGGTCAAACTAGGGTTTGACTTTCCCAGAGTTTCACCCAACCAAATTTCTTGATCCAGGTCTCTAAAATTCAGTTTTGATGAGGAGAAAGATCATATGCTGGTCTCACTCAAAAATTCATCTTCTGTAGAAAGCCCTAATTTCTGCATCGAAAACTGAAAATGCTCAGAATCAAATTCTGCTTCGACGGAAAGATGCACCCTTCAATGGAGAGTCAGCCTAGCATGCTTTTGCTGATGGATTGTGGAGAGAGACCCAAAAAATAAGAATCTCTAGCTTCTTCAGCTGCACAATGTCTTCTTCTCAGTTTAGCTCTGATACCATGTTATTTTTTCATCATATAAGCTAGCATTATGATCTTAGGATCTTTTCACTGAGAGAATAACAAGCACAACAAGAAAACATAAGCACATCACAAGAGACAAGAGACACAAATATTTTTCCTTGGGGAAACCATAAACGAGAAAACCCCGCAACTTCCTCAGAGATAGAATCAGCACCAAAACAGTAAAATCCCAAAACAGTAAGATGCACTTCCGACAGCAGTAGTCTTCTTCTTGTCTAGTCCCAATGTATTTCCTTCCTCACTAATGCGCCACACTTGAGTGAGTGAGTGATGTGTGTTGCAAGTTATAAATAGAGAGGCTCTCACTCTCTATTTATATTCTTCTGTTCACTTGAAGTGCACTCCAACATGTCGACCTTACTTAACAATTACTTACTAGAGCCGACATCTCTAGGAGTGTCTAATAACCCTAGTGCCCCACCACTTGTGGGGACTTTTCCTTCTCCGACCAATAGGAGGGTAACACAATGGTGGGTACTATTGCCCTGACTTACAATGACTCACCTAGGGTCAAATTCACTAGGATAGTCTAATAACCAAAGGGCCCCACAACTATGGGGACTTTAACCCTTGACCAATATGAGGGTTACCCACAATGACTTGACATGAATTTCTCATTATAGAAACTTCCCGGAATAAACATCGAGGTATGACATGACGCAAATACATTACAATACATCCCAGAATGAACATCGGGTTACAATAGATAAGAAATACAAGTGAATACATTTCAAAGTTACAATTACATCAACATAAAGGAGTTACAACTAGATCCTATTAAATTGAGCACATAGATCTATGGATCAACACACAACTCACAAAATAGATCACACAATTTACTCAGTTATTGAAGAGTGAAACAGTGAAAAAATGGCTTGCAGCTGTGAGTTATTTTATTAATCAAAAGTAATTAGATAATAATTACAATGAAGTACAATGGCTAATTAGCCACAATCAATTCAAATTCATCTGAGGGAATTTGAATTGATCAGACTCTACTTGACTGAATGGTTAACTGACCTTGTCTATATCATTATTGGAGGACCGAATGGTTAACTGACCTTTTCTAAATCATTATCGAAGTTCATTGGAGTTCTAAATCACAACTCAAGTGTCTAATTCAGTGTTAACTAAGCCTAACCAACTGGGGTAGGAGAGAAATGCACCGTTCTTGCATGCAGCCATGAAAACCTAGCGCTAACTGAATGTAACTAACTCCTAATTGAGCTTTACTAGTCACCAACTCAACTCAACTGAACTTGGTTGGTATCATCACTCCCAGTTGCTCCTAATTTGTAGGGATTGATCTAGGAGGCTTCTAAACTTTTGCAAGTAAGTGAAATCAGTGGTAGTAGGCCTCAATTAGTGTTCCCCACACTTTAGCAACTAGAACATGTGCCCCAATTAGGCAAAGTGGACCCAATGGTGCTAGTGACTAAAAATAGACTAGATGGACTCCCGATTTAGACATGACTCTTGATTTAGACATATGACCAAATTTGACAAGGGAGGATTAATAATCCTAACGCCCCCCCTAAATGCTAACTTGGAAAACCTGTGGGCCCTAGTAACTAAGACCAGAGGTCACCCATTACATCAAGTAAAGTAAAGTAACTACTCAATACAAGGAACTGGGGAAAAAATCCATTCGTCTAACTAACCAGATAGAATTAGGATTCAAGTTTGAAAAACTTGAAAATGTGTTGCTACAGTCTATGTGATGTAGCGAACAATCATGCATGATGTTCTGTGCATAGGTATCCTTGGGCCTGGCATGTAAAATTCTCCATCTTCTCCCAAAATGATGATGTAAAGGAGGAATGCAACCTTTTTCTCTTGCTGGATGAAGAGGGTGTATGATCAGCTCTATTCTTATGAATGTAGTGAGACATATCCCTTGCCATGTAGCACCTTATAGGGAGTGTATTGCATCTCTGTAAAGGAGGTAATATTGCATGACATAGTACAAGGGTCTTTCCCTTATAAGTGTTAGATGGATTTCTAGTCATCTTCCTCGCTTCCAATTTGGAAGGAGGGACCGGATCTAGATTTGAATCACCCTAAATCTCAATCTCATAAACTGATATAGTTGGATCTTCAATACTAGTGGAAAATGAAAAACAAGTAGATGAAATGTTTTTACCTTCCATTGCAAGCAGTTGTTGAGAGTGCACTGGTTCTAAAAAAGGCATGAACTGTGAGAACTCATCTTCCTTGGAGGCATGATTTGCAGCACCCTTCACTATGATGTTCCTAGTAGAGATATATGTGATCTCTACTGAGTCTGGACCAAATATGACTCGCTTTGGAGAGCCAGTATGAGTCATCTGGCATACATATAACATGTTTGCAGCTAAGGAGGGAACATAAAGCACATCTTTAAAATTTCCAAGTTCAAGCTTAATAGAGCTCTTCCCTTTGGCTTGAACTTTACTACTATTGCCCATCTGAATACTAGGACCATCAAAATACTGCAAGGAATATAATGATTCTTTGGATGCAACCGTATGATTGGAGGCTCTAGATTCAATGAGGAAGGCATGTGCTGTGGAGCATCTATCCTTGAATTCATGGCATGTCTCTTCATGTTCTTCAGTATCTTCTCTACGGTCAACCTTCCTTACACTAGCAAGTACATTAATGTTATGTTTCTTCAGAAGAAGTGACATCTCATAAATGGTTCTTCTTATATAGGTGCTTTCTCGATGAAATCCCCTTCCACAGTAAGAAAAAAGTGTCTTTCCTTTTCCATTCTTCTTAATTCTCTTCGAACCTATTGTTATAGATGATTTTACCACTTCAGGTGAATCACACTTGTATGGCCTTCCCCTATCCCTTTGCAGACTCCTTAGACCCCTTGGACCATTTTTTATCCTTTGATGTTTCTTTGACCATCCCTAAAAGCATGTGAAAATTAATACACGCGACTTTTAAAGCTGTAATTGCATATATACGTGGGTTTGACCCCTAAAACCGCGTACATCGGGATGTGTGCATAATCCAAATCCTTTTGGAGTTTTACTTGACATGGATCTAACTCACTTGACTCCTGGCCTTCCATATGCCTTGAGATCACTCGGATTTGACCTTTCATTACCCCTTTGAAAATATATATAAGGAACTCTTTGGTACATTGAAGGCATAAGAGAGAATTGAGAGTAAAGAAACTATAGTCCATTGTTGCTGGAACTTGTGATTGAGTCTGCATCCCTTTGTCTCTTGGAGAACTTTTGTGTTCTTCCCAAGCTTTCCTTTTGCTTGTGAGCTTGCTATCGAGAGATGGAGGATTGAGGTGGTGGAGGCCCAAGTGGGGGATTCAGTTTCTCCAATTTGTAGACGTGTCGAAAGAGGTTGTATTCATTGTAATCTCTGATTTTATATTAATAGAAATATCTTTTCCTGTCCAATAATGTATATTTGAATGAATATTGTATCCATGGATGTTTTCAAATGCTTATACATTGTTGATTATATATGCTAGAATAGATCTAACACCAATATATATATATATAGTATGCTTGTCTTGTTTACTTGTTGTTGAGGAAGTGATTTAACAATTCAAGCTGAAGTTGGAAAGCTCAATGGGGATCTACTTCAACCATCCGGAATAAGGTACGAGGTCTGATCCTTTAGTGTTAGATATTCGATTTCTATTGCATATTGGAAAGGATTTATTTCTGGAGTCAAGCTATCTGTTGTGGTACCCAAAGCAATAGGAATTTCTCTCTGTAACATAATTGGTGACTCCACTGGGGAGTTCCTAGTAGTTGTCCTTTGGGGGTTTTCTATCGGCATTCAATGACTTTGAATTGCTCCTTTTTCTCTTGTTTCTGTGTCAGGTTTGGGGGAATGTTTGCCTGGTATTGTCTGATTGGTGTGAATTTTGTCTCAGCTTGTCTGTTTGCCTTTATTTTTATGCACCTTTCTTCTTGTACATGAGTTTTGAACTCACAGTCGTGTATATACGTGGGTTTCATTGCTATTTCTGCATACACACGCGGGTTTGCTGCGAACAGTCGCATATGCCCTTACTTTTTCCTTTTAGAAGAAGTTGAATGGTTGCTAGGTGAATTTTGATGATTGCTGAGTCTCCTTTGATAATGTCGGAGTCTGTATACACCTCTGTTTCTGACCAGAGACATTTTTTTAGGGTAAAATTTCTTTTTTAAAGAATGTTCTTGTCATTGCATTTTTCGATTTTTTGTTTTGGGATTAGTGCATTAGATTTATTTTACTTTATTACTTTGCTTGAGTGATGCTTGAGTGTGCTTGTAGAGTCTGGGGGTTGTAGAGCCATTCTTTTGCTTTTATATCTCATTTTTATTTCAAAAAATCCAAAAATATTTGCTTATCATCATGCATTGCATCTTGCATTTTGCATAGTACTTGCACTAGATTTGCTTTGGAGTATTAGTCAGTATTTCATATAGGAAAGCTTGCATTTATCATTTGAAGAAAATTGTGCATTTCACGTAGTAGCATACCCTATTTTTCATGGACACAATGCATTTGCATTGATTGTTAGGTGTGCATTTTACTTCATATTGTGTCATAACACCATTAGTTGCATGGCCATATACCTCTTTTGAGTAATAAAGCCAATTAAAATCAACACTTAATTAAAATGAACTACACTATTTTATTTGATAGGGTTCACCAACAAGATTAGGTTTTAGGGTCTTGGAATAGTTCATTGTGAGCTAATTCTCCAAGACCACTAAACAACAACATGTATGTGTCTATCCAGGTGAGTGTGTGAAATTACTTGGTAGAACCAGTGTTTCTCAGGATCCTCCTCTCAAAAGGGAGTTAAGCA
This sequence comes from Pseudotsuga menziesii, assembly GCA_001517045.1. Classification (NCBI taxonomy): domain Eukaryota; kingdom Viridiplantae; phylum Streptophyta; class Pinopsida; order Pinales; family Pinaceae; genus Pseudotsuga; species Pseudotsuga menziesii. The sequence goes on from LPNX011144007.1 coordinate 18,113, forward strand.
CGAGGCAGTGTGAGTGGTTATTGATTGGGATGACCCCTAGTCATAACTGAGTAGCACCGGAGATATTTCTAGGATTGTATTCGTATCTGGGGGCTCTTTCGAGAGTTTCGGGCTTTGCTACCCTGCCCATACGGTCAATCCTGCCTACGAATGTCTGCCTGAGCATTGATTATATTGAGGTGACCTTAGTGGCCTTACCTAGGATATCGAGGGGGTACTTTACAGGGGTTATTCTGCGGGTGTACCGGCCAGGTTGGGGTCGGACAGCACAATCGCTTTACGCGTTGAAGCTGAGGGCCTCAATAATTGGTTACGTACTTCCGCTTGTTGTGTATGGGAGTCTCAAGCCTCTCCTAGGAGAGACATACCCGCTTCATTTGGGAGCTCACTTATCCTACCCTTGATTTCTTGTGTTTGGCTTTAGTTTTTCTTGGTGATTGCTTTGTGCATGATAGCTTTCCTAGGGCTTGCGTACATAGAGAGTCTTTTATATTTTCTGAGTCATTGTGGATTCTAGTGTGGCTCCTCACCGTTCTCGTCGTTTAGCAGGACTTCCTCCTTCTACATCTCCTCTTCCTTTGGGAGAGAGAAATAGACAGTCTAGGTGGACTACTTCGCACATTGATTCACACACCATGGGAGACCATATAGAAGGTAGTCCTGAACCACCTTCTGCCATTCATGTTGAAGATGGGGAGTTTACTCCTAACTATGATCCTTCACCCGATTTGATTGAGTTAGGTCCTATGATTTCTGAGATAGGAACCTTTCATGATAGACCTACTTACTTTAGGGTTGATTCCCCATTGACGTATCATCGGTATGGAATGCCGGAGGATGATGAGACTCATTTTGAACCTGCGAGCACTAGTTATGGTAGTTATGGTATGTCTAGTTTTCCCACACATGATTTGGCATTCCATGTTGAATATGAGTTGGAGCCTAACACTATGCCTCGGGGCACTCTCATTCCTTACCATACAAAGAGGTTTGGGAGCACAAGTCACATTGCACCTTCCATCCCGGCTGTGGAAGCTACATCACATATTCCTCCTAGGTCTAGGGTTAGTGATCCTATTAGGATACCATATCTGAGATGAGTGACTATAGGGAATAGCACATACATAATTACACATATCCCTTCGTCCTCTGTCCCTAGTTCTTCAAATGTTCACCCTCCACCTCATTCATGTGGTCCTTCGGGCCGAAGCATTGCTACGAGTCATGTCTCTACTACGGTTACTAGACTAGTTGTGTCTCAGGTTCATGCACTGCTCGTTGTTTCAGGAATTCATATTCATACTACTAGAGGTCATATTGCTACTTTCGGAGCATATATTCCTACTTCTGGAGCGTATATTCCTACTTACGAAGTGTCTCATGGGACATCCCATGCGATGACTTATGGGCCCTGTTATGGGACACAGTATGGATAGGGTTCTTCACCTTATGGGTGCAGGTATCAACAACCTACTTACTCTCCAAATTATGGATTTGTAGCTCTGAATAGTCAAGGTACACCAAACTATGGTGCTTCCATGCCACCCTATACGGGTCAAACGGGAGGAGGGCACTAAGGCCAAGGCCATGGTGGTAATTAGACCTATGTGAATCAGAACTATCAAGGAGCATTCCATCGACCTCATCATCCTAGGTTCCCTTTTCTCGCAATGTTGAATCTTCCTGACTTGTTGAGATTGACAAATGATCCTGTAGCTCATGGCCTGGCTTGGCCGGCTGTCCCTACTAAGATTCCCTCAGACATACCCAAATTTGAGGGCAAATCGGGAGAGGATATCAGTGAACATGTTACTACCTTTCACCTATGGTGCTCTTTGAATTCCTTACACCAGGACTCCATCCGTTTAAGGCTGTTTCAATGCACCCATAAAGGACCTGCCGTGAAATGGTATATAGAGCTACCTAGCGGGGCATTCGCTTTGTTTGATGACCTAGAGATGACTTTTCTTAACCACTTCTATCTACCAGTGTGTTATGACATTGGTACTGAACTCTTTTTAACATTTTAGCATGATAAAGCCACACATATCTCATATCATATCCAAGAGTGGCATAGACGGAAGAGGTTAATTAAAGCCTTTATACTATCGGAATTCCTCCTCGAATGGTTCCTTAAGTCATTATTGCCATATATAGCGAAGGATGTTTCTACATCTGGAGTGCAAAATGAGGACCAAGCCATTTTTAGGGTGCAGGAACTGGATTTTATTTATGCTCAGTCTGGTTTGTTAGATGAGATTATTCCCAATGCTCCGCATTCTAGTTTCGACCCCAAAGTTAAACCTGGACCACATACCGATGGCATTGTGGGTTGCGTGAGTGCGAAATATGTGGATTCGGTTGCAAAACAAGTTAGTCAATTGTCAATCAACCAATCTGCTTCGGGACAAGCCACAACTTCGTCTCAACTCGCCCAAACGATGAGTGTGCTTTCAGTGCAATCGTCGGACCAAAAGGGTAACCAACAGCCTGGATGGAATAAAAAGAAGGGTAAGAATAATTGTAAGGGTGGGAATAGGAATGAGAATGCTAATAATAATGAAAAGAATGCCTGCAATGCTGGGGGGGACAAGCAAGCTAAACTTAAGGTTAAATTTCCTTGCAAGTTGTGTAAAGACGATCGCCTCACTTACTTGTGCCCTCGTATCGATGAAGCCTCGAGATTCTTGGCATAGGGCCCAACTGTGCTGACTAACCCTTTACCTCACAATCAAAATATGAACTCAAGGACCCATGATCATTCTGTTGGTGATCAAGAACCACCAAAGGGTAGTGGTCATGGTTGTGTTAACATGGTACATGCTGTGAAAGTTGTGACCCATGCGAAAGACTATGGTTCGTTGCAACCCAGCCCAGTAAAGGAACTTGATCCACTAGGGACTCCTTTACATATTGAGAAACTTGTCGATAAACATGAAGCTACACCTCACATTCCTAAGGGAATCCTCAAGTGTTCTGGGCACAATCCTAATTCCCAAGCCGCCCAGAACTATTTAGTTGTCGAGGATTTGGCCCACACTCCTTGTGCGATGTCTGCACTGGAAGTGATTCAGAGTTGTCCTTCGCAAAGGAAGGCTTTGCTTTATGCCCTTGGTGTGAATGATGATAATTCTTCCTTCGTGATTAAATTTGAAACTGCAGGACTTCAGCCTCGCTTGCCTTACTATGTGTCTCTTTTGATTCACGTAGAATGTCTTAACATGACCATCAAGCGCATTGTGATTGACGAAGGCGCTACTGCTTCTGTGATGTCTTTATTGTGTTGGAAGGGTTTAGGTTCCCCTGAGTTGTCTAAATCAGTGACCATGTTAACTGTGTTTGATGGGAGATTGTTTAGGCTGCACAGGATCCTTCCTTCCCTTAAGGTCCATTTGGGAGGGAAGACCATTGCAATAGAGATCGAGGTGGTTGATGCGCCCCTTGACTACAATCTCTTGCTGGGCAGGAATTGGATGTACAGTATGCAAGCCGTAGCTTATTCCCTATTTCGCGTTGTATGCTTTTCATTTAACGGGAAGATAGTCACGATTGATCAAACATCATTCAATAATCCATCAATTACCACATCTTCGGGAGCTTCTATCCTGATCGTTGAGAACCCTCAGCTGGCAACTAGGAGTGTGGGTGTAGGCATGTATCCATCCCTCATGGGAAGTTTTAGCTGTGCTGCACCGATCCTTATGATAGGGTCTAGTTCCGATGAGGCTTCGACATCTATGAGATCGGTGTCTTTTTGCACGAGTCATATGGAAGATCCTTGGATTCTTCCTACACCAAGTACTCTGAGTGAGACCATTGTGATGGAAGTGTCGTTGCCTGAAACTATGGTAGCTTATCAAGCTAATCTTGAGAGTGGTGCAGATCCTAGTCCTTGCTCTTCGCAGATGGAGGAGGAGGACCCTTATGTGCTTCCTTCATGGGTAGTACAGTCTTCTCATGTGCAAGACTGACTTGATAGTGTTTTCCCTTCAAACGAAGCGATTATTGAGGCCATGTCGGGAGTTGAGCCACCATGGGAAGAACTCCATCATAGATCTTACTTTCTTCCCGAGCTTGACTGCTTGGAGCGTGAGGACTTTAGGGATGTTCTTAGTGAGAGGATTGGTATTCCTATGGTTCTATTGAGCTCTCATAGTCCGATGGCTGATGGAAACATGGCAAATATATTTCCAATGATTCCTATCAATATCTCTCCTGATCCTGGTAGGATAGAGAATGTCTATATTGGGGCAGAATGTTTCGATGATGAGATTCAAGAATACACCGAGCTGTTTAAAGAATTCCATGATATATTTGCTTGGTATTACAATGAAATGCTAGGTATAGACCCTCGTATTGTCAAACATGAGATTAAGACTTATCCCAAAGCTAAGCCAGTTCGACAATGCTTGTGTGCGGTGAATCCTAGGAAAGCACCCTCGATTAAGGAAGAGATAGAGAAACTATTGAAAGCCAGTGTTTTCTATCCCATTCCCTTGACGGAGTGGGTTTCAAAACTTGTTCTGGTGGATAAGAAGTAGGGAGCGATCCACATATGTACTGATTTCCATGATTTGAATCATGCCTGTCCTAAGGACAATTTCCCCACACCATTTATTGATCATATTTTGGATGAGTGTGCGGGTAGCGAGGTTTTTTCCTTCATGGATGGCTTTTCCGGATATAATCAGATACAAATTAAACCTGAGGACCAACATAAGACTGCATTTATTTGTCCTTGGGGAACTTTGGCATATCAGAAAATGCCTTTTGGCCTTAAGAACGATGGAGCTACTTTTCAACGGGCCATGACCTTGATCTTCCACGATCTCAAATCGATTATCGAAGTATTTTTGGATGACCTTGCTACTCATTCTCGTATGAGAATGCGTCATTCCTATCATTTGAGATTGGTATTCGAAAGGTGCTACCATTATTTGGTTAGGTTAAACCTCACAAGTGCATCTTTTATGTGAAGTCAGGTTGCTTGTTAGGATTCATCATTTCTAAAGAGGGTATAAGAGTCAACCCTTTGAAGGTAGACGCAATACTTCATTTTTCTCCCCTGAAAAATATTCATCATCTTCAATGTTTGCAAGGCATGGAAAACTTCTTATGAAGATTCATTGTCAATTTTGTCAATTTGACTAGAGGCTTCATGCATCTTTTGAAGAAGGACACCACCTTTTGTTAGGATGAGCGAGCCCAGGAGTCCTTTGATGCACTCAAGTGAGCCCTAGCATTGGCCCTGCTGATTAGACCCCCAGACTATAGCCGTGATTTTCTACTTTATGTGGCCGCGTCCATGGAGATGATTGGTATGGTTTTGGTTCAAGAGGATGACGAGCTTCGAGAGCATGTCATATACTATCTGAGCTGGAATCTTATTGATGTGGAGATCAGTTATTCTCATGTTGAGAAGCTTGCTTTAGCTACCGTACATGTGGTTCAAAGGTTGAGACATTATATTCTCCTTCACCAGATGTTGGTTGTAGCCCATGTCAATTCATTTCAATTCGTCCTCACTAGAAGGATGATTGGGGGGAAATATAATAAATGGATTGTCATCCTGCAAGAATTCAATCTCAAGTTTGTTTTGACAAAATTGAAGGAATCGTTAATTTTTGCAGAGCTTATATCGGATTTTCCAAGCGAGGCCGAGGAGATGGTTTGTGAAGATACATTTATCGACGAACACATCTTATTAATCTCAACTTTAGACTCATGGTATGGGGATATCATTATATATTTACAAACATTGAAGGTTCCCACTCATCTCTCATGGGATGAAGGACGACGATTACGTCATGTGTCTAAGAATTACCTCATAGTGGATAACACTTTGTACCACCATGGGGTAGATTCCATTTTACGATGTTGTTTAACTCATGAGGAGGCTGAGGCAGCACTGAATGATTGCCATGGAGGGGCGTGTGGTGGTCATTTATCTGGGATTTCTACAGCCCAAAAAATCTTAAGAGCGGGTTATTTCTAGCCGTCGATCTTTAAGGATTGTGTGGATGCGGTCAAGAGGTGCCACCCTTGCCAGGTGTTTGCACGTAATATGTTCTTGAAACTTGCCCCATTACATCCCATCATCACCGTCGATCGCTTCACTAAGGGGGGGCTTGATTTTATGGATTGCAACCCAGCTTCAATTGGGGGCCATCATCATATCATAGTGGTTGTTGATTACTTCACAAAATGGGCCGAGGCTATGCCTACAGTTAAATCCAATGGTGAGATAGCCGCGCACTTCATATTCAACCAGATTATTACTCGGTTCGGGATTCCGAAAGAGCTTGTCACTGACCATGGCCCTCACTTTCATAATCGTATGATGGAAGAGTTGGCATCAAATTTAGGGTACAAGCAAGAGAATTCCTCCTCTTACTACCCTCAAGTGAATGGATAGGTATAAGTAGTCAACAAGTCACTCAAATCCATTCTCCAATGAACCATTGCACAAATAAAGAATAATTGGCACATTATATTCTATCCTTCTTTATGGGCGTATAGAAATGTTGTTAAGACTACCACAGGTTTTTCTCTATATCAAATTGTACATGGAGTGGAGTCAGTATTGCTGGTTGAGCGTGAGATTCCTTCTTTGAAGCTAGATGTTTGACTTTTAAACCTATAATCACGTATATACACGGGTTTGACCCCTAAAACCACGTACATCAGGATGTGTGCATAATCCAAATCCTTTTGGAGTTTTCCTTGACATGGATCTGACTCACTTGACTCCTGGACTTCCATATGCCTTGAGATTGCTCGGATTCGACCTTTCATTACCCCTTCGAAAAGCTATATCAGGAACTATTTGGTACATTGAAGGCATAAGAGAGAATTGAGAGCAAAGAAACTATAGCCCATTGTTGCTGAAACTTGTGCTTGAGTCTGCATCCCTTTGTCCCTTGGAGCACTTTTGTGTTCTTCCCAAGCTTTCATTTTGCTTGTGAGCTTGCTATCGAGAGATGGAGGCCCAAGTGGGGGATTTAGTTTCTCTAATTCACAGACGTGCTGACAGAGGTTGTATTCATTGTAATCTCTGATTTTATATTAATAGAAATATCTTTTCCTGTCCAATAATGTATGTTTGAATGAATATTGTATCCATGGATGTTTTCAGATGCTTATACATTGTTGATTAGATATGATAGAATAGATCTAACACCAACATATATAGTATGCTTGTCTTCTTTACTTGTTGTTGAGGAAGTGATTTAACAATTGAAGCTGAAGTTGGAAAGCTCAACGGGGATCTACTTCAACCATTTGGAATAAGGTAGAAGGTCTGATCCTTTAGTGTTAGATATTCGATTTCTATTGCATATTGGAAAGGATTGATTTATGGAGTCAAGTTGTCTGTTGTGGTACCCCAAGCCATAGGAATTTCTCTCCGTAACACCTATTGCAGCTGCAACAAATCCCTAAAAAATATTATTTTTAGGGTCCCCCTGTTGTTTTGTTTTAGTTTCGAACCTGACTAGGAGTGTTTTATTTTTTCCAAGGTTTCCTCTGTGCTTAGAAATTTTCCAAAAAAAATTGGTCTTTTGCATGTCTGTATCGGATGCTCAATCCACTGACTTTTTGACATCGAATGATTAGCTGACTAGTCTTCCGATGTTGCGGAAGAACAGTCAACTAGCTTTCTGATTGGAGCCTTTTGAGGTCTTCATCGCTGCATTGGAGTAAGTTTTCTTTGTCCTCTCAAATTTGGTTTGCTTAGGATGCAATGTCTTAGTGTCATGCATATCCAATGAACCAGATTTTCCTTCATCTATTCTTTCCAATATTGTGAGTAATCTCGCTATCGGGTTTGTTTGCCAGAGTGAACCAGAGGTTTTAGTCTGTCGCCTACCCAATGTTGTGAAGGTCTAGTCTTGAGCTAATATGAGGTCTTCATGTTTCCTATGCCGATTCCAAAGGGATTAGTCCTGCCGTGTTCCAAATCCCAAGTTGGTAGAGCAGTCTCCTGTCAACGTTGCGGACGACTAGTAGCAAGCGGATCCAAAAATCACTTAATAGTGTCGTCAATTTCCAAGTTTTTTTCTTTGCGATGTCGGGTCTATAGTTCCATTTGCATCCGATATTGTAGGTGGCTTCAGGACTATGTGTCTGATTCATGGTTAAAAGTTTTGTTCCCGCCGATAGGTCTCCAATTGGTCGAGGCTTATATAACGTCGTTTTGGGGTTTTTCCTTGTCATTTTCACCGTTGAAGTCTTACGTCCTCTTATGTGTGCGCAGCTGTCAAGAATTGATTTATCCTACTCTGCACCCGTGGAAGGGTTTTTCTCATCTAGGTTACTCACATCGTCACTTCCAGGTAGGTTTTGTTTGTAACTTTGTTTCTTTGGATTGATTTTTGTTAATTTTAACTGCCAGGTGGATGGGGTGAAGTTCACGGTAAGGTTAGGTTTTATTATACATAGTATTAATTTCTTGTGGTGATTTTATTTATTATTACGGGCTCAGCCTATTGGCTATGAGCATTTTTTCTGGCCGATGGTTTTTAGGCCGTCCTCCATGAGTGCACCTATGAAAATTGCACAGTGATTTAGGGCATGGTGCAGACAGGAATTTCTCCATCTGCATCATGCTATTCCTGTTTTTTATATGTTCATCTTGAGGTTAGAAAGCTATGTCCCATACAACAATAGTTTCTTGTGGGATTCAAGATGGCCGCGCAACTCACTAGGGTTTTTTGGAGATGAGTTTTCACGTCAGTTTAGGAAGTTGGATGAAATAGATAGTGGTTTTCGGGATTCTTGTATATGTAGTGGTGGGATGAGTTTGCTTGAAATCAAATTACTTGTATAAGTTAAAGAAAAATTCCCAGATTAGGGTTTTGAGATAGTTGAAGTTTTGAGCAGATTTAGAGGGAAGAAATTTTGTAGGGTTTTCTTTGTTCAAATATCTCATGTTGAGGACTGTGTATTAACATAAATTTACAACATGCATATCGAAGAAGGTGTAATGATCATAATTTTTTATTGTCTATTATTATACCAGTTGATAGATATAGTTAGACTGAAACCATGTTGCATGACTATTGTAGGTTGATTTCCAGTTCAGTAATATGCGAAGGAAACAGAAGAAGAAATCCCAAGTGGCTGAAGAGGAACCTGAAGTAGAAGTGATAACCAAGGTAGAAGTCATTGATGAAGACACTAAAGCTACTACTGGGGTTGAACCAGAATACAAGTGGAGAGAAGTGTATATAATGATTTCAAGCCAAAGTGTCCCTAATGCTGGTTTTGAAGACATGCACATATATACAAATATTGAGAGGTCATCTCTGATGAAAGTGGCTATGAGGATTGAGCTGTTTCCATGTTCGAAAGTGAAAGGTTGGATTCTTCCCAGGGAAGATGTAACAAGAATGATCCCAGCAAATACTGAGAAACAAGGTTATGCCGCATATAGCCCTGCTTATGTGTCCATGGCATATCATCTACCAACACCACATACATATGTAACTGAAGGTTGGTTGAAGGAGTTAGGTCTGGACTTGGCAGAGGCAATGAAGAAAATGATGATCCCAGGTAGAAATTTTTGGACAAGGCCTTCTGGAGAGTATGAGACATCAAATCTCTATAATCCCTATAGGTTTATTGCTTTAATGTTGAACAGAATATTTGGAAGAGCAAATGGGAAAAGTTTTAAGCTGGGTTGGATACCTGTTATTTATTATGTTTCTACACAAGGGACTATCTTTAACTGGGCCAGCAAAGTATCCAACAGCCTGTCGGCATGTATAAGCGTAACATTGGGAGGACTATCCCAAAATAAGTATGAGTTCTACGTGAGCTCTATTTTGATCGATTGCATTCTGTGCACTCAGCCTTTCTCTCCATTAAAGTTCCATTGGGATAAGGATTGAGCTCAAGTATATGATGCTTACAAGTTATTTTGGGATCACAAATACTACACCTATTATAAGGATATCTGTGAACATTTTATCATGCCTTTATACACATTGATTTTCTTGGAAGAATGCAATTGCATGTCAGAAGAATCTTTCAAGGTTATGCAAGAATTTGGAAGTTATTATCTAACAGAGGATGGTTTATATTTAAGGATGTATGGTGGGTCAAGGGCCCCCTCTTTGCTCCTGTGATATGCTACTGATTATGTACTCCATAAAGAAGCTGTTAGACAATTATATATTGATGGAGTAGGGAATTTTCTTTTTGAACAAGAAAAGGAAGTATATTCTGCAGTGCCTTTTTTTGTTGGGAGTTATAAATTTTCAAGGGTAAAGACTATAGTAGAATTTGTCTAGGAATTGGAATAATTTAACTTCGGTGAAATGAACTTCCATAGAAATGAATCCAAAGACAAAGTAGCTGATTATTGCAAGGAAGCTGGAGTACATTTTGAGTACACATGCTTTTGAGACAAAGATGAGGATACTTTTCGAAATGCTAAGAACATGACAACCCTTAGAAAAAGATTCAAGCAAAAAAGAACAACTGTGGGTGGTAAAGGAAAGCTTGCTGAGAAACAGAAAAGGAAAGAGGAAGAAGAATCAAATAAGAGAGAGGAGGAGGCTAATAGACTTATACAGGAAGCAGAGAATTGGTTAACGATAGAAGAGGAAGAAAAGAAACGAGTTGCAGAGGAAGCATCCAAGAAGGCTGAAAAAGAAAGGAAAAAACAAGAAGAAGATGAAATCCGAAAAAAGCAGGAAGATAGTGAAGAGTTCATATTATTTGGTGTCCAAAAAGAGAAACAAAAAACAGAAAAGGCACTTGAAATCTCAAGAATAGAGATGATAGAAGGACAAGACCCTATAGACAAGAACAAGATCAGGCTGATAGTAACCCATTAGAGCTTGTTGTTCCTTCTAGGAGTACAGTAGCAGAAGGTTTAGGGTCATTTTTTTTACTTGATTTAATTCCTTTCATGCCTATGGAAGGGGAGGAGGTACCATATTTCAATACTATATTTTACGATAAAGAGAAAAAGAGAATTTTCAAGAGAACTAAAAAGAAGGTGGACACTGGGGGTAAACCAGGAATGATGGTAACTGACAAAACAGTAGTTCACGGTACACATAAGGATCCATGATTCCTATTGAGGGATGGGGTATCTCTAACCCTAGCCACTAAAGACAATGTGGATAGGATCATGACTAACCTTGAGCAGTCTCAAAAAAGGGTGGCCCAGCTAAAAGAAACTTTGAAGAAGGAAAGGGGTGAAAGCCAAAATATGAAGAGAAAGTATGAGGACATGACCAGTGAGATCAAAGTTTCAAAGGTATAATGTCAAACCTTGCAGGAAGATAAAGATTCTCTGGTAGTATCTACAGAAAATATGGATAGGAATTCTCAGGCTATCTCAACAGAGTTGGGAAAACTATAGCTAAAATATCAGAATTTGAAGGATGAGAAAAATCATCTTCAGTTATTAGTTGAATAACTAAATGAAGAAAATAGCAAATTAGAAAGTAAAGTGACAAAACTAGAAGGGCAGAAGATCATTGCCGAAGGGAAGGATAAGCTATATGAGACTCAAATAGTAGCCTTGGAGGAAGAAAAGAGTTCACTTGTAGCTTCATTGAAATCAGCTATGGAGAAGAAGGTTCATATTGAACCTTTAAAGAAGCATGATATTATGCTTAGAAGGAAGATTCATCAAATACAACTGCAGATAGCGAAAGAAAGACTTAGAGTCCAATAAATAGACATCATATTAGAAGAGATTGTAAGTACAACCTCATATTTTTTGGATAGAACCCAGGATATTTTGGAGACTCTGCGGGTAAGGATGGCTTGGGTAGAAGCAAACAAAGAATCTCTCGTAGATATATTTGTCAAAGATCAGGAGACAATAAAGCAAGAGTACGAGCTTATTGAGTTTGCTAGTAATGCGGAAAAAGAATTAAAGAAGGCAGTGAAGAGAACACAGGGTGCCTTTGCTGAATTTTGTAGGAGAGCTCTCCTGACCTATAATCGGTGTCAGACCTCCACTGTGAAGATATTGGAAGCACTACCAGAAAATGAAATGTTTTTGAAACATTTACAGGACAAATGCAGTGAATATGAACAAGCCATCCATCGAGTCAAGGAGTTGGATGAAAAGATACTAAAGACTGAAGTAGAACATGCAACTATAATAATCCACTTGATAGAAGACCAACTGCACTTGATTCCTACCACGATAGCAGGTATAAAAACCTAGGCTGCTCAGCACGCAATCACTATCATATTTCTCAAACCTTATGGTTTTGAGAATATAGCAACCGAGGCATATATATGGAGAAAGTTCATGAACGAACAAGCTGGGCCCTCCTAGTGGGATATTTTGAAATATTGATAAATAATGTAATATATTATATATATTTTTGTGCACAAGCTAAAAGAAAAAATTTTGTAAAAGAAAGGTTGGAAGCCCAAAAGGCGGCACGAAGTAGCCCAAGAGTTTTTTCTTTTTGTATAAATATAGGCAAGTTTTAGGCTATAAAGGAGCTTTTCTTAGACCATCTTGGTGTAATATTATTATAAGGAGAACTAATTCATCTTATAATAAATAGATACTTTTCAGCTGGAGAAAGCACTGTGGAGTTTCAAATGTTTGTTATGGGTTGGTTGGATGTCAACTATTTCTGTTTCAACTTGTTTCCATGAACTGTGAGATCATTCTAACTTATGAATTCTTTCATGTTGTGAATGTGCTCTTCTTTATTTCTGTGAAATTTCCACAATCATAGTTGAGTAATGAATGTTTTTCTTAACAATGAGCTATCTCCTTGTTCATCTATCTATTGGTATTCATGTGTTCTTAAATGTTAACAACTATCTGTAATTTTCTTAATACATGTTATACAATATATTACTCACCATTAATTACAGTATTGCTCCCTAGGGATAGATTAATTAGTCTTAGTTAGTTTTTCTTTATTTGTGATTTAGAAGCGAGAGAGATAAGATGAGAGGTAAGAACCTACGCATCATGTTGTGACTCTCCTTGCTATATTTATTGCCTACATTTAGTTAGGCACCTACACATCATACATAAAGATAAAAAACTAAAAATACACCTAAATGGTTGACCGGGCTGTAACCGGTAAAACATTTTAACCATTACTTGACCTACGGTAGCTGGATCGTAAACCGGATGGATTCCCCATACCAAACAATAACGATCTAGTTGGGAACATTTATTGGGGAGAATCCCTACTATTTTTACCTGTGATTTTCTAGGCCTCAACCATACTATTGTTACCTACGATTTTCCAGGCCTCAACAGTTTTGGTGCTAGAAGGAGGGCCACCAGTACATGGCTGGCTGAGGAAGCCCGCTTTCTCAAAATTAATCCACCGGTGACAGTCTTGAAACCAGTTTGCCTCACAAAACCACTCCTGAAGAAAACGAAAAAAGATATCTTTACCCCATGGATAACGAAGTGGTTGATGATTTAAGAAGGATTACCGGGGCATATGCAAAAAATACTGGAGGATTATCTATTGTCTCTGTCCTACCTAGAAGAGAGTATCAGAAGAAGGACCGTCCTCATTTGGAAGACTCATTGTTGGTAGAAGATCTGGAAGAATTGGTAGAAACAACCTTACAAGAAGTTGACCAACCTTTGGATCAATTGGGACCAGATTCCCCTCACTGTTCAGCTTTCCAGACCCCTGTTTAGTCCCCACCTCATACTCCACTCAGAATCATGGACAATGTAAATGCAAATCAGCCACCTCCACAACCTACTTGGAGAGGTAGATCTCCTTTAAATCTAATGCCTCCATTACATGATTTGCCTCAGAGTTTTGACAAAATGTTACCCAAGTTTGAACCAAGTGAATGAATCTTGTAGATGATTATTTGCAGAGTTTTTATTTGGATTTAGAGGGGCTAATAGAAGCAGAACATGAAGATGTAGTATGTATATTGTTTCCTCATACCCTGAAAGGAAAAGAAGCTTCATGTTACTTTTCCTTACCCGCAAATTCGATTACAAATTGGAATATATTTGAGAGACTGTTCAGAAGCAAATACGGGATCTAGAAAACTCATGCAGCTTTAATGAAATGGTTGATTGCTCTAAAGAAGGAGAAGAAAAAAAAAGTACATAACTTCGCTCAAACATTTTCTACTTACTTAAAAAACTTCAGTGTAGCTGACAAACCATCTGAGCATGCCCTGATTGATTACTATACCTCAGCCCTCAGTCTAGATCTAGCCATGCTTTCCAAAATATCGGTTAGACCCACATTGGTAGAAACCTATGAAGAAGCTGAGAAGGTAGAGGCACAATTGGAGTGTATAGAGCACTATCCTACATAGTCATATGAAAGAACTTATGGAAACAAAAATCCATTATTATTAACTAAACCTAAGGATGAACGATCACAGGAGTTAGATGGGATGGTAAAGATGATGCAGAAGTTATAAAACCGGCTGATTGATTTAGAAAAATAAAAGGAGGCTCACAAACAATATAAGCCTTATTACAAAAAAAGAGAAGACAACAGTCAACCTAAACATCCTCCATACAGTCCTTCAGCAATGAATTTGACCAATGTAGGAATGGATAATTTTTGCACTTTCCATCAACAACCTGATTCTGAGAAGAACTATCCACAATCGATTAATTCTATGACATTAGTAATGAACCAATTATTGGATTCCAAGCAGACAAAAACTGAGGAGGAGAAAGGGAAAGATCATGAACCTACAAAAACACAAGAGGAAGATACCTTGGTTTTATCAGACTGTGTTTCTATGTTTAACATGGAAGATGAAGACCTCCCCGACAAAGAAGAAACACCAGAGACTAATGTAACAACAAGAAGTCAGAATCCATTAAAAGAAGATAATTCAATACTTCCAAAGATTAAGAAACTTCAAGAAAACATGAAGAAGATAAAGAACAACACTTCAACTGATAAAATAGCTGAATTTTTCATTTCAGGTCAGGATCCTAAGCAAGTCGATACACCTATAAAGCCTACTGAACATAAAACTGAAAATATCACGAAGAATCTCAAGGAACATGAGATGAGATATGATGTTGTGGAGGACATTAAAAATGCTACATCAAATATATCATTGTTTGAAATGTGCAATTTACCTCAGCAAAAGGAGAAAATTTTAAAAGTACTTCAAACACCCGAGAAGGAACCTCCCATTGACAACCAACCAGAGGAAGAGATTGGTGAGGCGAGTTTAGGAGGGAAATCTAAGTATAAAAATTCAGCATTCCTTATAACCTTTGAGATTTTCAACTATAATGTGCATAACTCCTTGGTAGATTTAGGAGCATCAGTCAATGTTATGCCACTTTCATTCTGCAAGCAAAACAATGGTCAACCTAAACCAACCACTGGATAAGTTCTTCAATTAGACAGAATAGCAGTAAAATTAATAGGAGAAATGGAGGATGTTCTGATTCATTTATCCGCAGATGAGAGGGTATGTCAGTACATATACATTGTCGTAGCAGACATCCCAGATGCTTATGGTTTGGTTTTGAGCCGATACTGGTCAGCAAGGTTAAAAGGATATTTTGCATCAGATTGGTCACATTTATGGTTGGCTTTTAAAGGATGTAAAAATCAAATAAAAGTGTTAAGAGAACCTCAAATGAAATATCATGTGACTCAGTTAGAAGGAAAAAATGAACGAGTAAACTCTGTGTTGGGAAACTATTTCATTGAACTAGAACCAAGAAATTATCAAGCTAAAGAAGCCAGGAGTATACCTGATATCTAGCCCAATCACCTTCAATTTTCACGGGCTGATGAGTTTGATTGTAACATAATAGATTTAGTTTCAGCTGTAGTTAGTAATTCTAGTTTAGTAAGAGTAGAAAATTTTTGGATTCTTTATTTCAATGGTTCTAAAACATTGGAAGGATCAGGAGCTGGCTGTGTCTTGATTGATCCAGAAAAAATAAACATTTTCTTTCATGTAGGTTAGAATTCGAATGCACAAATAACACATCCGAATACGAAGCACTAGTTCAGGGACTTAAAAAAGCAATAGAATTGAAAGTAAAAAATCTGAAAGTATATGGAGATTCTAAAATTGTTGTTAAGCAAAATAGGAACAAAATACATTGCATTTCATCACATTTGAAATCTTACCAAAATGAAGTTTGGGATTTACTAATAAATTTTCATGCATTCAATATTGTGTCAATTCCTAGATTAAAGAATGCAGCAGCTGACTTACTAGCTACCTCAGCTGCCAGATTAGTACCTTCAAATAATAGATGCTCTATTGAATTACTTTTCAGGCCTTCTGTTCTAGATAACATAAAAAATCTAAGGGTTTTTGACAATGATCAGCTAATCTTTGAATGTTTGATGAGTGATGATACTTTCAAAGGAGCAATAATAGATGACGAAGAACATCAAGTGGAATTAAAGTTCGGGAATTTCATTCCAAAAGGAGTTAGAACCTTGGAGCAAATGTTTGATTTAGATAAAAAATTCAGTAATCCAACAAATGTCGAGACTCATAGCTCATCTTTACAATTCAAGCTGATAAATTTAGGGACTAAAGCTAAACCCAAATATGTAAATTTGGGGAAGTGTTGTTCACCCGGTGAAAGGAGTAAATTCATCATCTTATTCAGACAATAAAAAGATGTATTTGCTTGGACTTATGAAGACCTAAAGATGTATGAGACTAAAATTATACAACCTGTGATTCTGATCAAGGTTGGAGTCAAACCTTATCAGCAGCCTTTGAGAAAAATGCATCAAAATCTTGAACCACTAATTCAAAGCAAAGTGAAAAAACTGCTAGATGCTAAAATCATATTTAAATTCAAACATTCAGAATGGGTTTCTAATTTGGTACTGGTGTGGAAAAAGTTTGGTGAAATCAGACTTTGTGTAGATTTCATAAATCTTAAACGTGCATAAGATAAAGATAATTATCCTGTCCCACCCATGGAACAAATACTACAGATGGTCTCAGGTTATTAACTATTCTCTCTACTGGATGGATTATTCGGTTACAATCAAGTATTAGTAGCAGAAGAGGACAGGCTCAAGACCACTTTCAAAACCAAGTGGGGAACTTTTGTGTATAGGAGGATTCCCTTTGCAATTATCAATGCTGGAGCTATGGATACATCTTTCTGTGGTATGATTGGCTGTAGTGTTGTGGTTTATCTAGATGATGTTACAATATTTTCAAAAAAGAGAGAAGAGCATGCATTTCATTTGAAACAAATTTTTGAGCATTGCCAAAAATATGGCATTTCATTAAATCCCAAGAAATGTGTGTTTGCAGTCACAGAAGGAAAGCTATTGGGTCATGTCATTTCTAAAAAAGGGATCTCCATGGACCTGGAGAGGATTAGAGCCATAGAGCAGATCCCTTTACCCCATAATAAAAAAAGGTTTGCAATCTTTTATGGGGACAATCAACTTTGTGCAAAGGTTTGTACCAGACTTTGCTCAAATCATCAAACCTTTGTAACAAATGGTTAAACAAAGTGTGTAGCTCAAATGGACTAATTTGGAGAAGAATGCATTCAGCAAGATAAAAACATCTGTTGCTCATGCACCATCACTCAAAAGTACAAATTTTGAAAAGGATTTTATTCTGTACAGTTTTGCTTCTGATGATTCATTAGCGGCTGTGCTTACACAAAAAAAAAGATGGGGGAGATGAGTACCCCATATCATTTATGAGCACTCGTCAGCAAGGGGCTGTTACAGAGAGAAATTCCTATGGCTTGGGGTACCACAACAGATATATTGACTCTAGAAATCAATCCTTTCCAATATGCAATAGAAATTAAACATCTAACACTAAAGGATCAGACCTTGTACCTTATTCCAGATGGTTGAAGTAGATCCCTGTTGAGCTTTCCAACTTCAGCTTGAATTGATAGATTACTTCCTCAACAACAAGTAAACAATAAAAGCATACTATATATATTGGTGTTAGATCTATTCTATCATATATAATCAACAATGTATAATCATTTGAAATCACCCATGGATGAAATATTCATTCAAACATACATTATTGGACAGAAAAAGATATTTTTATTAATATAAAATCAGAGATTACAATGGATACAACCTCTGTCGGCACGTCTGCGAATCGGAGAAACTGAGTCCCCCACTTGGGCCTCCACCACCTCAATCCTCCATCTCTCGATAGAAATATCACAAGGAAAAGGCAAGCTTGGGAAGAACACAAAAGTGCTCCAGGGGACAAAGGGATGCAGACTCAAGAATAAGTTTTGACAACAATGGACTATAGTTTCTTTGCTCTCAATTCTCTTATATGCCTAAAATGTACCATAGAGTTCCTTATATTGCTTTTCAAAGGGGCAATGAAAGGTCGAATCCGAGCAATCTCAAGGCATAGGGAAGGCCAAGAGTCAAGTGAGTCAGATCCATGTCAAGGAAAACTCCAAAAGGATTTGGATTTTGTACACATCCCAATGTATGCAATTTTAGTGATCAAAACCACGTATATACGTGATTAAGGGTTTAAAAGTCACATGTATTCATTTTTCACATGTTTTTAGGGATGGTCAAGGAAACATCAAAGGACAAAAAATGGTCCAAGGGGTCTAAGGAATCTGCAGAGGGACAAGGGAAAGGCCATATCAGAGTGATTCACCTGGAGTGGTAAAATCAGCTATAACAGATGCCCCCTAATGTGTGAGGTCAGAGGGGTCATACGATGGCCGAAATACATTACAAGTCCATCCCAGAAGTGGAGTGATGAAGGATCCCAAATGGAAGACTAGCCACCCAACCATCATAGCACAATAATAGAACTATACACATAAATGCAAATACATATAGTAGTCCTAGATACATAAGAGTACAATGGCCATGAATAGGCATGATACAAGATATCACATAAGTGGTCATCACCACGTACAATATACACAGATCAGAATCTCCATGATGAAGATATACAAAGGACCATGATCTCCATAATGAATGAAGATATATAATGGATCAAGATCTCCATAATGGATGGAAATGTCTAACATATACTGGAATCAAGTCACGAGAGCTAAAATCTCATGAACACTGGCACGATCAAGGAGGTAGCATATAAGAGATGCCACCAATATGGAAAGTCTTCTACACAAACCACTACGAGTACATGTCCTACTATGTGAATAGAGGTGTCGAGGTCAAACATAGTAGTCCATCGTTTGATTACCAGTCATTGATGTATACCGTTAACAGACGCGAGATCACCCACCGATAATGAAAATGGGATGCAAGGTACTAGAGTGCAAACTAACAAGTGTGAATAAATGTGTTGAGGTCAAACACTTGAGAGGATCCATCAATTAGGGGACATTTGATGTATTCCCAAAGACGGTTGATGGCAAGAGAACCTGCCACTGATGACTGCAAGTCTTAAGGCACTCAAAAATGACTCTAGATTCCAATCCCAGAATAAATGATCTAAAGTTGATGGGATGAAATCCACTGGAAGGAGGGAATTAAGGCATCCTCCATCATCCAACACGAGGTACTCAGCAAAGCTGTATAATGTGGAAGGACTCGATCATAAGGTGCACGAACCAGTAACTATAACGGGAATGGTCGACATGCAAAGTCAAGATAACTGAGGAATGGCTGACTCAGGTTTCAACATCCTTTGAATAAGAGCATAATGGCGTATGGTGACTGAATAAAGGCAGCATAGACTCGATATACAAACTGGGACATCTCAGCGACACTGGAGGCATCGACAGAGGCTCCATAGGGACTGGAAGCTTAACCAGTCGGTGGAGATAAACTTAGATAAACAAGTACAGCTCCTAAAATCAAACTATAAACCCAACCAATGGATGTGATACAGTGCTCTGTTCGAAGGCAACATGACTCGACAGCTACCAAAGATAACATCTTTCCTTGTCCGTCTTTTTGGTTTTTTGATTTTTTTTGGACTTTTTCAAATATTTAAAAAGCTTGAAAAAGAATAAAACTGCTTTATAATTATAGACTAGGAGGAGACGAGTGTCATAGGGGCAAACAAACTAGTTCCAAGCAGTGGAACATACCTATGCTCAATGCAAGGACACATGTGTAGGATATCGACACTCAAGGGAAAATCCCCTCCCGGTAAAAAAGGGAATCAAGCTACAAAGGATATATAAAATGGCTCTGCATGGCTAGATATGAGACAAGCTCAGGCTATTTGGCTGAAACGCAATGTCAGGGAAGCCGACATAAATCTCAATAAGGCAGGAAAAGCTCATAATAATGCAATTACAACTTGACATAAGGGAGTCCTGAGGGAAATAGGCCAGCAAAAAGATCAAGAGGAGTATGAGGCTCTTGCGAAATGTCATGGAAATACTATACAATGGACTCCCACACCCTAAAGGACAAAACGTCAGCATGGGCACCAAATGCATATAAGGTGCTAACTAGGGTACCCATGTAAGGTCAAGCTCTACCACTCATATCATGCCACTTCTAAAATAGCAAGAAGGTTCCGTGACATAACAGAGTGGGTTCGTACCTAAGGCTATGATGAAACGGTCATAAGGTCATGCAAAATGCAAACGATGATGAAACCTAACCAATATGCCAGTTTAGATATGATACCTGAGATTGGCACGAACGGGTTAGTCCAATGGCTGAAACGACACTAAAAAAGGTCTCCTACATCATGAATTAGGTCAAAAACGGTCCAAAATGATTAGAAATAGTCCAAACTATAGGAAAGTGGGTAAAAATTTTCAAAAATTTGAAAAATTTCTATAAATAGTAAAAAATTTAAAACATTATAAAACATTTGAAATTTTTACCCAATTGAGCTTAGATTTTCAACAGTGAATTCCAGGAGATCCAACCAGCGGAATCCACTACCGTTTCTTCCAGGTACTTACCCATGCTCTTCTCTTCCATTTTGATGCAATTTTTATCAAATTCCATGGTCATTTCAGGTTTCTAGGCCATACTAAAAAAGGCACTGCGGCCCACATAGAAATCGAGGGGTTTTCCCCGTATAGGGCTGGATATGCACGGAAAATGCCCTCCCAGTCGCGTACATACGCGGCTGTTTGGAAAACAGTCGCGTATGTGGCTGTGCATGAGGTTTTTCAAGTAATATAATGGGCAAAATTCCAATTTTTTTTGCAGGATGGTCCTAGAATGGAGATAGCGTGAACATGGTGATGTAGAGGAGGCAGTAAGGGCTGATCTAATGGCTCAACAAGCGCTACGTGCATGTGGACTCTATAATTTTTGGTTTCTTGGTGGTTTGAGCGCCAAACCAAGACTATTGCAAATGCTGGTGGACTACTAGGATCCAGACTATGAGTCCTTCTAGATAGATGGGATGTCCCTCACTATAGAGGTGGAGGACATATACTTCATTACTGGACTTTCCTGATGGGGGGAAGTAGTGAACCTTTGTTCTCGCGTTCGGCCCGGAGGTGGTCTGACTATCGATGAGTACATTGCGATGTACTGCTATCTAGACAAGAAGAAGGTGGGGAGTCAGATCCCAACCAACTCTATACAGGTGTTGGGCCTAAAGGCCATACTATTGACAATGGGTAGGATAGTGGGCTTGGCTTCACTCCACCAGGCCTCACGGCCTCTGATGTTATATGCAGTGGAGTGCATGAGACGCATGGTTTATGACTGGAGCACCACACTACTGAGCAAAATGAAACATCAGCTCAGTGAGTGTAAGCTGGGAAGGGTACAGAACTTCAGGTTCAGCAGCATATTGAGCATGTTGTTTTCGAGCGTGTTCCAGGATTGAGCCCCAGAGTTGACGTTCCTCTTCACAGGGTTCAAGATCCGGCCCAACAATTTTGGAAAGATGCGATGCGCAGACTGGGGGGAGGTAGGGTGGCCAACCCCTATCCAACTGATTTATTTCCATGGTGGCAACAACAGCTAGTTGCCATTGATGACTATCCCTATGCGGAGATAGATTTCCGAGGGGACCCGGACATGCCGCTGTCACCAGGATCAGCATATGGTGACATAGGTAAGGAATCTCGACCCTCTCTTTAAAATTTTGAGTTATTTAATTTTTTTGTGTTTTCTGATTCTATGGAATCAAAAGACATATTTTTGGGTGACAATACATAGTGACATCTACCATTTGTATGCAAATGTGGGACCATGGTGACCTGAAGGCTTCCCTCGTCATAGATGGAGGGGAAGAGGAGATGATATCATGGGTGTGGATGCGGAGCGGACGCTCCAGAGCATTCATACCAACTTTTTTAGACTGACACATAGAGTTCCCATGGTGTAAGTGGAGGACTTTCCTGAGGCTATGCAGCGCCAGGTGGTGGGTGTACCACGAGCATGGGTGTGATTATTATGACAGCTAGCTAGAGACGTAGTGACCTTCCATGATCACAACCCCCCTCCTCCTCTCTAGGCTTAGATGCTTGGAAGTTATACATTTTGTATTACCATGTATTATATCTTGGTGGCTCAAAAGCCCCATTTTTTTATCATGACACTTTGTATTACCACATTTTGGATGTTATATATAAAATTTTTATGGTGATCAGTTTATTTATTTACATGTGTAATAATTTGTGTTTGTGATGAATTTATTGTGTATGAAACAAATGCCAATCTAACACATAGTTAGCATATGAGTCAACAACTTGAATATTAATTCTTGGAATATGTATGTATGTTATATTGTCAAATTGTCGTTCTAATATTCTCACATGTAAGAATCTTCTTAATAACACCGAATTTCTAACATGGTACAAACCATTAAGCTGTGACACTACCAACTCCGAATCAAGACGTACCTCAAGAGAGAGAATGCCATGTGAAATGCCATCCTGTAGAAGCTCAATAATGACACTATATTCAGCCACATTGTTTGAAGATGGCCACAAACATATGCCTCCTGAAGATAGTACCTGACCCATAGGAGTATAAATCACCCAAGCAATAGAGGCTGAGTGTTGAGTGTGATGGCTCACACCATCCGTGAATCCTATGTAGGTGGAACATTCCATTGACATCTGCCAAAAGAAACAAAAACTAATCACAAACCCGATCACGATAAGAAAAAGACCTAACTATGCAAAACTGTACAATAATATACAATAACCAGCCTTGGCTGAAAATCATGCATAGTACTTCTTGAGATAGAGCCCATTTCTAGGCTCCGCCAAGGTCGTTCCCTCATAATACACTAACTCATAAGTGCCCTTCTCTAACACACGTTTGACAATGTAAGGACCACGCCACATGGGGTTAAAATTTGCTGCCCCCAAGGTTTCTTTCGGTTGATCCCACAAAAGGACCAAGTCTCCCTCACTAAACCTCCTTGGACAGACATAATTATCGTACCGGACCTTTACGCGACGTTTATTTACTTCTAGAGCCACCAAGGCATCTCGACGCTGCTCATCAAGTTGCTCAAGGTGGACCAAATGCTCCTCCAATGGTGAAGTGTCTGGTAAGAGTTCTACAGCTAGCTTCAAAGAAGGAATCTCGCATTCAACCGGAAATATCAACTCCACTCCATGTACAAGTTGATATGGACAAAATCCCGTGGAAGTCTTAACCGCAGTAATATATGCCCACAAAGCAGGATATAACATGATGTGCCAATTATTCTTGCTCTGTGCGATGGTTCATTGGAGAATGGATTTGAGTGATTTATTCACTGCTTCTACCTATCCATTCGCTTGAGGGTAGTAAGAGGAGGAATGCTCTTTCTTGTACCCTAACTTTGGTGCCATCTCTTCCATCATACGATTATGAAAGTGCAAGCCATGGTCAGTGACAAGATCTTTCAGAATTTCGAACCGAGTAATAATCTGGTTGAATACAAAATGTGCGGCTATCTCACCGTTGGATTTAACTGTAGGCATAGCCTCATCCCATTTAGTGAATTAATCAACACCCATTATGAAATGATGATGCCCCCAGCTGAAGCTAGGTTGCAATCCATAATATCAAGCCCCCACTTAGTGAAGGCACCGGCGGTGATGATGGGATGTAACGAGGCAGGTTTCGAGTGCATATTACATGCAAACACCTAGCAAGGGTGGCACCTCTTGACCACATCAACACAAGCCTTAAAGATCGATGGCCATAAATAACCCGCTCTTAATATTTTTTGGGCTGTAGAAATCCTAGATAAATGACCACCACATGCCCCTCCATGGCAATCATTCAGCACTACCTCAACCTCTTCATGAGTTAAACAATGGAGTAAAATGGAATCTACCCCACAGTGGTACAAAGTGTTATCCACTATGAGGTAATTCTTAGACATGTGACGTAATCGTCATTGTTCATCCTGTGAGAGGTGAGTAGGGATCTTCAATGTTTGTAAATATATAATGATATCCCCATACCATGGGTCTAAAGTTGAGATTAAGAAGATGTGTTCATCGACAAACGTATCTTCACAAACCAACTCCTCGGCCTCGCTTGGGAAATCTGATATAAGCTCTGCAAAAATTAACGATTTCTTCGATTTTGCCGAAACAAATTCGAGATCGAATTCTTGCAGGATGATAATCCATTTATTATATTTTCCCCCAATCATCCTTTAAGTGAGTATGAATTGAAATGGATTGACATGGGCTACAACTAAGGTCTGGAGAAGGAGAATATAATGTCCCAACCATTGAACGGCATGTACAGTAGCTAAAGCAAGCTTCTCAACATGAGAATAATGAATATCTGTGTCAATAAGGTTCCGACTTAGATAGTATATGACATGCTCTTGGAGCTCCTCATCTTATTGAACCAAAACCATACCAATCGTCTCCATGGACGCGGCCACATAAAGTAGAAAATCACGGCTATAGTTTGGGGGACTAATCACCGAGGCCGATGGTAGGGCCCACTTGAGCGCATCAAAGGACTCCTGGGCTCGCTCATCACAACAAAAGGTGGTGTCCTTCAAAAGACACATGAAGCCTCTAGTCAAATTGCAAAAATTGACAACAAATCTTCGTAAGAAGTTTTCCATGCCTTGCAAACATTGAATATGATGAATATTTTTCGGGGGAGACAACTAAAGTATTCCCTCAACCTTCAAAGGGTCAACTCTTATACCCTCTTTAGAAACAATGAATCCTAACAAGCGACCTGAATTCACACAAAATATGCACTTATGAGGATTTAACCTAACCAAATAATGGCGGCATCTTTCGAATACTAATCTCAAGTGATAGGAATGACGCATTCTCATACGAGAATGAGCAGCAAGGTCATCCAAAAATACTTCGATAATCGACTTGAGATCGTGGAGATCAAGGTCATTGCCCACTGAAAAGTAGCTCCGGCTTTCTTAAGGACAAAAGGCATTTTTCGATATGGAAAAGGTCCCCAAGGACAAATAAATGCAGTCTTATGTTGGTCCTTAGGTTTAATTTGTATCTGATTATATCCAGAAAAGCCATCCATAAAGGAAAAAACCTCACTACCCGCACACTCATCCAAAATATGATCAATAGATGGTGTGGGGAAATTGTCCTTAGGACAGGGACAATTCAAATCATGGAAATCAGTACATATGCGGATCACTCCCTGCTTCTTATCCACCGAAATGGGGTTTGAAACCCACTCCATCAAGGGAGCGAGATAGATAAAACTGTCTTTCAAGAGTTTCTCTATCTCTGCCTTAATCGTGAGTGCTTTCCTAGGATTCACCACACGCAAGCATTGTCGAATAGGCTTAGCGTTGGGATAGGTCTTAATCTCGTGTTCGAAAATACGAGGGTCAATTCCTGGCATTTCATCATAAGTCTAAGCAAAGATATCACAGAATTCTCTAAACAGCTTGGTGTATTCTTAAATCTCAGCATGGGAACATTCCGCCCCAATATAGACATTCTCAATCCTTCCAGGATCACGAGAGATGTTGATAGGAATCATTGAAGATATATTTTCCATGTTTCCATCAACTATCGGACTAGGAGAGCTTAATGGAACCATAGGACTACCAACTCTCTCACTAAGAAGTTCCCTAAAGTCCTCACGCTCCAAGAGGTCAAGCTCGAGAAGAAAGTAAGATCTATGATGGAGTTCCTCCCATGGTGGCTCAACTCCCGACATGGCCTCGTTAATTGCTTCATCTGAAAGGAAAACATTATCAAGGCAGTCATGTACGTGAGAAAACTGTACTACCCATGTCGGCAGCACATTAGGGTCCTGCTCTTCCATCCGTGAAGAGGAAGGACTGAGCTCTACAACACACTCAAGATTAGCTTCATAATCTATCATAGTTGCAAGAAATGGAACGTCCGTCACGATGGGCTCACTTGGAGTACTCGGTGTAGGAATAATCCAAGGATCTTCCATATGACTTGTGCAAAAAGACACCGATCTCATAGATGTCGAATCCTCATCGGAACTAGACCCTATCATAAGGATCGGTGCAGGAAAACTAAAGATTCCCATGAGGGATGGATACATGCCTACACCCACACTCCCAGTTTCCAGCTGAGAGTGTTCAACGATCAGGATCGAAGCTCCTGAAGATGCGGTAACAGACAGATTCTTGAATGACGTTTGATCAATCATGACTATCTTCTCGTTAAATGGAAAGCATACAATGCGAAATAGGAAAGAAGCAATGACTTGCATACTGTACATCCAATTCCAACCTAGCAAGAGATTGTAGTCAAGGGGTGCATTAACCACCTAGACCTCTATCACAATGGTCTTCCCTTCCAAATGGACCTTAAGGAAAGGAAGGATCCCGTGCGGCCTAAACAATCTCCCATCGAATGCAGTTAACATGGTCGCTGATTTAAATAGCTCAGGGGAACCTAAACCCTTCCAACATGATAAATACATCACATAAATGGTAGCACCTTCGTCAATCATAGTGCGCTTGACAGTCATGTTAAGACATTCTACGTGAATCAAAAGAGACACATAGTAAGGCAAGCGAGGCTGAAGTCCTGCGGTTTCAAATTTAATCGTGGAGGAAGAATCATCATCATTCACACCAAGGGAAGAAAGCAAAGCCTTCATTTGTGAAGGACAACTTTGAAGCACTTCCAATGTAGACATCACACAAGGAGTGTGGCCCAAATCCTCAAACACTAAATAGTTCTAGGTGGCTCGGGCATTAGGATTATGCCCCAAACACTTAAGGACTCCCTTAGGAATGCGAGGTGCAGATTTAGGTTTATCCATAGGTTTCACAATATGCAAACGAGACCCTCGTGGATCAGGTTCCTTTCTTGGGCTGGGCTGTGATGAACCATTGTCCTTCGCACGGGTCACAACTTTCGCAGTACGTACCATGTTAAAGCAACCACAACCACTACCCTTCGGTGGATCTTGATCACCACCAAACTGATCATGGGTCCTCGAGTTCATATTTTTATTGTGAGGTAAAGGGTTAGTTAGCACCGCTGGGCCCTGTGCCAAGAATCTCGAGGCTTCATCGATACGAGGGCACAAGTAAGTGAGGTGATCGTCCTTACACAACTCAACAAGGGAATTTAACCTTATGTTTAGCTTGCTTGTCCCCCCCAGCATTATGGGTGTTCTTGTCATTATTAGTATTCTCATTCCTATTCCTACCCTTACGATTATTCTTATCCTTCTTTTTATTCCGTCTAGGATGCTGATTACCCTTCTGTTCTAATGATTGCACTGAAAATACACTCGCCGTTTGGGCGGGTTGAGATGAAGCCGTGGCTTGTCCTGAATCATATTGGTTGATTGACAATTGACTAACTTGTTTTGCAACCGAATCCATAGGTTTAGCACTTGCACAACCAACAATGCCATCAGCATGTGTTCTAGGTTTAACTTTGGGGTCAAAACTAGAACGCAGAGCATTGGGAATGATCTCATATAACAAACAGTACTGAGCATAAATCAAGTCTAGTTTATGCACCCTAAAAATCACTTGTTTCTCATTTTGCACTCCGGATGTAGAAACATCCTTCGCTATATATAGCAATAATGACTTAAGGAACCATTCGAGGAGGAATTCCGGCAGTATAAAGGCTTTAATTAACCTCTTCTGTCTATGCCACTCTTGGATATGATCCGAGATATGTGTGGCTTTGTCCTGCCAAAATGTCGACAAGAGTTTCGTACCAATGTCATAACGCACTGGTAGTAGAAGTGGTTAATAAAAGTCATTGCTAATTCATCGAACAAAGTGAATACCCCCTAGGTAGCTCTATATACCATTTTGTGGCAGGCCCTGTAAGGGTGCATTGAAACAACCTTAAACGGATGGATTCCTGGTGTAAGGAATTTGAAGAGCACCATAAGTGAAAGGTAGTAACGTGTTTGCTCGGATCCTCTCTCGGTTTTCCCTCGAATTTGGGTATGTCCAAGGGAAGCTTAGTAGGGATAGCCGGCTAAGCTGGGTCATGAGCTACAGGATCATTTGTCAATCTCGACAAGTTAGGAAGATTCAGTGTTTCAAGGAAAGGGACCATAGGATGATGAGGTTGATAGACCGCTCCCTGATAGTTCTGATTCATATAGGTCTGATTACCACCATGGCCTTGGCCATAGTTCCCTCCTCCCGTTTGACCCATATAGGGTGGCATGGAAGCACCATAGTTTGGTGGACCTTGACTATTAGGAGCTACAAAGCCGTAATTTAGAGAGTAAGCAAGTTGTTGATACCTTCCCCCATAAGGTGAAGAACCCTGTCCATACTGCATCCCATAATAAGGTCCATAAGTCATCGCATGAGATGCCCCATGAGACACTTCGTAAGTAGGAACATATGGTCCAAAAGTAGGAATATACATTCTGGAAGTAGGAACATGACCTCTAGAAGTATGAACATGACTTCCCGAAACAATGGGTGGTGCATGAAGCTGAGACACTACTGGTCTAGTAATCGCAATACAGACATAACTTGTAGCAACGTTCTGGCCCGAAGGACCACATGAATGAGTTGGAGGGTGAAAATTCGAAGAACTAGGGACAGAGGATGAAGGGAGCTGTGTAATTATGTACATACTATTCCCTATAGTCACTCGTCTCAGATTTGGTATCCTAATAGGATCACTAACCCTAGACCTAGGAGGAATATGTGATGTAGCTTCCACCACCGGGATGGAAGGTGCAATGTGACTAGTGCTCCCAAAACTCTCTGCATGGTAAGGAATGAGAGTGCCCCTAGGCATAGTGTTAGGCTTGAACTCATATTCGACATGAAATTCCAAATCATGTGTGGGAAAACCAGACATACCATAACTACCATAACTAGTGCTCGCGGGTTCAAAATGAGTCTCATCATCCTCTAGCATTCCATACCGGTGATGCATCAATGGGGAATCAATCCTAGAGTAAGTAGGTATATCATGAAAGGTTCCTATCTCAGAAATCATAGGACCTAATGCAATCATGTTGGGTGAAGGATCATACGTAGGAGTAAACTCCCCATCTTCCACCTGAATGGGAGAAGGTGGTTGAGGAATACCTTCTATATGGTCTCCCATGGTGTGTGAATCAATGTGCAAAGTATTCTACCTAGACTATCTAATTCTCTCTCCCAAAGGGGGAGGATATGTAGAAGGAAGAAGTCCTGCTAAACAATGAGAACGACAAGGAGCCGTACCCGAATCCACAATGACCCAAAAAATACAAAATACTCTCTATCTACGCAAACCCTAGGCAAGCTAACATGTACAGAGCAATCATCAATAGAATCTAAAGCCAAATGTAAGAAAACAAGGGTACAATAAGTGAGCTCCCAAATGAAGCAGGTATGTCTCGCCTAGGAGAGGCTTGAGACTCCCATACACAACAAGCGGAGGTATGTAACCAATTATTGTGGCCCTCAGCTTCAACGTGTAAACCGACTATGCTATCTGACCCTAACCTGGCTGGGACACCTACAGAATAACCCCTTCAAAATACCCCCTCGATATCCTAGGTAAGGCCACTAAGGTCACCTCAATATAATCAATGCTCAGGCTGACAGTTGCAGGCGGGATTGACCATATGGGCATGGTAGCAAAGCCTGAAACTCTCAAAAGAGCCCCCAGATACGAATACAATCCTGGAAATATCTCCAGTGCTACTCAATTATGACTAGGAGTCATCCCAATCAATAACTTCTCACACTGCCTCGTACTTAACTCCCTTTTGAGAGGAGGATCCTAAGAAACACTGGTTATACCAAGGATTTCACACACTCACCTGGACAGACACATACATGTTGTTGTTTAGTGGTCTTGGAGAATTTACTCACAATGAACTATTCCAAGACCCTAAATCCTAATCTTGTTGGTGAACCCTCTAAAATAAAATAGTGTAGTTCATTCTAATTAAGCGTTGATTTTAATTCTCTTTATTACTCAAAAGAGGGATATGGCCATGCAACTAATGGTGTTATGACACAACATGAAGTAAAATGCACACCTAACAATCAATGCAAATGCATTGTGTCCATAAAAACAGGGTATGCTACTACGTGAAACACACAATTTTATTCAAATGATAAATGCAAGCTTTCCTATATGAAATCCTAACTACAAATAAAATCTAGTGCAAGTACAATGCAAAATGCAAAATGCAATGCATGATGATAAGCAAATTTTTTGGATTTTTTGAAATAAAATGAGATATAAAAAGCAAAGGAGTGATTCTACAACCCCCAGACTCTGCAAGCACACTTAAGCAGCACTCAGGAAAAGCACTAAGGTAAAAGAAATCTAATGCACTAATCCCAAAACAAAAAATCGAAAATGCAATGACAAGGACATTCTTAAAAAGAAATTTACCCTAAAAAAATGTCTCTGGTCAGAAACAGAGGTGTATACAGACTCTGGCAGTGTCAAAGGAGACTCAGAAATCATCAAACTTCACCCAGTAACCATTTAAATTCCTCTAAAAGGAAAAACTAAGGGCATATGTGACTGTTCGTAGTAAACCCGCGTGTATATGCGGAAATAGCAAATAAAACCGCGTGCATACACGACTGTGAGTTCAAAACTCGCGTATAGGAAGAAAAGTGCATAAAAAATAAAGGCAAATAGACAAGCTGAGACAAAATTCACACCAATCAGACACTACCAGGAAAACATGCCCCCAGACCCGACACAGAAACAAGAGAGAAAGAGCTATTCAAAGTCATTGAATTCCAATAGTAAACCCCCAAAGGACAACTACTAGGAACTCCCCAGCGGAGTCGCCAATTCTATTACAGAGAGAAATTCCTATGGCTTGGGGTACTGTAATAGATAGCTTGACTCCATAAATCAATCCTTTCCAATATGCAATAGAAATTAAACATCTAACACTAAAGGATCAGACCTCGTACCTTATTCCGGATGGTTGAAGTAGATCCCCATTGAGCTTTCCAACTTCAGCCTGAATTGATAGATTACTTCCTCAACAAAAATAAAAAATACAAGCATACTATATATATTGGTGTTATATCTATTCTAGAATATATAATCAACAATGTATAAGCATTTGAAATCACCCATGGATGAAATATTCATTCAAACATACATTATTGGATAGGAAAAGATATTTCTATTAATATAAAATTAGAGATTACAATGGATACAACCTCTATCGGCATGTCTGGGAATCGGAGAAACTGAATCCCCCACTTGGGCCTCCACCACCTCAATCCTCCATCTCTCGATAGAAAGCTCACAAGCAAAAAGCAAGCTTGGGAGGAACACGAAAGTGCTCCAAGGGACAAAGGGATGCAGACTCAAGCATAAGTTCCGGCAACAATGGACTTTAGTTTCTTTGCTCTCAATTCTCTCAGATGCCTTCAATGTACCATAGAGTTCCTTATATAGCTTTTCAAAGGGGTGATGAAAGGTCAAATCCGAGTGATCTCAAGGCATAGGGAAGGCCATGAGTCAAGTGATTCAGATCCATGTCAAGGAAAACTCCAAAAAGATTTGGATTTTGTACACATCCCGATGTACGCGGTTTTAGTGGTCAAAACCGTGTATATACGCGATTAAGGGTTTAAAAGTTGCATGTATCATTTTTCACATGTTTTTATGGATGGTCAAGGAAACATCAAAGGACAAAAAATGGTCCAAGGGGTCTAAGGAGTTTGTAGAGGCCGGACAGGGGAAAGGCCATATCAGAGTGATTCACCTAGAGTGGTAAAATCAGCTATAACAGGGGCTGAATTGAATTATCCTACGGTTGATAAACAAGCTTATGCAGTTTTTAAGGTGGTAAAGCAATTCAGGCCATACATACTGAAGAATCGCACCAAAGTAATAGTCCCACACCGAGCAGTACGATCACTTTTTGTGCAAAAAGAATTGGGAGAGAGAAGAGGTAAGTAGGTGAGTGCTTTGCAAGAATATGATCTTGAATTCAAACCAACAACCATAGTTAAGGGACAAGGACTTTGTAAAATAATGACTGAAGGTCAAAATAATGAAGATAGTAGCTGCGATAATGAAGCTGAACTACACATGTTGGATGTATGTCCTTTGTTTATAGCTCCAAACTCCTGGTATCAGGATCTAGTCCTTTATCTCCAAGAAGGGTATTTACCGAAGCATTGGAGTGCCAATCAAAGAAGAGCATTATGTCTAAAATCAGCTTTATATTAGATCATTTATGGAGTGTTGTTAAAAAAGAACTACGATGGATTCTTTCTCAGATGCTTGGAATAGGAAGATGCAAAGAAGGTCGTAGCAGAATTGCATGATGGACCTGATGGAGGTCACTTTTTTGGAGACACAACAGCACATAAGATTCTTCGAGCTGGATATTATTGGCCAACATTGTTTAAAGATTCTCTTGCTCATGTTCAAAAGTGTGATACTTGCCAAAGAAGCGGTGGAAGACAAGGTAAAGCAGCAGGACCATTGAAACCAGTAATAACCTCAAAACCATTTGAACAATGGGGAATCAACGTTATCGGGGAAATAAACCCAAATTCCTCATTGTAGCACAAGTATATTCTGATAGCAACTGATTATTTCACCAGATGGGTAGAGGCCATACCTCTACGGAAAGTAAATGAAGATGCAGTTATGGATTTCTTGCAAAACCATATTATGACCAGGTTTGGGCTTCCAATTTCGCTGGATTTTTACAATGATTCTTATTTTTCTTCTATTAGATTAACTACATTTGCTAATGAAAGGGGAATTAAGCTTCACTATTCTACAAATTATTACCCACAAGGAAATGGTTTGGCAAAATCTACAAACAAAAATATGATTAGAATTTTAAAGAAAATAGTGATAGAAAATCAAAGGAGTAGGCATTTAACTTTACCTAATGCTCTCTAAGCTGATAGAGTCACACTCAAGAATTCCTTAGGTGTGTCACCATACACTCTCATTTATGGAAAAGAAGTTGTCCTCCCTCCTAATATTTTATTTCCATCTTCTGCAATAGCCCAAGAGTCTAGGGGTATTGATAATGAAATTATGCAAATCCGAATCTATAATCTGTTGAAGTCAGAAGATTCGGGGTCCAAATCCCGGGAAAGGTTTAAGCATTAACAAGAGATGGTGAAGCATTCGTTTGACAAGCACACAGATGGGAACAAAGAGTTCAAAGTAGGAGATCTGGTTCTTAAGTGGGATCACCTGCATGATGAGAAGGGAAAGCACACTAAGTTTCAAGAGTTATGGGTAGGCCCTTTTCATATCACAGCAAAGCTAGGCCCCTCGACTTACAAGTTGCAGGACTTACAGGGGTGGGAAGAGAACTTGTAAATGGTTTAGTTCTCAAGCCTTATTTTTCTTGATCATTTTGATTTTGTTTTCTTGTACATAAATAAACGTTTTGGTTTGTTGCTTACTTAGATCAGATTTAGTTGCTTGCTTTTACTTGCTTAGAGTTTGATTGATTGTAAAGTTTGGTTTGCTTATGTTTCAATAAAACAACATGATTTTTGGATGTATGGAGTTCATCATAATTCTGGATGAACTTAAATCTTTAATCACAATATTGCCTACTGTTGAATCATATAATGTTTAAAAAATTTCTTCAAGATTAGCATATTTTCTAAATGGTTATGAACAGATTGAAGTCCTACTTAATCATTGTGAAATAACTAAGGATAGAAAAGTCCAGAGTGCTATTTTGAGGCTCCATTCATCTCACATTAAAAACCTGTCCTGGGGGGTAACAACAAAAGACCCATCGAAAGGAAGCAAGGTAAACAGTGTATTATATTTAAAGGATCCCATGCCATAAATTGAAAGCCAAAAGGATAATGAGAGTCCAAATCTCATAAAAAAACAATATGTATCAAAGCACATACTAAACCACATCAGTATGAATGAGATTACCAAAGTTCTTCTTCATCCATGAGTTAAAATTAAAATATCTCTCACACAAAAGGACACTATGGATAGAGGAGCTCGAATTAAAATTCGGAAAGAAAGAAATCATGAGGACTCAAAAGGACTAAAGTCCATAAGCATAAAAAAAAAAAGTGCAAATTGGCATGGGAATGAGGAACAAACGGATATATCTATTTACCATATGTTACGATCATGTGGTGTCTAGGTTGGAATCCACCCAAAGGAAGAGGTAAATAAAACTCATATTCTCGCCCTCAGAAGATTTATCCAGACTTATAAATCTTGGTTCCCCTTCTTAAACTTGGACTATCATCAAGGGTTAAAGTGCATAAATCTTGCATTTAGAAATCTAGATATCTTGAGAAATATAGTAAAATGGCACCATCAAAATAGTCTGTTTTATCAAAGAATAAGTTGTTCATAGATCTGTGTCCACCAGGTAGTCGCCAATTGTTGCAGTTGCAACAATTCCCCACAAATCTTATTTTTAGGGACCCCACCTTATTTTGTTTTACTTTCAAACTGGCCTAGGAGTGTTTTATTTTTTCCAAGGTTTTCTTTGAGCTCAGAAATTTTCCAAAAAAACTTTGTCTTTCACATGTCTGTATCGGATGCTCAGTCCACTAACTTTTCGACATCGGATCCTTAGTTGACTAGTCTTCCGACGTTGCGGAAGAAAAATCAACTAGCTTTTTGATTGGAGCCTTCCGAGGTCTTCGTCGCTGCATCGGAGTAAGTTTTCTTTGTCCTCTAGGATTTGGTTTGCCGAGGCTTCAGCGTCTTAGTGTCATGCATATCCGATGAACCAGATTTCTTTTCATCTATGATTTTCAAAAATTGATATTGTGAGCAATCTTGCTATTGGGTTTGTTTGCTGGAGCGAACCAGAGGTTTTAGTCTGTCACCTACCAGATGTTGTGGAGGTCTAGTCCTGAGCTAATCCGAGGTCTTCATGTTTCCTCTACCAATTTCGAAGGGATTAGTCCTGCCGAGTTCCAAATCCCAGGTTGGTAGAGCAGTCTGATGCCAATGTTGTGGAAGACTAGTAGCGAGCGGATCCAAAAATCAATCAATATTACCGCCAATTTCTGAATTTTGTTCTTATGCGATGGTGAGTCTGTAGTTTTGTTTGCATCCAAGATTGTGGGTGGATTCAGGACTATGTGTCTGATTCATGGTTACAGGTTTTGTTCCCGTCGATAGGTCTCCAACCGGTCGAGGCTTATATAACGTCGTTTTTGGATTTTTCCTTGTCATTTTCATCGTTGAAGCCTTCTGTACTCTTGTGTGTGTGCAGCTGTCAATACTTGATTAATCCTACTCTACACCCATGGAAGGGTTTTTCTTGTCCAGGTTACTTGCATCGCCATTGCGAGGTAGGTTTTGTCCATAACTTTGTTTCTTTCTATTGATTTTTGTTAATTTTAATCGCTAGGTGGATGGGGTGAAGTTAACAGTAGGGTTAGGTTTTCTTATACATAGTATTATTTTCTTGTGGTGATTTTATCTATTATTAAGGGATCAACCTGATGGCTATGAGCGTTTTGTCTGGACGGTGGTTTTTAGGTTGTTCACCATGAGTGCACCTATGAAAATTGCGTGGAGATTTAGGGCATGGTGCAGACAGGAATTTCACCATCTACACCATGCTATTCTTAGTTGTTATATGTTTAGCCCGAGGTTAGAAATCCATGTTCCCTACAGCATTAGTTTCCCATGGGATTCAGGATGGCCGCACAACTGACTAGGGTTTTTGGAGATGAGTTTTCCCGTTAGTTTAGGAAGTTGGATGAAACTGATAGGGTTTTTTGGGATTCTTGTATATGCAGCGGTGGGATGGGTTTGCTTCAAATCAAAGTTCCTGTATAAGTTAAAGAAAAATTCCTAGATTAGGGTTTTGAGATAGTTGAAGTTTTGAGAAGATTTAGAGGGCATAAATTTTGCAGGGTTTTCTTTGTTAAAATATCTCATTCTGAGGACTGTGTATTAACATAAATTTCCAACATGCATATCGAAGAAGGGGTAATGATTATATGTTTTTCTTGTCTATTATTATACTAGTTGCTAGAGATAGTTAGACTGAAACCATGTTGCATTACTATTGTAGGTTGATTTCCAGTTCAGCAATATGCCAAGGAAACAGAAGAAGAAAGCCCAAGTGGCTGAAGAGGAACCTGAAGTAGAAGTGATAACCAAGGTAGAAGTCATTTATGAAGACACTAAAGCTACTACTGGGGTTGAACCAGAATACAAGTGGGGAGAATTGTATAGAATGATTTCAATCATGGATGATTTTAGGGGTGAATTTTAGCCCAGTGGGCTATTTTTTCATGTTTTTCTCCCAAAAAAGATTCTCCATTTTGCATTTTTTGAAGCCCTATTTTGCCCAATTTTGATGGGGTAACATTTTTTCACCCTAAAAATCACCAAATTATTATATAAATGATATAAAATCCTTGGAAATTAAAATATTTTTTGAAAAATATCGCCAATCATTTTGTAGTTTCCGTTTTAAAAATTGGTAATATTCGCCAACATTTATATGCTTTTAAATAAGTATGGTTCCTTAAAATCATCCCTGATTTCAAGCCAATGTGTCCCTGATGCTAATTTTGAAGACATACACATATATACAAATATTGATAGGTCAGGTCCGATGAAAGTGGCTACCAGGCCTGAGCTGTTTCCATGTTTGGAAGTCATAGGTTAGATTTTGCCTAGGGAATATGTAGCAAGAATGATACTAGAAAATACTGAGAAATAAGGTTATGCCACATACAACCCTGCTTCTGTGTCCATGGCATATCATCTACCAACACCACAGACATATCTAACTAAAGGTTGGTTAAAGGAGTTAGGTTTGGACTTGTTAGAGACAGTGAAGAAAACGATGATCCTGGGTAGAAATTTTAGGACAAGGCCTTCTGGAGAGTATGAGAAATCAACTCTCCATACTCTCTATAGGTTCATTTCTTTAATGCTGCACATAATATTTGGAAGAGCAAATGGGAAAATTTTTAAGCTGGGTTGGATGCCTCTTTTTGATTATGTTGCTACACAAGGAACTATCTTTAACTGGTCCAGCATAGTATCCAATAGCCTGTCAGCATGTATAAATGCAACATTCAGAGGAATATCCCAAAATAAGTTTGAATTATATATGAGCTTTATTTTGATTGATTGCATTCTGTGCACTCATCCTTTCCCTTCATTAAAGTGCCATTGGGATAAGGATCAAGATCAAGTATATGCTGCTTACAAGTTATTTTGGGCTCACAAATACTACACCTATTATAAGGAGATATGTGTGCATTTTATCATGCCTTTATACACTTTGATTTTCTTGGAAGAATGAAATTGCATGTCAGAAGAAGCTTTCAAGGTTATGCAATAATTTGAAAGTTATTATCTAACAGAGGATGGTTTATATTTAAGTATGTATGGTGGTTCAAGGGCCCCTTCTCTGCTCCCGAGATATCCTACTGATTATATACTCCATAAAGAAGCTTTTAGATATATTGATGGAGTAGGGAATTTTCTTTTTGAACAGAAAAGGGAATTATATCCTTTAGTGACTTTTTTCGTTGGGAGTTACAAATTTTCAAGGGTAAAGACTGCAGTAGAATTTGTCCAGGAGTTCGAATACTTTCACTTCGGTGAAATGAACTTCCAAGGAAATGAATCAAAAGATAGAGTAGCCGATTATTGCAAGGAAGCTGGAGTACATTTTGAGTACACAGACTTTTGGGACAAATATGAGGAGACTTTTCGAAATGCTAAGAACATGACAGCCCTTAGAAAAAGATTCAAGCAAAAAATAACAACTGTGTGTGGTAAAGGAAAGCTTGCTGAGAAACAGAAAAGGAAAGAGGAAGAAGAATCAAAGAAGAGAGAGGAGGAGGCTAACAGACTTATACAAGAAGTAGAGAATTGGTTGAGGATAGAAGAGTAAGAAAAGAAATGAGATGCAGAGGAAGCAGCCAAGAAGGCTGAAGAAGAAAGGAAAAAACAAGAAGAATATGAAATCCAGAAAAAGCAAGAAGAAAGTGAAGGGTTGATATTAGAAGGTGTCCAAAAAGAGAAACAACAAATAGAAAATACACCCGAAAGATCAAGAACACAGATACGAGAAGGACAAGACCCTATAGACCAAGAATAGGATTAGACTGATAGTAACCCATAAGAGCCTGTTGTTCCTTCTAGCAGTATAGTAGCAGAAGGTTTAGGGTCATTTTTTGGACTGGATTTAATTCCTTTCATGCCTATGGAAGGGGAGGAGGTACCATATTTCAATACTATATTTTATGATAAAGAGAAAAAGAGAATTGTCAAGAGAACTAAAAACAAGGTGGACACTAGAGGTAAACCAGGAATGGTGGTAACTGACAAAATAGTAGTTCACAGTACACATAAGGATCCATCATTACTAGCAAGGGATGGG
This sequence comes from Pseudotsuga menziesii, assembly GCA_001517045.1. NCBI lineage: Eukaryota > Viridiplantae > Streptophyta > Pinopsida > Pinales > Pinaceae > Pseudotsuga > Pseudotsuga menziesii. The sequence continues at coordinate 56,782 of LPNX011144007.1, forward strand.
ATATATCTAACCCTAGCCACTGAAGACAATGTGGATAGGATCATGACTGACCTCGAGCATTCTTAGAAAAGGGTGGCCCAGATGAAAGAAACATTGAAGAAGGAAAGGGGTGAAAGACAAAATATGAAGAGAAAGTATGAGGACATGATCGGTGAGCTCAATGTTTCAAACATAGAGTGTCAAACCTTGCAGGAAGATAAAGATGCTCTGGTAGTATCTGCAGAAAATATGGAGAGGAATTCTCAGGCTATCTCAGCAGAATTGGGAAAACTACAGCTGAAATAACAGAATTTGGAGGCTAAGAAAAATCATCTTCAGTTATCTGTTGAAGAACTAAATAAATAAAACAGCATATTAAAAAGTAAAGTGATAGAGCTAGAAGAGCAGAATATCACCACGGAAGGGAAGGCTAAGCTATATGAGACTCAAATAGCAACCTTGGAGGAAGAAAAGAGTTCACTTGCAGCTTTATTGAAATTAGCTATGGAGCAGAAGGTTGATATTGAACCTTTAAAGAAGCATGTTGTTATGCTTAGAAGGAAGATTCATCAAATACAACTGCAGATAGTGGAAGAAAGACTTAAAGTCCAACAAATAGACATCAGATTAGAAGAGATTGTAAGTACAACCTCATATTTTTTGGATAGAACCCAGAATATTTTGGAGACTCTATGGGTAAGGATGGCTTGAGTAGAAGCAAACAAAGAATCTCCCATAGATATATTTGTCAAAGATCAGGAGACAATAAAGCAAGAGGATGAGCTGATTGAGTTTTCCAGTAACGCAGCAGAAGAATTAAAGAAGGGACTGAAGAGAACATAGGGTGGTTGTGCTAAATTTTGTAGGAGAGTGATCTTGACCTATAATTGGTGTCAAACCTCCACTGCGAAGATATTGGAAGCACTACCAGAACATAAAATGTTTTTGAAAGATTTACAGGAGAAACGCAGCGAAGATGAACAAGCCATCCAACAAGTCAAGTAGTTGGATGAAAAGATACTAAAGACTGAAGTAGCACATGCAGCTGTAAGCATCCACTTGCTAGAAAACCAACTGCGCTTGATTCCTTGCAGGATAGAGGGTATAAAAACTGAAGCTGCTCAGCATGAAATCACTATCAGATTTCTCGAACCTTCTGGTTTTGAGAATATAGTAGTCGAGGCAAATATATGGAGAAAATTCATGAACGAACAAGCTGGGCCCTCCTAGTGGGATATTTTGAAATATTGATAAATAATGTAATATATTATATTTATTTTTGTGCACAAGCTACAAGACAAATTTTTGTAAAAGAAAGGTTGGAAGCCCAAAAGGTAGCAAGGGGTGGCCCAAGAGTTTTTGCTTTTTGTATAAATATAGGAAAGTTTTAGGTAGTAAAGGAGCTTTTTTCAGACCATCTTGGTGCAAGATTATTGTAAGGAGAACTAATTCATCTTATAATAAAGAGTTATAATTTTCGGCTGGAGAAAGCACTGTGGAGTTTCAAATGTTTTCCATGGGCTGGTTGGATGTGAACTATTTATGTTTCAACTAGTTTCCATGAAATGTGAGATCATTCTAAATTATGAATTCTTTCATGTTGTGAATGTGCTCTTGTTTATTTCTGTGAAATTTCCACAATCATAGTTGAGTAATGAATGTTTTAATTAACAATGAGCTATCTCCTTGTTCATTTGTCCATTGATATTCATGTGCTCTTAAATGTTAACAACTATCTATAATTTTCTTAATACATGTTATACAATATATTACTCACCATTAATTACAGTATTGCTCCCTAGGGATAGATTAATTATTCTTAGTTAGTTTTTCTTTATTTGTGATTTAGAAGTAAGAGAGGTAAGATGAGAGGTAAGAACCTGCACATCACGTTGTGACCCTCCTCATTATCTCTATCGCATGCATTTAGTTAGGCACCTACACATCATACGTAAAGATAAAAAACTAAAAATACAGCTAAACGGTCGACTAGGCCGTAACCGGTAAAAAATGTTAACCATTACTTGACCTACAGTGGTTGGACCATAAACCAGATGGATTCCCCATAACAAATAATAACGAGCTAGTTGGGAATGTTTATTGTGGAGAATCCCTACTGTTGTTACCTGCAATTTTCTGGTCCTCAACCCTACTGTTGTTACCTACGATTTTCCAAAACTTAACAGAACTTGGTGGTTATTTTGACTGCTCTTTATCTATAGGAGAGTCATCCTTTTTCTTCCCTTTTTTATTCTCTACCTTAGGTCCTCCTACAAAAAGTGCTTGATCTTTGGAATATCGAATGATCCCCATTTGGATCAACTTGTCATGCTCCTGAGCGAGAAATTCAATGAAAGAGTTAAGAGTAGGCATCTTTTAGTTTGGAGTAGAGAGCTTCACAGAATGAAATGTTGATACAAAGACTGAATATTGTGCACCAAGCTTGGAGAGAATGGAAAGGATGAGTTGTTCATCCTCCTTCTCAACCTTGCACAACTTCAATTGGAACACTAGATTCTTGAATTTTATTAAGAATTCATTGAGTGTTTTGAATTTGGCTAGATAAAGAGAAATCAACTCATTCTCCAGTTGATAGACCCTCAGATCATCCTGCTTGTCAAATAAGGAGGCAAGATTATTCCAAACCTCATTGGGAGTCTTCAATACGTTTATTTGGAAAAGAATATCTCAAGATATTGAGAGGCATAGGAATCCATAGGCTTCATCAAGCCTATTCCAATACCTTTTTTTTTGTCAACATAATGAATTGGCTCTTTCTCTACCTCCATTATGAGTCCGAAGAGTCTTTTGGAGTGTAATTGCATCTCCATGTACTCCTTCCACTGGTGATAGTTGAAAGGAGTGAGGATATCCATTCGAGGATCCATCTAGAATGCAGTGGAGAAGACTCAACTAATATAGTGAATGTTGTGAAGGAGACTGAGATGCTTGTAGGAAATGCAATGAAGAGGAATAATAAACCTGTAAATCACATAATCAAACAGAGAAAATAAGGTCGTTATTCTACACTTTTGGAATTTCCTTCACACCCAGCATAGTTTATCAAGCAATCTTGATCAACAATTCCTTAACTTGGGATATTAAGTAGTAAATTCTCCACTTCGGGTGCAGTACTGGAAGAAGCAATTTTGCTCAAAAAAATGATCCAAGTATGGATTTATAGTAGGAGAAGTTCCCTGTCCTTCTAAAGCTCTAATACCATATTAAATTGAGCACATAGATCTATGGATCAACACATAACTCACAAAATAGATCACACAATTTACTCAGTAATTGAATAATAAAACAATGCAAAAATGGCTTGCAACGTGAATGCTTTCATTAATCAAAAGTAATTAGATAATAATTACAATGAAGTACAATGGTTAAATAGCCACAAGCAATTCGAATACATGTGAGGAAATTTGAATTGACTAGACTGTACTTGACTAAATGGTTAATTAGCCTTGTCTAAATCATTATCAAAGGACTGAATGGTTAAATGACCTTGTTTAAATCAGTATCAGAGTTCATCAGAGTTCTAAATCACAACTCAGGTGTCTAATTTAGTGTTAACTAAAACTAACTCACTCAGGTAGGTGAGAAATGTGCCTCAACTACATGAAGCCATGCAAACCTAGCGCTAACTGAATGTAGCTGACTCTTAATTGAACTTGACTACTCACCAACTCAACTCAACTACCCTTGGTTGGTATCGAGACTCCCAGTGGCTCCTAATTTGTAGGGATTGATCTAGGAGTCTCCTAAACTGATGCATGCAAGTGAAATTAGTGGCAGTAGGCCTCAATTAGTTTTCCCCACACTTTATCAACTCGAACATGTGACCCAATTAGGCCAAGTGGACCCAATGGTGCTAGCGACTAAAAATAGACTTGATGGATTCCTGATTTAGACATATGACCAAATTGGACAAGGGAGGATTAATAATCCTAACAGATCCAAGAAAAGTGGATCCACAACCAACCCAATCTTGGACTCAACTAAACTAAGACAACGAGGATTATTTGAATTGGTTGAAGATCATTAAGAGAATAACAACATTTATCCATATCCCAAATTCGTTGGTGCAAAGATAAGGTGAATTGTTAGAAGCGTGAATAAAAATTCATTGCTACAACACTAGTTGTTGCAAGACAGTTGCTATAGGGAAAAACATTGTTGCTGCAAGAATATGTAAATCACTAAAATCTGCCACATCCTCAAACATTCTATTAAGAAACAAACTCATACATCCCAAGTAATCTTCCATATGAGTAAACATGGATAATGATCCATAAAGTATGAAAATATGTGACAATGAAGGTCTAAATAGATGGAATATATAAGATAAATGATATAAATTTATAAAATAATCCTTCAAAATATGTCATATACAAATCCCAACATCTCCCCACACTTCATATCTTGCATATCCTCATGCAACAAAAATGGTCTCCTCCACTCTTGTTATCTTGGTTTTTAGTTTTTTGACAAAATATGAAGGAGACCGATGTAATAGGTCTAAGGATATCAGACTATGAGTTCTTTGACATGATGTTCTTGGCACAAAAAAATGATGTATGTTTATCTTAGAAATGGAAATGGAGTGAAGACAGCAAGAATATGGACTATACGAAAATGGTGATATGAAGTGGCAACTTCAAAATTTTATATATGTGACTTCCCATGTAAAATGACTATTGGAAGTTATAGCTTTCGTACCCAAACTTACCTTATTTAAATGTTTGATGATTTGGAGGACAAATAATTAATTCTTAACTGCATATTGAAGATAAATTTTCTGAAATAAACTCAAACTAAAATGTTGGAGATTGGAAATGTTGTTGCTGCAAGATTAGAAAATGCTGCAGGAAGTTTCTATAGGTTTCTACTACATAGAACTAAAAGAAGGTTGAACATATTTGGGCATGATATTGTGAAAATTTCAATATGACTTTTTTCTATTTCCTTGTAATGTCCCCAAAAATTGAAAAATAAAATAAAATTATAGGCTAGTAGAAAACTACCCAAAGAGGATCATTATTACTCCTGTGGAATTGCATGCGCTACTTATCTTTTGATCTCTTCAGAAACTCCTCATGATATCTTGTTAATATCCTATCCATTCAGTGATTATTAGTTCGTTTACTTCTTATGTCTTAATTCTGTTATTTAAATTATTTATACATCTTAGTTATTACTGTTGGTGAGTTAGTGAATTGCATAGTTCATTGATTTACTTCTGCACATGTGTACTCTGTTTATTAAGTATAACTAACTTAACTTTGTTGATGGGAATAAAGTAGTGGAGTGGCAGGACTATTTCTCCCATGACGATCTGAGAGGTAAGGTATTTCTTGGTTACCACTACAAAAAATCCTCGAATTAGTGTCCCATTTAGCGTCTCTTTTTAGTGTAATTCTTTTTAAAATTGAGTGGCCAAACTAGACGCTAAATGGGACGCGTCATGGAAAAAATTAAAGCATCTCGAAAAGAATATTTTTTTGCGTCCTAAATAGCATCATTTATGACGTCCAAAATAGCGTCTATTATTTTGCTTCCAAAATAATGTCCAACTTTGCTTCCTAAATAACGACGTATTTTTCTTCCTAGAGAGCGTCCGTTATTGCTTCCTAGAGAGCGCCTGCTTTTGCTTCCTAAATGGAATCCCTGTTAGCACCATTTTTGCATCCAAATTAGCATCCAATATTGCATCCATCTGTGCTACCACTTTAGCATCCCATTTTGCACCACGTTTTACTTCCAAATATGCATCAATTTTCGCTTCCAATTTTGCACCAATTTTTGCTTCCTTTTTTGCATCATGTTTTTCTACCAAAATGGAGCCAAATTTTTCTTCTATTGTTGCCCCATATTTTTCTTCCTATATAGCGCCATCTTTTGCATCCAAAGTAACATCTTATTCTGCTACCATATCAATTCCATGTTTGGCTTCATCATTAGCGCCAAGTGTTGCATCCTTTTTAATGTCTTGTTTTGCATCTCTATTTACGCCCACATTAGCACCACGTTTTGCTACTACTTTAGCACCCAATTTTTCATCCATTTTTACTCCCACACTAGCGCCACATTTTGCTTCTTGTTTAACTCCTAGGACTTATTCATATTTTGCTTCCTTGTGAGCGCCTAATTTATCTTCTCATTGGCATTAAATTTTTCTTCTTTATTGGCCACTAGTTTAGCTTCTACTTCAGCTTCTACTTTGGCATCCAAAATAGCATCAAAATTTACTTCCAACTTAGCGCCAAGTTTTGCATCCAATGTTGCTTCCAAATCTAGAACATAGTGGGCATCTGTTTTAGCTCATGTTTTTGTTTCCTTATTAGCACCACATTAGACTTGGTATTTAACACCTACAACCATATCCAATTGTGTGCTCTTATATTTATTATATCAGATTATTATAATTATTCATTCATTTCAATAGTTCTCATTTATCATTTACTTCATAGTTATTAAATAACATAATGAAACATTCAAATTAATTGTAGATACAATTACTAAGATTAATTGCATAGCATTTATGAATAAAATTTTTAGAAACATGCAACATTTATCCAAAACAGTAATATTAATTTTCCATTAGAAGATCATCAACAACATCCAATATATATAAATATAAAATATAATAATTATAACATTGGCATTATCTTTCATTCAAAATAAGTGAAATTATAAAACATCATCACATCAATAATGTATCATACAGATAATTGTATTAAGGTTAAAAGAACAATAGACAATATATAGTGAAAATATCAATATTACAAGAAATATTAAAAATCAAAATTATCAATGGTAATCCAATTTTATATGTCTACAAATCAAAATCAAAATGTACTATGAGCTTGGATAATCACAAATCAAAATGACCCAAAATTTACTACGATCTTGGATAATCTCAAAAATAACAATATGTGTCTAGTAGCATGGAGAAAGAAAAAAACATCGACAGTGTCAATAGTAGCATTAATGGCTACGATCATCCTCATCCTCATCATCTATCCCAACATCATATCCATCATCATTTGCATTTGATCCAATTGTATCATTATCATTAATATATCTTGATGTTACATTAGTGGCAATATAATGAGTATCATCAGCGACGCCATCTTCATCGTTTTTCTGCAAATACCAAGAAATAATCAATTTAAAACATTAGTCACAAGTTCATTACATAATGCATATTCTGTGTTATATTGCAAATATTAGTGTGATCATTTATGCATTGTGACAAGTTTTCCAACCATGAATATAAACATCATCTCATCAACAGATAGTAACCACACATATAAAGTGTATCTACAACCATACATACACACACATGTACACTATACATTTTTATATCACAATAGAAGAAGACGTCGAGGCAAGGAACCAAACCTTGAAATGCCATTAGATGACCCATGTAACTTGAGAAGAGAACAAGCCTACCCATATGAGTATCAACTTAGAATGGCCCCTGATAACATATAGAATGAATAAAATAAATTATGCTTTACAAGACAATATAATGTTTAGGCCAAATTCTTGTTCAAATATATGCTAACTACTTTTAGAGTTATTGAAGAAACATTGAACTTGAACTTTACCATCTCAAGTGAAAGTTAAAATAAAAATGATTCTTTCTGAATCAAAACAAAACTATGAAAGTTGTCTAGTCTATCTTTTGTGAAAGTTCAACTAATATGATTTTATTTAAAAAAAAAACTAAGGTTGTCTTATCTAAACTTAATCAACAGCAATGAAGATGCTCGGTTTTTAATGAGGATAAGCTAAAAGATTGATCCACTTTATTTAATAATGCTTTACAACATTAAGGAATTTATCATAGTGGTATCAAAACAATACCAATTGAGACTAAAGGTGTAAGATTATAGACCAACATGTATAATACAAAACTACAAAACCAAGCAATACTTTACCATTCATTCAAATTCCATTACAAATATGTTTATTCCTCATTAGGATTTTAGTATACACACATGGAATTCATATTTCAACATCTTTGTAGATTTAATTACTTTGATTAGCACTTGCTACATGAGCAATTTGTAGAGTTAATTACTTGTTCAACATTCCATTTCAGACATGAGTACTTTGCCTAACTACAAAGTGGTCAAAGGAACTAGATGCATGTTTCAAGTTCCATCCATTTGCATTCCAAATTTGTGGGAGGGTGGTAATAAAAACCAAGCTGATTTTCTTTAGTACTACATGTTCAAGTCTATTATTCTTCTTGTGTAACTACACTATGTTAAATACCACTTGTCTAGTTGTAAGAGATACCACCAATTATCATGCTCTACCATACCAAAAATGCAGTCAAAATCCATAATGATAATCGCATATGGTTCAAACAGTCACACTAAACCTACAACAGTTTCCATTTAAAGTGTTTGACAAAGATTCCAGGAATATTATAGTTGGCTACTAAATCTCTCCCACGCAAAGTCTAGAAGCCCGATATTGGAGAAGGAAAACCTACAGCAGTCAATTAGTATGATTGTACGGAATTATAGGAGAAGAAGGTTGTGAGGAAAACCATGCCAAAAGTCAACCAAGGGAACAATTGACATTTTGATTGGGAGCAGTTCTCTTTTCTTCTATGTCAGCTATCTTGCACCCTATATCAGTTGTGAAGACATGAATTCAAGTGGTAGGAACTGAGTTAGCCCATATGAATGGTCTAACAGTGTGCAAGCATACAGTAAAAGCAGATGGGGTTTCTGGTCTTTTTCGAGGTTTTGGAACATTAGTAGTAGGAACTATAGCAGGAAAAGGTCTTTTCTTGACATCCCTAGAGGTCTATACAGTACTATTAAGAGACTGCAATATGAGGTTACTCAAGGCACTGGGATCAACAATGTATGCCATAGCAAGGCATGTAGGCTCAGAGGAGAGTACCTTTCCATCAAGCCTAGCATTAATATTTTGTCATTCCCATAAGTTTGGTGGTGACATCTTCTCTTTAGTTGTGACACTTATGAGTGAACTCATTCATAAAGATCCAACTTGTTTCTCAATGCTGCATGCAACATGTCTTACAACTGCCTTCTTGGATGCTATATCAGAATATTGGGTAGCTATTGGGAAAAGTTACCCAAATGACTAGTTTCTCCAATGGAAGGAACCACAGTAGGAATCTGAAAATTCAAACTGAAGCCTTAAAAGTTAAGACAACTAAGAATGAACTACACTAGAAACTCAATGATGTGATAGTTAAATTTCTTTTGAATCACTACAAAGCGGCCCTCCTTTAACCAACAAGTGTAGTTTAAAGAATTCAGAAAGGGAAAACCAAAGCATGATCCTTAGGTTTTCAATGTGACTGAAAGTTCAGTTTCAATCATGAAATTTAAAGCCCACGTTTAACTCTGGTTGTTTGCTACTTAGATTTAAATGTAAGAAGACAAAAGTGTTCCACCTTAATATTATCAATTGGGCTGATAATGGGAAAGGTTACCCAAATTGTACATTCTCCAATGGAACGAAACCCCAGGACGGTGCTGAGAATCAAAATAGGACCATCATGGACATGGAAAACAAGCTGGTATTTGCCACTACACCTTATTCTAGAACATTATCCAGAATAAGTTAAGGGTAAACAATAAAAGTGCATGGACTTTCATGTCTACTTGCTATAACTCTCAGAAAGCAAATATAAGATCATGGCAAAGTTTACAGGGCATGTACAATAACCCCTTGAGGTATTTACTCAGCTACAACTATAATTAGTCCAATTGACAAATATATCTCTACTTAAGGCAGATATTCCACAATTTGTTTAAAAAACTTAGCCCTAGACTAAATATTCTACAAATTAGCTCTTTTTCAACTCCTCAAGGGAAAAGTTTGGCCTGAAATCTGGCAACAATCATTGTGGATTGATGGAATTGCAGATATTTGTATAATCAAATACCACTATGTTAAATAGCACTTATCTAGTTGTAAGAGATACCACCAATTATCATGCTCTACCACACCAAAAATGCAGTCAAAATTGATAATGGTAATCGCATATGGTTCAAATAGTCACACTAAACCTACATCTGTTTCCATTTAAAGTGTTTGAAAACGATTCAAGGAAGATTGCAGTTGGCTAGCAAATGTCTCCCACGCAAAGTCTGGAAGCCCAATATTGGAGAAGGAAAACCTATTGCAGTCAATTAGTATGATTGTAAGGAATTATAGGAGAAGAAGGTTGTGAGAAAAACCATGCCCAAAGTCAACCAAGGGAACAACTGACATTTTAATTGGCTCGGTCAATTAAATATTTATCTTGGAAATCCTTTCCAATCATAATCCCGATCACTAGCATGAAATGAAATCTTTTGTAACACAAGTAGTAGCCCTGAGCAATATATAAACCCTAGAAATGAAAGCTCTTAAAACCCAAAGAGTAGTAACACAAGCATAGAGAAGAGCCAAGATTTGGTAATAACTCAAGTATAGATAAAAAGAAAATATTTGGTAATGAAAGCTTTTATAATACAAGATGTAGTCAAGTTTAGGAAATATAAACTTAGGAAAGTAAAGCAGTGGGAAGCCAATATTTTATAATTAAAACAGGAATAAGCCCAGTTCTGAGTGAAAACCTTGGTAAATATTGGCGAAACCCTTGGAAAAGCTCACGAACCACGTTTCTCTCTCAATGTTCCTTCTTCGACCATGAGTAGATTCGATACAATATCGAAAAGAATACATTGAATTGATGCCCGGACTAGGACAAGGGGGCATAAATCCTATAGTTATTTGGTAAATTCTAGACGAGGAGATGTGCTAGTTAGGTAGGTAGGTGGCCGGTTGTGCCTTATCATGAAGTGTATCCTAATCACGGTGGATATGATAGGTACAAACTAAAGATTAATGTATATAAGTGAAACCATAATTATTAACCTTGTTCAATATGGTAGTATAAAGAGTACAAAGCTTACATATAGCTTACACCATTGTATATGTATTACTAATGGTACCAGCATAAGCAATAAGGGTATCATGGCTCTTAAGATGGGCTTGGTTACTACCTTTGATTACCATTACCGTTATATGAATTAGTAATAGTATCGTGAAACAAACATACTGTAACATATCCTTATATACATATCCTTTTTATTTATTATTCAGTCATACTGATTAGTATCCCAACCATTTAAACCGTATAGGAATACTTAAGAATACTAGAACATAAGAACAAATAGAATGTTCATTATGTTTCTGGAAATTGTAGCAAAGAATCTGCCAATGCTATAGGATGGATGACATTATTTAGTGGGTACAACAGGAAAGCGAATTCCCCAAAGAAGGCAATGAAGGGCAACATACAAGAATAGAAAAGAGTCTTCTTTGATAAAGTATTTGACAACTTGGTGTAAATAATCATGAACCCAATGGTCAATGTCATTACACGGATTCCCAGTTTTAAATTTCAAAGGCATATTTCCTCTAAGATTCAAACCTGGGCTGGCAATGGAAAATTCCCATGGATTTACCACTTAACCACAACTCGATCAACAATAATATCTTAGACATTCTTACTGGAAAAGTTTAATTTCAATACACTAAAAAATGAATATATTGTTATCCCAAGAAGACAATGAAGGGAATATAAATTATCATCATTGGGTTGGTAGATGATCATTTTCATCTTTCCCGAAAAATAATTCACTAAAACTAAAATGAATCATTATACATAAATAAATATCATGGAGTACCATGTCCCAAAATTAGCTGAAGACTTGCACACAGTCATAGAGAGTATTACTTACATATGTTCAGTTGTCTGCTTGGGACTGAACAATAGTTCCTCAATTGAACAATGTAAAGCAGTAAGGCGATGCTGATTTTCTGTATAAGGGAAATAAATCTGCATATATTCCCCAAGAGAAACAATGTTGAACATGGGATCAAAAACATCAATTCCATGTACCACACGGTAGAGACCAGGAAGGGTGAAAGCAATGTGACTTTCCTACTGTCCAACAGTATCCTTGCCACAACAACAAGTCATTTATTTATATCTACGTATTAAAAATACTCATTACTTCCAATTGGTTCAGATATTTTTTTTAAAGTCCTTTTTTTCCAGGTCTCCCATATTCAGAATACAACCCTGAGAAAGAACATAAAAATTAAATATATGTTTCAAGATGCTTTATATAGGACGCTTTCTATAGGAGGAAAACATCAGACCTTCCTGCAATCTCTTGATATGTCTAGTAATAATGAAATCTGCATGATACGTTGCGATTAGATCTGCAGTTAACTGACAAGAGATGATATTTTTCTTCAAAAATATTCCAGTAGATGTCTAAATCTGGGTATTTGGTTTTCTCCAAAGCATGTGCTACGTTGCACTGAGATAACAAATAGGATATATTGTTAGATTAAAATTTTCAAGGAGAAAACAAATTCCTTTTTCAGTTGTAGCAAATATACAAAGGCACAATGCCGAGTTGAAAAAACCCGAGTGATTCCTTGTTTACATGCAATCAAAGATGTGACTAAATTTCCATCGATGTAATTGCCAATAATCAGATCAGGTTGGCCTTTTAGCTTGACGATTATTTCATTTGATACATCCTACATCAACATGCTAAAATTCCCAAGTTAAAGGGGAATGTGCAGTGGAGCCCTTGGCCCTTCTGTCACTAAAAGATTGCCAATTATATTGAAAAAATATTAAAAATAGGAAGAGATGGAGTAAAAAAAAAATTTAGCAACAAGGTTACTAATGCGAATCCTTCCAACTCTGGAACCTAATGCCTGGTACTAATCTTTCTACATTAGAAACATTTGGATTAATTATAACACTTTCAAAAGATAATTAATTCTTTATGCATAGAAATTAGCATCATCTGAATAAAATAAACAAACTAAAGAACACCTAAGAAATCAGAACTAGGGAAGCTTTTTTGCTATCCTCCATTTACATAGGTTGTTCAGTCAACTATGTAGCAGCTTCCCAAGGATGCTTCTTATGCAGGGTAGATAAATAACAAGTATCCATTAAAAATTAAAAATAAACAATTTCCCAGCTACAATAAGCTATTACCCCCATTTTATGAGCAGTTGCACAAGCAGTCACAATAAGGAGGGGCATACAACAGTCTCATGAGAATCAATTTTACAAATGTGAATGCCCCATGTTTTTAGGATATGGCCTATGAGCAAGCAACAAAACAAAACTATAGACATAGTGGAGTTTCATATCTACAAAAATAATCTATATATTCATATAACCACGGCAACATTCCCAAGAGCAGTAAGGATTGGAGAAGGTTTTGTGTCATTGTGACAATTTTATGCTGCATACAAGAGACAAGAGGAATAAGCCCAAAGGCTATGGCTTATAACTATGGAGTCACGGGGTAGCCACTTCCAATAGCTAGTGAATCTCGAGTGTATAAGCTACCTTGTAGTTGTGGACTATGTTCATATAAGTTCCATATGATATTCTAAGGGCACAAAAGCAACAAATTGTGTATGACAATCTGTTTTCTGTATTGATGGTGTTTCACATCAGAAATTTTACTTCAAATTATTTTATTTAATTTTACAAATTTCAATTGAGTTACATCATTGTACACATTGAATTGCATTACTCCTGAAAAGGGTACATGCATATAGACCGGAGGCAAACAAAAAACTTATCAATTTCAATCTTCACAAGTCATTAGCTTTTAGCTCTGAAAATCTTTCCAAGTAAGGCCACATGTCAAATCGATAAACCCAGTGACGCAAAACCCATTTTTCTGTTCTAAAGGGCACTTGGAGTATCCGTAAATGTTTGTGTTCCACTAATTCTTTCAATTCTTTGATTGCATGTTGTACCATGAGCCTCAAGAATTAGCCGAGTCACCTTGTAACAAAAAAGAAAAATGTCAAATATAAAATACAAAAATACAAGTTTTTTAAATGGCATTCTACGAACTTCGGAAACCACAATAAAATACAACATTTGAACTTAAACATAGATCTCAATCTCACTCACACAGAGGAACAAGCACCTCATCTGCTAATATGTGGGTGTGATGAGGTACTTTAGTCTATATTGGCCATTGGAAAATTAACCCATGTCTTGAGAAATCGAACGATCTCGGCACTGCTTCCCTTAGCAGTCACCACCAACACATCCTTGGTATCTCTTAGAATCGTATAGCTGAAAAGAATGCAGAAGAACATCAGTAGAAGGGTAGATAAATAACAAATAGCCATTAAAAATTAAAAATAAACAATTGCCCAGCTACAATAGGCTATTACCACTGTTTTATGAGCAGTTGCACAAGCAGTCACAATAAGGAGGGGCGTACAATAGTCTCATGAGAATCAATTTTACAAATGTGAATGCCCCATGTTTTCAGGATATAGCCTATGAGCAAACAACAAAACAAAACTCTAGACATAGTGGAGTTTCATATCTACAAAAATCATCTATATATTCATATAACTAGGGAAACATTCCCAACAACAGTAGGGATTGGAGAAGGTTTTGTGTCACTGTGACAATTTTATGCTGCATACAAGAGACAAGAGGAATAAGCCCAAAGGCTGTGGCTTATAACTATGGAGTCATGGGGTTCCACCGAATAGTGTATCTCGAGAGTATAAGCTACCTTGTAGTTGTGGACTATGTTGATATAAGTTCCATATGATATACTAAGGGCACAAAAGCAACAAATTGTGTAGGACAATTTGTTTTCTGTATTGATGGTGTTCCACATTAGAAATTTTACTTCAAATTATATTATTTACTTTTACAAATTTTAATTGAGTTACAGCAGTGTACACATTGAATTGCACTACTCTTGAAAAGGGTATGTGCATAAAGGCTGGAGGAAAACAAAAAACTTATCAATTTCAATCTTCACAAGTCATCAGCTTTTACCTCTGAAAATCTTCCAAGTAAGGCCACACGTCAATTCGAGAAACCCAGTGACACAAAACCCCTTTCTCTATTCTGAAGGGCACTCGGAGTATCCGTGAATGTTTGTGTTCCACTAATGCTTTCAATTCTATGATTCCATGTTGTACCATGAGCCTGAGGAATCAGCCGAGTCACCTTGTAACAAAAATGAAAAATGTCAAATATAAAATACGAAAATATATGTTTTTTAAATGGCATTCTAAGAACATCGGAAACCACAATAAAAGACAACATTTGAACTTAAACATAGATCTCGATCTCACTCACTTAGAGGAACAAGCACATTATCTGCTAATATGTGGGTGTGATGAGGTACTTGAGTCTACATTGGCCATTGGAAAATTAACCCATGTCTTGAGAAATGGAATGATCTCAGCACTGCTTCCCTTAGCAGTCACCACCAGCACATCCTTGGTATCTCTCAGAATCATATAGCTAAAAAGAATGTAGAATAACATCAGTCCAAGGGTAGATAAATAACATGTAGCCATTAAAAATTAAAAATAAATAGTTTCCATGCTACAATAGGCTATTACCCCCGTTTTATGAGCAGTTGCACAAGCAGTCACAACAAGGAAGGGCGTACAACAATCTCATTGGAATCAATTTTACAAATGTGAATGCCCCATGTTTTTAGGATATGGCCTATGAGCAAGCAACAAAACAATCTAGACATAGTGGAGTTTCATATCTACAAAAATCATCTATATATACATATAACCACGGAAACATTCCCAAGATTAGTAGGGATTGGAGAAGGTTTTGTGTCATCATGACAATTGTATGCATATACAAGAGAGAAGAGGAATAATCCCAAAGCCTGTGGCTTATAAATCTGGAGTCACGGGGTAGCCACATCCAACGGCCAGCGAATCTCCAATGTATAAGCTACCTTGTAGTTGTGGACTATGTTCATATAAGTTCCATATCATATACTAAAGGCAGAAAAGAAACAAATTGTGTATGACAATTTGTTTTCTGTATTGATGGTGTTTCACATCAGAAATTTTACTTCAAATTATTTTATTTACTTTTACAAATTTCAATTGAGTTACAGCATTGTGCACATTGAATTCCACTACTCCCGAAAAGGGTACGTGCATACAGACCGGAGGCAAACAAAAAAATTATCGATTTCAATCTTCACAAGTCATCAGCTTTTACCTCTGAAAATATTTCCAAGTAAGGCCACACGTCAAATCAAGAAACCCAGTGATGCAAAACCCCTTTTTCTGTTCTGAAGGGCACCTAGAGTATCTGTGAATGTTGTGTTCCACTAATTCCTTCAATTCTTTGATTGCATGTTGTGCCATGAGCCTCGAGAATCAGTCGAGTCACCTTGTAACAAAAATGAAAAATTTCAAATATAAAACACAAAAATATATATTTTTTAAATGGCATTCTAAGAACTTCGGAAACCACAATAAAAGACAACATTTGAACTTAAACATAGATCTCGATCTCACTCACACAGAGGAACAAGCACATTATCTGCTAATATGTGGGTGTGATAAGGTACTTGAGTCTACATTGGCCATTGACAAATTAAACCATGTCTTGAGAAATGGAACGATCTCATCACTGCTTCCCTTAGCAGTCACCACTAGCACATCGTTGGTATCTCTCAGAATCGTACAGCTGAAAAAAATGTAGAAGAACATCAGTCCAAGGGTAGATAAATAACAAGTAGCCATTAAAAATTAAAAATAAACAGTTTCCCACCTACAATAGGCTATTACCCCCATTTTATGAGCAATTGCACAAGTAGTCACAACAAGGAAGGGCATACAACAATCTCATGAGAATCAGTTTTACAAATGTGAATGCCCATGTTTTTAGGATATGGCCTATGAGCAAGCAACAAAATAATATAGACATAGTGGTGTTTCATATCTACAAAAATAATCTATATATTCATATAACCATGGAAACATTCCCAAGAGCAGTAGGGATTGGAGAAGGTTTTGTGTCAATGTGACAATTGTATGCATATACAAGAGACAAGAGGAATAATCCCAAAGGCTGTGGCTTATTATATGGAGTCACGGGGTAGCCACTTCCAACAACCAGTGAATCTCCAATGTATAAGCTACCTTGTAGTCATGGACTATGTTCATATAAGTTCCATATCATATACTAAGGGCACAAAAGAAAAAAATTGTGTATGACAATTTGTTTTCTGTATTGATGGTGTTTCACATCAGAAATTTTACTTCAAATTATTTTATTTACTTTTACAAATTTCAATTGAGTTACAGCATTGTACACATTGAATTGCACTACCCCTGAAAAGGGTACGTGCATATAGACCGGAGGAAAACAAAAAAATTATCAATTTCAATCTTCACAAGTCATCAGCTTTTACCTCTGAAAATATTTCCAAGTAAGGCCACACGTCAAATCAAGAAACCCAGGGACGCAAAACCCCTTTTTCTGTTCTGAAGGGCACCTGGAGTATCCGTGAATGTTGTGTTCAACTAATTCTTTCAATTCTTTGATTTCATGTTGTGCCATGAGCCTCGGGAATTAGTCGAGTCACCATGTAACAAAAATGAAAAATGTCAAATGTAAAACCCAAAAATAAAAGTTCTTTTAAATGGAATTCTAAGAACTTTGGAAACCACAATAAAAGAAAGTATTTGAACTTAAACATAGATCTTGATCTCGCTCACACAGAGGAACAAGCACCTCATCTGCTAATATGTGGGTGTGATGAGGTACTTGAGTCTACATTGGCCATTGGAAAATTAACCCATGTCTTGAGAAATGGAGTGATCTCAGCATTGCTTCCCTTAGAAGTCACCACGAGCACATACTTGGTATCTCTCAGAATCATATAGTTGAAAAGAATGCAGAAGAAAATCAGTCCAAGGGTAGATGAATAACAAGTAGCCATTAAAAATTAAAAATTAAAAATTTCCCATCTACAATAGACTATTACCCCCGTTTTATGAGAAGTTGCACAAGCAGTCACAACAAGGAGAGGCGTACAACAGTCTCATGAGAATCAGTTTTACAAATGTGAATGCCCTATGTTTTTAGGATATGGCCTATGAGCAGGAAACAAAACAAAACTCTAGACATAGTGGAGTTTCATATCCACAAAAACCATCTATATATTCATATAACCATGGAAACATTCCCAAGAACAGTAGGGATTGGAGAAGGTTTTGTGTCATTCTGACAATTTTATGCTGCATAAAAGAGACAAGAGCAAAAAGCCCAAAGGATATGGCTTATAACTATGGATTCATGGGGTAGCCACTTACAATGGCCAGTGAATCTCCAATGTATAAGCTACCTTGTAGTTGTGGACTATGTTCATATAAGTTCCATATGACATACTAAGGGCACAAAAGCAGCAAATTGTGTATGACAATCTGTTTTCTGTATTGATGGTGTTTCACATCAGAAATTTTACTTCAAATTATTTTATTTACTTTTACAAGTTTGACTTGAGTTACAGCATTGTACACATTGAATTGCACTACTCCTAAAAAGGGTACGTGCATAGAGACCGATGGAAAACAAAAAACCTATCAATTTCAATCTTCACAAGTCATCAGCTTTACCTCTAAAAATATTTCCAAGTAAGCCCACACCTCAAATCGAGAAACCCAGTGATGCAAAACCCCTTTTTCTATTCTGAAGTGCACCCGGACTATCTGTGAATGTTGTGTTCCAGTAATTCTTTTAATTCTTTGATTGCATGTTTTTGCATGAGCCTCGGTAATCAACCAAGTCACCTTGTAACAAAAATGAAAATATGTCAAATATAAAATACAAAAATATCAGTTTTTTAAATGGCATTCTAATAACTTCAGAAACCACAATAAAAGACAAAATTTGAACTTAAACATAGATCTCGATCTCACTCAGACAGAGGAACAAGCACCTCATCCTCTAATATGTGGGTGTGATGAGGTACTTGAGTCTACATTGGCCATTGGAAAATTAACCCATGTCTTGAGAAATCGAATGATCTTAGCACTGCTTCCCTTAGCAGTCACCACCAGCACATCCTTGGTATCTCTCAAAATCGTATGGTTGAAAAGAATGCAGAAGAACATTAGTCCAATGTTAGATAAATAACAAGTAGGCATTAAAAATTAAAAATAAACAATTTCCCAGCTACAATAGGCTATTACCCCCATTTTATGAGCATTTGCACAAGCAGTCGCAACAAGAAAAGGCATACAGCAGTCTCATGAGAATCAGTTTTACAAATGTGAATGCCCCATGTTTTCAGGGTATGGCCTATGAGCAAGCAACAAAACAAAAATCTAGACATAGTGGAGTTTCATATCTACAAAACACATCTATATATTCGTATAACTATGGAAACATTCCCAAGAGCAGTAGGGATTGGAGAATATTTTGTGTCATTGTGACAATTTTATGCTACATACAAGAGACAAGAAGAATAAGCCCAAAGGCTTTGGCTTATAACTATGCAGTCATGGGATAGCCACTTCCAATGGTTAGTGAATCTTGAATGTATAGGCTACCTTGTAGTTGTGGACTATGTTCATATAAGTTCCATATGATATACTAAGGGCACAAAAGCAACACATTGTGTATGACAATATGTTTTCTGTGTTAATGGTGTTTCACATCATAAATTTTACTTCAAATTATTTTATTTACTTTTACAAGTTTCAATTGAGTTACAGCATTGTACACATTGAATTGCACTACTCTTGAAAAGAGTACGTGCATACAGACTGGAGGCAAACAAAAAACTTATCAATTTCAATCTTCACAAGTCATCATCTTTTACCTCTGAAAATCTTTCCAAGTAAGGCCACACGTCAAATCGAGAAACCCAGTGACGCAAAACCCCTTTTTTTGTTCTGAAGGGAACCCGAAGTATATGTGAATGTTGTGTTCCACTAATTCTTTCAATTCTTTGATTGAATGTTGTTCCATGAGCCTCAGGAAGTAGCCGAGTCACCTTGTAACAAAAATGAAAAATGTCAAATATAAAATACAAGAATATAAGTTTTTTAAATGGCATTCTAAAAAATTCAGAAACAACAATAAAAGACAACATTTTAACTTAAACATAGATATCGATCTCACTCATACAGAGTAACAAGCACCTTATCAGCTAATATGTGGGTGTGATGAGGTACTTGAGTCTACATTGGCCATTGGAAAATTAACCCATGTCTTGAGAAATGGGACGATCTCAGCACTGCTTCTCTTAGAACCAACCACCAACACATCCTTGGTATCTCTCAGAATCGTATAGTTGAAAAGAATGCAGAAGAACATCAGACCAAGGGGGATTACCTTCTTCAATGTGATGGTCTCAACTCCCATGAATTTCTTCAAGGACAGCACATACTCCTTCGCATCGCTACCACCTGCATCAACAACAATGTCCTGCGGGGCCCTGCATATGTGTCGATACTTTCTACTGACAAGGATACCATTCTGAAGAAAAAAAATCAAACAATTTCCTACTCTAGTTAGACACTTCAATCAGGGAACCACCCAATTTTCCAAATTGATCTATTTTCCTCCTTTCAATAGCCAAAACCTTAGATTTTCCCATGGAAAAGCCATCATTCAATCTAAATGCAACCTTACCACATATTCAGGAGGCTTACACTTTTGCGTATAGGCAACACATATACATTAGGAATGAATCCATTGGTTCCAAGTGCTGCCTCCATTCCTACCCACTTAACAAACTCGGATCCCTCTCTCCCCTACTAATCTTTATATGCCTCAAATCACAAATCCCACTCAAAATATCAAAAACCATTCATCCGAAAATACCAAAGACACAATAACCCATCAGAATGTTTATTATCTCTCATAGAAATCCATGAAAATCACAATAATCATTCAAAAAGAAAATCAATGTAGCATTTAAGGGTAAAGCTTGGAAAAACCCGTAGAATTAAAAGATGGGGATGCAAAGTCCTGTGTGGCAACTGGCAATGGCATAGGGAAATGGTTTCAAGTTTGGAGTTTTTCTTCACCTTTTCTTCTGTTTCATCCTACCCTTCATCCCTGTGGACTGCGAGGCTGAGACTTCTACTTCACCACCCCATCCCCACACATGGGATTCCCGATGCTGCAACCCTAAGCTAGTATTGAGGCGAAAGGACTGAATTTTACCATAAATCAAATTTTGCATATGATAAAACGATACTTCAACCATTAACTTGGTTTTATTACCAATGAGTAAATTCTAAATTTCAACCATTAACTCGTAGTGATGAAATGAAACATCTAAGAGAACTTCCATATTTTGGGAAAATGACAGAAAGTTGTGTGTAGATAATATAAGTTTATAGTACCACTCAATAAAATTCTTGGTTAATTCTTTCCAGCGCTGATCCTTCATTTATCAACACAACTCAGAAGGATGTTTTTGGAAGGATGTGTCTTCCATTAACTTGGCTAATAAGGTTTTATACAACTCCCTCTTGCACTTTCCTAAAACACAATTATTTGTTCTTGTTGAGCCAACCAATGAGTAGGGATCATGACATACACGCATAATATATTTCTTATTCACTATCTTGTTCAAATTAATTAGTGAACTAGTAAAAAATATAATATATTCATTCAGACAAACATTAGCATGTTTATATTGACACCTAAGAAACTCCAAATTCCCATTAAGTTTGTGGCAATGTGTCACAAGGTATGGACAACTTGAAGTTGAGCAAAATATCCAAGTAACCAACTATTCAAGTATTCACAATCTCATTATATGCCATTTATCATCAGGAGACAAACATTTCAAAGTCTTCTAGTCTATTCAATATTGTGTATAATGAAAAAAGTACAAAAAATTCCAAATTAGAAGAGACAAACAAGGAAGATGATTTGTCTTAACTATTGGCCCTCCATGCAAATTGTTGAGCTCCTCAACTATTTCAATACGTTATGTCTACAACAAGAACCACTGCACTATGTTGTGTAATGCATATCATATGATTGAAATTTATGCCTATTTAACTAGGTCACAACACCACAAGTGTGTGACAAATAATACTAGTGTGTTTATACCACATCATTACTTCCCAAGTTTAATTTGTACCAAATATTCGCCATTGTAATGTGCATCGAACACCAATAAGTTTATACTAACATGCATATCAAAGACGACAACCAAATCCACAAGTGAGTTCTTAAACAAATTATTAATGAATATCTCTCATCAATTCGATCAATCAATTATGATTTATCAAACTCTCAACCCTTTCATTATGACCACTGGACCAAAGAAAGCCTTTTTAGACCATAGCTCACCACTAGACTAAAGAAATCATTTTTAGACCATAGTTTAAAATGAATTTTTATTTAGACAAGACTTTAAAGTATTGATTAGGATCTTATTGGCCAAGTTAATCAAAGAACCACCCTTCCAAAATGATCCTTATGAGTTGTGTTGATAGATGAAGGATCATCCCTAAAAAGAGTTAGCCAAGGGCTTTATTGGGTGGTACCATTCATTCAATTTCCTTCATAGTTCTTTAAGTGGTCATTTTATTTCAATTTTATGTTATGACCATTTAAACCATATGATTTGGTTTAATCCACCATTATGTTTGGCAAAACCAAAATATATTGCGACAACTATGTAGAAATTCAGGCCTGCAGTAGATTAATTTCACCCACAACAATTAACAATTGATCATGCAAAATTATCAACAATGGAGACTGAATATGGAGCTGTAACACAAAATTATATTAACTGAGTGTACAATAGCCAACCCTGTAATAACATAGGCTGCTGAATATATAGAATACATGAGCAAATTGAATGCATAAGGAAGCATCTAATTCTAGCATAAAGCAGGCTTACCCAAAATAGGCAAATCTCCCATAGGTGTAAAAAGCTGATCCCAAATATATCAAGGACCCCACGAATTAGCAAGGGCGCATGGGAAAGCTAAAGAGTGGTCAAATGGCAGCTCATACATGCTTTTTCATGGAGGAAAGAGTGGAGGAGGAAGAGGCAACAAATCTGATTCACCTCACCTAGTCTTGCTTTCCTATGTGCCTTAAAACACTGAAAAAGCAGGCAATAAAGCAGAAAAAGCAGAAGGGCGCCTAGGAGGCCAGGAATAAAGCAGATTTGATTCGTAAGGCTTTCCCAAGTGCTCCATGAGTCAATAATGGGAAGTTTGACCTCTATGGATAGGCAATTAGCAACTTGCACATGGTGGGACTCATGGACTAGGCAAATAAGACAAAATAAATGAAATAATGTCTAAGTGGGTAAATACTATGGGTTGATTATTCTAACAAACTAAACTATCCGAGAGTGAGAGATGTCGTTCTCCCAAATAAATCCAAATATAAAATATTTTGAAACCCATAATTAAAAAGCGAGCTTTCAGAACTCTGCACTACATAAATCGTTTTGAGTCTGCACAAAGCAATGGATCTGATCACAGCTTCATCAAGGCCATATGATTGAGTACTATATCTGCTAGCCTTCTGGGTCTTGGAATCCTTCCACTGAATAAGCATCGACTTCTATATTAGTCCAAACTCCTACGTCTCCTCCTGAAAAAAGGTCTCTATAGAGAAGCTTTGCAATACTTGGAAAAAATCTTGTAGTAACTTACCACCAATAAAGTGCTTCCTAAAACTACGACAATGGCTATCAGGGCAGGACTGATGGTGGTGGTGGCGTAGTTGTTCTTGGTGGGTCCTTTACTTATGGCTGCATCTAGTGAGGCTCCCCATCCAAACTCATATCTACCTACTGAAATTTCCCTTGGATGGGATTGCTCTAGAGGAGAACTCATGGCCAATTTATTTAACAGGTCTAAGACAAGTAGGGATGATGAGGAGTTCATGAACATCATCTAATATCTTTCCTCCCTTGATCAATGATGATGATGATGATGATGATGATGATGATGAGGATGATGATTATGATGATGATCAAGATGATGATGATGATGCTAATGGCGGTGAGGATGATGATGAGCATGAGGATGATGGTGATGATGATGATGGAAATGATGATGATGATGATTATGACAATGAGTCTTTTAAGCTTGTAAGTCTTTGGTTGGTTTGCATTTATTGTCTGTCCATACATATTTTTTGTAAATATGCTCCATCTATTTAATTGGGGATGAGACAAATAAAGATTTTTTTTTTAGCCTGCATACTAAATTGCACAAGAGATTTACAATACCTTATTCAGTCTGTGGGATCCATAATAGAGATTTATAATAGAACGCATTAAGCAATTACCATAATCCATGAACATTGTATCGAGATACATCCATCCTTTAAATACAATGCATAATATACACCTTACATTACTCATAATCACTACGATAGATATCAAATCCGTACACAATGTCCATTACAAGGGTTTAACTATCCTTTGATCCAGGAAATTAAATTAACAATTTAGACATTTTTAAAAGAACTTGTAACAAAAAAAGGAAAAAAGGATAGTGTTGTCTCTCTAGAAAATCCTCCCCAAAAGCGTTAATTTTCAAACCTTAAAAATTGATGAGGTACATGTTAGTTATGTGGCGAAGTTATACTTCTCGAAAATATATTAACCTAGTATACATACGAGTTTTTTTCATATTCCCATAACAGTGAAAGAAATGACTGAGCGTAACCCCTCCCATCACCAATACAGGTTATTGATGGGTTTGATGGCACCATTGCTAAGCTTATGAGATGAATAAGGAAATCTCGTTGCCACACTAAGCCATGAAAGGAATAGCCCTTATTCTCCAGTATGATTATGCAATGTAGAGTATTCAATCCAAATCTCTCGATTATGATTTCTTCACAATTAAAGAAATGGCAGAAAATTCTGAGCTCCTATGGTAATAAGAATTAAGTAGGCACATTGATCCAAAAAGATGCAACATAAACATGAGGTAGTAAGAAACCTGTGGTGTCTTGAAATTCATATCAATCCTTTATAAGGTTTTCTTCAGCTCCTGCTAAATGGGCAGAGGAGAAGTAGATGGATCCATGGTTTGAAGATTCAATGTACTCTAAGCATATGGATAAATGGAAGATTGGAGATAAGGATGAGATGAGTGCACATGCTAAAATGTCTACTAAATCATTGGGTGATCCAAAAATGGAAGACTAAAAGCTATAGAGCGTGACTGTACCAGTGCTGCCTTGTCCAAAGAAGCAAGATGTTTCAAATTTAGCTTCAAGGAAAGTCAATTCAATCAGCACACCTCCTATCAAGGCTTATGTGTCACAAAAGGGTGAGGCTGAGCAATATGAAAACAAGTCAAAGGGCATAAGGGTGAATAAATATTGTGGACCCCAGCAAAGAAAAATAGCAAAGGCCTTAAGAAATATCATGGGCAGTATGGCTCAGAGAAGTTTAACCAAGGGAAATTAGCTAAGAAGTCATATGTTTGCAAGCATGAGAAAGGGTTTGGATGCTTAAGCATTTTGATATCTCTTTTGGGTAGAGACTTGTTCCATTTATGGTAAAATTTTATCTAAATCCTACAAAACTCGTAAAAACACCAGCAAAGAAGTGAAATCTGGACCTTGAATTAATCAGAGTTAAGAGATTACAGAAAACACTAGTTAATCTGCGACCAGTAAAATAAAGGCACATCATTTGATATGATCTCTATTCTACTATTCATATGATTTTTTTAGAGGCACTGTGCAAGAGGCATTTTTTTATACCTCAATCGGAACTTGTCCAATGAAACTAGAATTATAGAAAAGGTAACTGACAAAACTACATAGAACTAAAGGAAAGGAAAAAAATAATAGGATATGAAACTTAACATATGGGTAGAACAATAAATAGAAGTGAAGTTTTTTCTAGTTTTCTTTAAAAACGTTTCAAAAAATGACACATATGAGCTAGGTTTTTTTCCTGTAAAGTTTAAAGTCTTAGACTGATGTGATCGAAATACCAAAAAACGGTGATGAACTAGTATCAAGTTCCATGATATCCAACAATTGGCACAAATTCAAATTGGAAACAAAATAATGATAGAAGATTTTGTGTATATTACATTTCAGAGCTTTTTTTCTCTGTTTCGATCAGGATATTGTTTTTTTAATACAAAATTATTTTAACAAACATCAAAACTAGTTTTCGTTCTATATTATGCGATAGAAGATTTGTGGGCTCATAATCCGTCCAGCCATCCATTGGCCACTACTGGGGATAAAGCTTTGTTGGTGTGGTGTCTTTGCATGTTAAATTGCAATATTTAGTGTGTGCAAGCAAGTTAGGAGAATTATAGATCGAGTATGGTTCTTGGTGCAAAGGTCATGGATCCCAATGATTTTTTTTGTCAATGATTAGATCCAGAAACCCACTATATTCTTGCTTTGATTGGAGGTGTGTGGGGCTATGCACTCAATGATCATAGGGAGATATGCACTAATTTTACATTCTTTGTGGACATGAAATCCTTCTACATAAATAAAATATAGCATCACACAAAAATGCTATCACATGAATCATGATCAATGACATTGACATTGAGATATCTGACGTTATGTCGGACGCTTTTTTAACACAATCCCTAGCTCTAAACCTAGTGGAATTCCTAGCGCAGTTCCTTTCAAAATTTATGGCATTATTCCAGGTGTTATACCTGGATCTATACTTGGCGCTATTTTGGATGTTTTCTAGGAACAATTCCTAGCTCTATACTTGGCGCTATGTTGAATGTTTTTCTTGTCGAAATTCATGGCGCAATTTCTGTCGTTAACCCTAGATTAATATATGGTGCTATGCTATTCAGGACGTTTTTTGGAGGCTATTCTTGGCGTTGTATGGGATGATTTTGTGGACACTATTTGGGACATTAATTGGGATGATAATTATGATGCTAATTGAGATGCTAATTGGGACGTTAATTGGGATGCTAATTATAGTCCAAAATAACTCCAACTTTTAAAAAGAGACGATAATTGGGACAATAATTGGGATGCTAATTAGGACACTATTTGGGATTCTAATTAGGACACTATTTGGGATTCTAATTGGGATGCTAATTGGGACGTTAATTGGGATGCTAATTAGCATCCAAAATAACGGCAATTTTAAAAAATGGATGCTAATTGGGATGCTAATTGGAACACTAATTGGGATTCTAATGGGGATGCTAATTGGGACGTTAATTTAGACGCTAACTAGGATGTTAATTAGCATCCAAAATAACGTCAACTTTTAAAAAGGGACGCTAATTGGGAAGCTAATTAGCGTCCAAAATAGCGCCAACATTTAAAAAGGGATGCAAATAACGCCATTAAAACCGCCATCCCGTGGAAAAGCATCCACTTTGTCCAAAAAATGATGAAAAATACGCTAAAAGTGATAGTGGATGTAAAAGGGAAGCTAAAAGAGACTCTAATAACAGGTTTTTGTTGTAGTGTATGCAAGCTTACTTAGTTCAATTGAACTAAGACACCTTTCTCTTTTGTTTACGTGGTTCATTATTTGCGATGGGAAGTAGATGTAAGTGTGTTGAAAACCTTGGTCGTCAATAAACTGCTGTTAGTTATTACGTTGCATATCGACTTGATTTTCATACTTGGTAAGTCACTACTATCGTCAATTTAGCCATTACGGCTAAATTTCATGTACATTGATTATTCTTCATTATGGTCTTAAATTTGTCATTTTTAGATGTCATTAATTTATGTTCGTGCTATGTATATTTTTATTATACATTATATTCTAACATTTCTATGTTCTTTTAATGGCAGGTTATTTAATGGTTCGGGAGAAGATTTGAATTTGATAAATTGAGAGATTTACATGGCATACTTTGTATGCCATGGTGCTTAAGCCTAAACACCTTAGCATTATGGTGTTAAACCCTAATATCTAACCTATGTACTAAACCCTATTTACAATCCTAAGCAAGGGTCTTAACCATTGGAACTTGCACAACCTATGACTAGTATTACTATAATACTATCATAGTGTAGCTTTGTATTATGTTAACGTTGATGTTCAAAGTGTTGGGGAGTTGATGTTATATGGTATGAACCATACGATACAGGGTTTAAGCAATGCTATGAAGGGTGGAATGAAACGATACTTGGAAACTGGTCGTGACTATGGGAGTGGGTTTGTGGGAACGTTAATGGGTTCCAACCTGGTGCATTTAATGCTTGTGGAAAAACATGATAGCCTTTCTCTTAGGCTTGGCTCACGATGGATGTGTAATGCATTTGATATTTGGGGTTTCATTGTTTGGCTCTATGTAGAGGTATGGCCATGGAGGAAACCCACAGCTTGTGAAGGTAATCTCGTGTGAACTCATTAGCCTATACATTAGTTTGGTTTTCAGTTTGGAAGGGATGGCATAATTCTCATCCCTATTAGTTGTTTCTTTTGCAGATGCCGAAAGGGATGGAGGACAGCATGTCTACAACACAGTGGGTTCACATCATTGCATTCGTGGCCACGGTAAGCCTGTTCATCAAGCTTATGCTTGTCCTCCTTTGATCCTGTAGCAGGACTATGTTTCACATGGTTGTTTGGTTGGGGTTTAATGCTATAGCGAATTCGATTTCACCTTCAGGCTTGAATACAGACTTGGTTTATTTTTAATGTGTAGGCATTATGTCATGAATTGATACTTAGACCATTCGGCTCTATGCAATGTTTATATTTGGTTATGTAACTCATTAGTTTTGGTTTTGGGCCTTTAAAAGCCATGGGATGTACCATTGCAAGCAATGGTGCCATAGCCCATTGGTACCCTGTGTAAAACCTTATTCTCAGCCTTCAATGGTGACTATGTACAGACATTTTGGTTTGCTGTGTAATTAGATGTATGGTTGTGATAATATGTAATGCTTATGTGTATGCGATTTTACTCCTACGTGTTTAATTGAACACTATATTTAAACTGAGTTGGGGTTTTTAATGAATAGAGGCATACTCCTTACCAGTTGCTCTGTGTGTGAATTCCATTGATTAGTTTGGTTAATGTACTATTTTGACAGGGTGGATAAAGGCCATGACGTCAATGGCATGAGCCTTCCCAAAGTGCTGCGATAGCTTGTGATTTAAATTATATACGACATCTCGTTATTAGGTGAACATTAGACTATGTTTTAAATCGTTATTTGGTTGAGGCCGTGACTTATGTGGGAACTATGTATTGAATATTAATGGGTTTCATGGAGGCCAGGGTATGCAAACCCTCGATGGCACCCATTATTTTTAATTAACTTGGACTCTGTATTAAATTTTTTAAGGGTTTAATTATAAACCACGGACCGCATACGAATTCATATAGCGTGGCCTGTGTGATTAATACTGTGTGGTTTTAGATTTGGTAAAATGGATCGTGGCCAATGCCTGGGTATACGGCCTTCGTCGATTTGGACCGGGGCGATTTTAGACTATGAAATATTTTATAAGAGATAATAGAACATGGAAGTAGGATTTTACTTTATGGTTTTTTGTTATGCATTTTGATTACGTTACTGTTCTTATTGTGGGTTTTAATTTTGTTTATGTAATGGAGTTGTAACTTATGAGGATCGATACCGCAACCTATGTTTATTAAATACAGAGTTGTATGAAATGTTACTTGTTGAATATTTTAGATGGATGTTTAAGCTGGATCTTATATGGGTTTTTTAAAGATATACTCCATGTAATTTATGGTGTTTTAATGTGGATGTTAAGACTGTATATTTTATGGAAGAGTCTTGATAAGGACCACATGAATGGTTGCGATATCCCTCTGTTTATACTTATTGTGGTTTTCGTTTATGTGGAGCATTTTTAAAGTAAATTGTGATATGATTACACACCTTGAAAATCCTTAGATGGATTATTTAATTTCTAGAAATAAATGCATAGATAGTTTTTGTAAGGGTTTTATACCTGTTAGTTCTATATATATATAGTTATCATTATAAAAGAATAGCCGTGATTGTAAGTGATACCCTAGAGTAACTATATATATTATATTTGTTTCTTTAACTTACTCCTATGGTTAAATCTACTATACTCTGAAACACATGCCTCTACTCACAAATGTAATATGTCAGTAGAGATATAAGTAATAGGTGCACAATTAAAATAGCAGATCTAGATTTACCTAGTCTATAGTATTAATTTATAAATATGAAATGAATGTAGAACACAAACTTTTAAATATTGGAACCTAGCTACATACAACCTATGATAATATTTTTAATCATATGAACATTTGAGGAGAAACAAAGACTCTAGCAAATCCTAGGAAGCACATTAATTACCTAGGGTTAGTAAAATATATAGAAGCTTTTACATCAAGCAGCCTGCATTTACCCTAGAAATGAACTTTTATATGCTAAGAATTTGTACCTATGATTTGCCTTCCTGAAGCTCCTTTAATGGTTGAACCTGCACACTTTTCAAATAACGAGCATTATCAGTTTAAGACAGATCTCACCTCTCATTTTAATGACCAAATCACTTGGTAACTACCACGTTCCTCCCAACCATGACCCGGAACCATTCCTGGTTCTAATCTGAATCCCCCCGAGCTGAAATCCAACATGCAAGTAGCTTAGAGATCCTAAGGTAGGGTTTCTTAACTCATAATCAGTTCTCAATCAGTCCTATATTCCTTGCAGGAGAAAGTTCTCCAAGAAAACGCTTGAGAGCAAAAACAGGTAGAATAATAATTCTTCAAGAGAAAAATTCAGAACCCCCAAGCCTTTTCTTGGCTTGAGTCTTTATAGGAATACTTTTAAGTCAAAGGGGTAGTTAAATCAAGAAATCCTTGATTTCTTGATTTAACCCTTTTTTAATTTACTGGGGTATTTTTTAATTCCTAACCTAGAAACTTTTAACTAGTTCCCACTTAGTCTTTCATAGATATTTCCACTATTTATAAATCCTTTAACAATAAATAGTAATTGGTGGAGCTTCTCTTCTTCCTTTATTAAATTATATAATTAATAATAATTAATTCTTTATACATACTATGTATAAAATACATAGTATTAAAATACTTGTTAGTATTTGTCTTCGGGCATCATGTGTCATGATCCATAGACTTAACGAAACTTCTTCATGAAGGTGAGGAAGAAAGATGGCTTAGGTATACTAGGCTAGGAAACTCTAAACATCCTTTCATGTTGGATTTCCCTGGTATAACGTGGTAGCTCTTCAGTACTTTGATGAGAATACAGAAATTCAAAATTTCATTTAATCACTTATAAATAAGTATGATGATGATCAATATTTTTCTCGAGCCATTTTCACTCAGAAGTTATTAAATTCTTTTTAGTAACCCCTAGTGCTTACGAGAGCCCATACTCAACGCCTATACCATGGAGTTACAAACATAGTGCATAGTTACAAACATAGTGCAATTTGAGAGATTTCGCTCAACACTAAGTGCTGGGATGTACTTGTACGATACACCTAGGGATATAATGGCCAAAGATCTGATGCTCCAAAGCTTATGATCAACACCAACATGAAATGCTCCAGAGCTTATGCCCAACATTTCCAATTATATTTTCATGTGTTCGAGAGCTTTATGCTCAACACAAATGTAAGTACTCATGTGCTCCAGAGCCTCTCGCTCAACACAAAACATCTCATCGATCATGTGCTTCAAGGTCCATTCCCAACACGAACATTTCATCAATCATGTGCTTCAGGGTCCATGCCCAACACAAAACATATATATCATCAACAATTGGTTTAGGACCAATATACAAAACAAATCATCATGTTCATATGCAGTGGGGTCTTCTACCCAAAAATAAAACATCAATATAATGATCATGATCAATAGGCTTATGCCTATAAGTGGTAGGTCCAAAATTCGGTACATTATATGCTCCTAAAACATATTGCTTCTATGAAGAGAAATATGTCGGAAAAACAATAAATTGCAAGTGTTGCAGAAATAGGAACGGGATGCTACATGAAATTCTAAAAAAATGGAGTGAAAGTCACACCCATGGATTTTTAGTATGCAAGTTCTATAAAATATGACCACATCTTGATTAAAAAATAACAAATAATAAGGAACACATGCTCCATCTCCAAAAATCCCAAAATTATTGTGCAAAAAGTGTCCTTCAAACAAGATGCTATATGAATATAACAAAAAACTACATGAATAGGCTGCTATAGGAATATAATAGGTTTCTATAAGAACGTGTTGTTACATGAATTTTGAGCTTTCATTGTTTAAAAAGTTCATATACATGATCCCTATCAGAAAATATTATGTGGATATGAAGATATTTAGACCTTTATGCCCTCTCAGCTGGTACAAAAACATATGTCAAAACAAATACAAGCATAATCTTGAAAAATTACTGAAACATGAACAAAATCAATCTCTGACTGCTGTTGTGAATTAGAGTCTCCATTTTGATTCTCATGAATGCATGAGAAATAGATCTCTTGTAGTTACAACCATTCCATCTTCCCCACACTTGAAGTTTTGCATGTCCACATGAAAAAAAAGCTAAGGTGTTTGCAAAACTTATGGATATATTGCTCAAAATGTGAAGTTTATTTATTTGAAATTACTATGACAGCCATAAATCATCCCGACTCTGTAAAATGCATGTGTGAAACAGTTATGAGAATGGAAGGCAAAGACTACCACAATGAATATAAAAAAACACTCCACAATGATCTTGTTATTCCATAATTTCTCTGCATCCTCTATTAGATAAAATAGGCATTGTTGACTAAAATAGATGAAAGCAAGTTATGAAGATAAAATACAAAGAAATAAATCAAGTTTTTGAAATTCAAAACTCTGTCCCTTAAACCATCAGATGATTCCTTTTGTGCACACAAACACATCACCTTTTGCAGGATCCCTTGGGGGATCATTCTTCTCATCACTAGCTCCAGAACTGCTATCTCTGGCGGAAAACATCTTTAAGGACTTTGGCTCTGTCTTCTGTGCTGATTCCCTGGTTAACAAATCAGCCAAGCAATTTAACCTGGCTTATAAACAATTTCATAATCAAAAGAACTTAACCAAGAAAACCACTTCAAGATTCTACTAGAGTTTTCAGCCATTAAACTCTCATTCTTGAATATGCCGGGCATAATCTTCAAGTCTGTTCTGATGATGAACTTCACAGGTTTCAAGAACAACTTGAAACGCTTAACAGTTTTCTTCACAGCCAAAATTTCTTTATGGCTTGACGGATACTTGAGTTCGGCTCCTTTGAATGTGCCGGATCCGTAGCCACATCTATGTTCTCTGTCATTAATGGCTTCCAACAGGACACCACCCCATGTAGATGAAGAGGCATCTGTCTCCAGTAGGCAGGGAAAGGGGAGGCAGTTTCATGACTTTAAGCTTTATCTGTCTAACTGCATCCATCATTTCTACAGACCACTTAGGCGGGTTTTTCTTTAATCTCTGCTGCAGAACTTTGATATCTTCGGCCTGTCCTTTGTAGAAGGGCCGAATGTAATTCAGAGATCCTAAGAATATCTGCAACTGCGTCTTGTCTAAGATTTCATCAGGAAAGTTTTCAAAACATGACAAGACATGATCCTGAAGGATTATCTGTCCTTTCTTAATTTTGAACCCTAAGAATTCAATCTTTGTTTTACCAATCTCCATCTTTGGTTTGGAAAGAACTAATCCATGCTTATATACTAATTCGTAGAACTTCTGCAGATGCTTCAGGTGTTCCTGCAGACTATGAGAACAAATTAGTATATCATCAATATAAACTAATGCCCAATTATAATCTCTAAAAATGTCCTCCATTCTTTTCTGAAACTCGGAGGGGGAATTATTTATCCCGAATGGCAGCACTCTCCATTGATACTGGCCTCTAGGAACCACGAATGTTGTCTTGTATCTATCTTCAGCTTTAATCCCGATCTGGTAGAAACCAGACTTCATATCGAACTTGTTAAAGATGACGCAGCCTGATACTCTTTGTAGGAGGCTGGCTTTATTAGGAAGAGGGTAGCGAACCTTTTGCAATGCAACATTCAGTGGCTTGTAATTTACCACTAACCGCGGCTTACCTCTCTTCTGCTCAGAATGTTTGTTAACAACAAATGCTCTACATGCCCATGGACTCTTAGCTGGTTCTATCAGACCTTTCTGCAATAGTTCCTGGATTTCTGAATCACAGAACTGAACCTCTGATGGTGATATTAAAGCTGCTGAAGCTTTCATGGGTCTGATCTTCTGAGTAGGATCATAGGGTAGTGAGACGAAGTATTGTTCTCTGGTCCAAAATGCATTTGGACTGTCTGAGCAACAATCTTTGCGAAGCTTCTCAGAAATCTCCTTAAGAGCTTTCTCACCATGTAATTCTGATAAGACCAAACTACGCTCCATTTTCATAAGCTGAGCGGTGTTAGGGAACTGTACAGGTGAAGGCTCAGGAATAGGGCAAATGGAAGGAGCTTGAAAAGACAAAGGAAACCTAACAAGCTTATTATCGAATGTACAGATGAAGGTTTTCTTATGGTGGTTAACAAAATACGGGCTAACCTGGTGAAGAAATTTAGAACCTAAGAGCACATCTTCACTCATGTCATCCATTCTATAAATAGTCAACATTCTACAGACATTCTAGAAATTTACAGTTACTTCGGCTTTGGCCTGTAGACGAATGGGTGCTCCATTAATGGCTGTTCCGCCATCAATAGTATTTTCCCAGTAATAACTAGGAAGGGCTGAACCACGAGCAAGATTAACCTAACAACCAAAGTCTATCATACAAGCAAGGGTGTATGGGTTATATTCACATGGGCGAAAAGAAACAGGAATAAACAGTTTCAGACCTGAAAGCATAGACAGACTGATAAGACGCTGTTGAGGAGGCGAAGAAGGGGGAGGAGACTGTTCTGGTGTTTCTTCCTTCTCTTCTATGCATTCAGTATTTAATGCACTCTCATAGTGCTTACTGATATCATCCTCCGATGATTGATCTCTTTCTATTTGAATCACCTTGACTTCGCTCTTCAAATATTCTATCTTCTTACAAAGCTCTCTCAGTTCTTCTTGTCTTTCTCTGATCTCTAATCTCAGCTTGGCTTCTCTGCTTCTTCTGAAACTCTGTCTTTCTTTATGCCCTTCTAGATAATTCTTGTATAGATCTGCAGGGCTGTATGAAACAGATCTTTCATATTCCATTTTTTGTTTCCCTTTGCAGGCTTCTAACTGTTTCTTTAACTGCTTCTTCTTTTCACTGAGATAACTTCGCTCAGGAAACTGATAAGGCTTAAGCTCAGAAAGCCTGAGGTCTAAAGTAGCAATCTCCTTCTCTAATTCCTGCTGTCTCGCTGGAGAGGAAAACATGAAAACATTAAACATATTAAGGCTGAAATCAAAATCAGGGACCTGGAACCCCCCTAAATTTGCTTCCGATTTGGAATCAGAGGATGGAGGATAGGGAGCAAATTTATTAAGGTCGGGCTGAACTGATACATCTGAATCACAAGGACAGTCAGATTCAGTGTCATCTGGAAGATAGATGTATTCTCTAAAAGGATGTTCATCGGCTTCTGGGTGATCCCACCAGCGGGAATCAAGATTATCGCAGAAAGCTGCAAAAATGTCGCCAAAATGCCAGACTGGGGTCGTGGTGCACACAACCGTGGACATTTGCAGTCTGCTTGTAAATTTCATTCGAAGAAAAAGGAAAAGGGTTTCTATACTAGTGAACCGAGATACCATTATCCGAATAAACCCTTGAAGTTTTCCAGAAGGCCGAAGCATCCATCCAGGCAGTCTAGGCCTCCGAAGTACAAGCCTAGAAAGTTTATAAAGCATCGTTCTTATCAGGCCACTGGCAAGAACTGTTTCCTCTGTGGAAATCCTGGTCATTGGGTGAGTAAATGCCCCAAAAAGAAGAGCAAGCCCAAGCTAACAGATCACGCTGCTCTTGATTCATGTTCCTTAAAAGACCGCTTGCACATAATATTCAAACTCAAAATCACCCTATATCATAGTAGTCTCATTAGCACAGGCTTAGTGGAAGCTCTCCTGTACACAAAAGGAAATAACCTTTCTCTTTACGCGGGTGAAAAATATTGACTCCTCCCTGGGATCTTCATATCCCGAAGGTATTCTTGAATAAATGCAAGCAAATTATCATATTGTTCTTCTTGTAATTAGTGGCTTGAGTGGGAATACTAGAGAAACACATATGTGTAGGATTTCTGCACCAAATCTTAGTTCTAGCCAATGCATCACCTGAACAATTGATAATAAAGAGTGGGAATAATGTCACGTTAGTTCCAAGTCATGTTTCTAAGGTGGATCCTCTAAAAGAGATCATTTCCTCAACAAGACTTAACTGTATGATAAGTCCCCTAATATTTTGAATCTACTCTTTGACTAAAATATTGAAGATAATTGAACAGATTTGATTGGATTTTAACTAGACAAGGATTAAGTGATACATTACCATATCAATTCTAGAATTTAACCATGGAACAAGGATTTTCCTCCATGTTCACTAATTTAACTTCTTGATCACTTGGCTTTTATGGAGATCCGATCGCAACTCAAAGTTATGGTAAATAAGTTATTAGAAAATATCCATTTTCTCTCAATCCATGAAATTTTGTGGGAAACGACCTCACAATATGCTAAATGGGTGCATTCTTCAAGTGCGGTTTCAACGGATTTTCGATATTTTGCTCTGTTTGCTTAGAAATAAAATCACAAATTGGCTTCCTGTGTATTCCGTAAGATGGCGTAATCATACTTGCATATATTAAGAGATGGCCACACATGCTGAAATGGATGTGTAGATGCCAAGGATCATTCTGGTAACACATTGGAGTTCTAAAACAATATATATAGTTTGATTATTGAAGGATTTTGTTTCTTATCTTACCATTTTTCTCGTTCACTGTTCAATGCAAATTGGTGATTTTATAGATAATAGATGTAGACATTGTAAGTTCATCCCTATTCCTTCTTATTGAACAAAATCAAATGCCTAAACTGACATAATTTTTTTTTATCAGAATATGAACATCTGAGTTAAGGGAGTTTAGTATGAAACAATATAGTTATTCAACTTAAAAATACCTTCTTATTTCTTTCATTCATTTATTTTTATTCATTTATTTATACACTACCCTACTCTATTTGACAAAGAGAAAATTATATTTTCAAGTGTAGGCTTATATCCAGTGGAACCACAGTGCGCAACAAGAATATAAATAAATTCATGTCCAAATTTGAAATATAGACTCTGACACGTACCTAAATATGAAGAACCAGCTGATCCACTTGATTTGGTGCCAAGAAATATTGAAGGATGAAGTGGTTCTCTATATGGATGACTATATGAAACCATTGTTCGATATAATCCTTCATTTCTTGGTTTTTTTCTTCATTAATAATATCAGTTCCTATATTGTTAAGCCCTAAATGTTGGGCACACTTCCCCCTATAGTGTTGCAATTTACAGCCTATATGGTGGTGTATTACATATTATTGATGTAGGCTTGGGTCCATTATTTATTATTGTACACCTTTGTGTCCTATATATATGAAGGAGATATTTTCATTTGAGCAAGCATTGTATATTGTCTTGTCTTAGGTACACAATACATTATGTAAGGAGGTTCCTCCCTATAAGACCATTGTTATTTATATATATTATTCATTATTAATTCATGTATTACTCTAGTGTTGGCTATTTTTGCTCTTTTTATGTTATTTCTCGGACTTGGTTACATAACATTTGGTATGAGAGCTTTTTGCTCAAAACTTGCTTTTGAAAAATGAGTCATCTTGAAATTTTTCATGCAACTTTGTTTCTACAAGGATTCATAGATCGAGGTTAAAAACAAACTTCCCAAACCGGCCGAATATCTCCAATATGAAATTTAGATATTGATCCATTAAAGTTTTGTAGATAATTGTAGAGGAATCTACGATTTTTTACTAGTCCAAAACCTATTCTAAAACAAATGTTCTTGGGAGAAAGGTCATATATGAGGCATCTGAGATCCAAATTGAGTCATACTATTTGAATCAGAAATAAGATGCACACTGTTATATTTCTTAGAATTTTCAACTACAGAAACACAATATTGGACATGTCGTATATGGTACAAGGTCTCTCTTATGGATAGGAAAAAAAAAGCAAGTTTTGGGAGATTTGAAATAGCACTTTTTTGAAACATTCAAATTAGGTCAGACTTGCAAAAATGGAAATAGGATGCATCAAGGTACCACGATCCCAAGGTTCATACCGAGAGGGGTCCAAAGTCAAATTTTATCTTAGTTACATGTCGTCCCTAAAATAGTATTCCAATTAGGGTTTGAAATAGATGTTCTAGGGAAAATGTCGTATCTAAGGCATATGCAATCCAAATTGAGTGAGACTAGTTGCATCTTAAAGAAGACAGACGAGGTTATATGTGGTAATATTTTTATCTATAGAAAGAAAATATTGTACACATGGCATACCGTAGAAGTTTAATCTTTTAGATTGGCCAAAAATAAGAAGATTTGGGAGGTTTGCAATAACTTTTTTGGCACATACAAATTAGGCGAGGCCTATGAAATTGGAAAGATGACACATCAATTTACCAGAATTTTCAGTCTCAAAGGATTCTAAATTCAAATCTTACCTCAGTTGCATGTCCACCATAAAACAATCTTCTACAATTCAAGCAGTGGGAGATCGCATAGAGAATGAGCAAGCATTTCTACAAATCCCAATGATGTCTTAAAACAAGATGAAACTACAGCAAGATTAAAATCACCATCAAAGGAGTTTTGAAGAAGAACAAATCATATGGGAACCTAACCAAATCATCAAAACAAGTACCAAACAACTATGAAATCAAGCTATTGTTGAGTACCTCATCAAGTGGAAGAACTTACGAGGTACAAATTCGACATGGGAAGATGATTCCTTCATACCGATGCATGCACATCTACCCAAGCATTGAGGAAAACACTTGTCTAAAGGGGAGGGGCATGTTAAGCCCAAAAATTTGGGAACATTCCCCCTATGTGGCACTTTACCCCCTATATGGTGGTGTATTACATATTATTGATGTAGGATTTGGTCTATCAGTTGATATTATACACCTATGTCTCCTATATATAGCAAGGATATATTTTCATTTGAGCAAGGATTGCATATTTTCTTGTCTTGGGTACATAATACATTGTCTAAGGAGGTTCCTCCCTCGAAGAATGATTGTTATTTATATCTATTATTCATTATGAAGGTGTGGATTACTCTCTTCTTGTTTATTTCTGGTTTTTTTTATGCTATTTATGGGACTTGGTTACACTACCCTACTCTACTTGAGGAAGAGAAAAATCTATTTTCAAGTGTTGTCTTATTTCCAATGAAACCATGTGTGCAACAAGAATCTAAAGAAATTCATGTCCATATTTGAGACATAGACTTTGACATGTACTTAAGCATGAAGAATCAACTGACCCACTTGATTTGGTGCTAAGAAATGTTGAAGGATGAAGTGGTTCCCTTACTGAATGACTATATGAAGCAATTCTTCAATATATTCCTTCATTTCCTGGTTCTCTTATTCATTAATATTATGAGTTTAGATATCCTCTATTGTGATGCCTTTAATATCTTCAAATATTTGTCTCTTGCAAGAAGGATCAAGAGAATCCTTTAGTTCATATTCCAATGCATGCTCTCCATCGAATGTTGTCCATGGATCACTGATGTCTTCTACATATTTGCAAGGAGAGTCACATAAAAATCCTAGATCTAATTGTTTTTCATGAACCTTCCAATATTCTATCACTTCTTGGAGTGCATGTATGTTTCTAATGGTTGTTAGCACTACTCCTCTTGAGATGTAAGGATACATGTATTTGCTAGTATTTGAGAGATATATTGGAGTAACATCCTCCTTACTCAACAACTATTGAGAACTCATATATTATCCTCGAAGGGTGATAATCCTTCTCCTCTTGCACATCGATTATTGCGGGTTTTTTTTTTCTTGAATAAAAACTTGCAAAGATACCATTAACATTCAATCATAAATTATGGAAAAAAAATTCAAAACACACCCTACTCACTAGTCACCATAAGAAGGGATTGGAGAAACCTGTCTAAAACAAATGTATAGGTTATTACCTCTTGTATTATTGCTCCCCTTCTTATAAGTATAAAATTGTAGCACTACCATCAACTAAAAGAAATAATCCTTTCAACAAAAAACTCCTTAATCACTTTCCCGACAATTGTGCCAAAATGTAGGGTAAATTATATAGTATAATCTACTGCATTTAATTGTCAACTCGAGGGATTGTAAGATTCTGGAGTGCTTGGAAAAATATATGTTGAATTGAATCTTAAAGTGCTTCAAAACCTATCTAATTCATAGCTATATCCTTCAACAACCAAATCTAGAAATAGCAAAGCTAAGATCCCTCACACTTAAGTGAAATATTCATGCATCCATCACACTTTTTTTGGAAATAAGCATTATCCAACATGGTTTCATGAGTAGAGTGATTAGAATACCTGTGATATTTTTAAATTTTGATGCTAGTCCCAATAGAAGTTATTAGCACACCAAACCAAATTTGAACAACTCTTCAAATAAATTCTACAATCCTTTGGAACCAATACTATTGCAACATGGCTATTGTTAGGATTATTGTAATCATCTGTAATGTCTCAAAAAATTGAAAATAAAAAAAATAAAAATTATAGGCTAGTGAAAACTACCCCATAGGGGATCATTATTACTCGTGCGGAATACACATGCACTACTTGTACTATTGTCTATTGGTAAGTTGGCCTTACGTTCTGTCCTTTAATTTCAGCCATTTATTATTAGTACATTTTACTTACGTTATAAGTCTCTTCATTAAATTATTCTTTTGTTTGACAATACTGTCGATGTGTTAATGATTTGCATAGAACCTCGTTTACTTCAGCGCATTGTTTACTTTGTTATTTATTAAGTGCTGACTTAACTTTGTTTGTGGGAACAAAGTGGGCGGAGTGGCGGGACTCGTTCTCACATGAGGGTTTGAGAGGTAAAGTATTACTTGACACGTAGGCTTACTTAGTTCAATCGAACTAAGGCACCTTATTTATTTACTTGTAGGTTTACCTCGTGTAAAAAGGCTAGATGAGACTTTGATCATTTCGAGCTTACATTGTGCTTACTATTTATTATTAAGCTTCCTTGTTGATTCAGATTATAGCAAGGTAAGTCCTATTCTGTTAATTAATTAACCTAGATAATGAACTATACGATACATGGAAATCTATACATTTATGATTCATGCCTAATTCATTTTGCAGGTTATAACCTTGGCCTGACACTAGACCTTTGACATTTATAACTTTAATTATTAACATGGCATATTTTATATGCCATGTTCACTAAGCACTAAGCTTAGGGTAAGCGCAAGTATTAGGGAGTCAAGCCTATGGTGTAATTATTAACTATAAGGTTTATGCCTTATGGCATTACACCTTGGACTAGCGTGGGCTATGGACTATGCACTAACATAACCTTTCTATAATACCTACATTGTAAAGTTACAAGGTGATATGAAAAGGGGTGGCGAACATTGTAGGGGTCTTATATTACACAGACCTTGTAATATATAATACATAGAAAGGGTTTTGGGTGGCGCATATTTATCATATGGTTGAACCATAGATTAGAGGGGTTTAGGATTTGAAAAAGAGGTCATGTTAATACAATGAGTCTGAACTATGGATAGTGGGTTTTTGGGATTGATAATGGAACCAGCTGGAGTCATTAATGCCATTAATGCACTTGGGCTTCGTGACAGCCAAAAGCTTAGGGATTTGGCGCACGAAGGCTTTGCCAGAACGCTTGTCATTTGGGGTTTGTGTATTTGGCTCTGTGCAGGGAGAAAACATGGCAGCGACCTTTGTTCGCAAGGTAAGCTTCGTTCTGGTTCTTATGTTTGCACAATGTATTCGTGTAAGGTTCGTCACGTTGCCATACTTCTCAAACATTCGTATTTGATTTTGGTTGTAGGTGATAGGGTAGTGAAAGAGGGGTGGCTCCATACTTCGTTGTGTGCTCCAGAGTGTTTGCAATGTGGACACAGTAAGCCTGTGAGAAAGTTTATTCTTGCTACCTCTCGGCCCTTTTGGGTAGACTGCGTTCGGATTTGTTGCTTGGTTGGGATTTTATGTTGTGGGTTTCGAATTCGCCTTCAGGATTAATAATACGGATTTGGGTTTTATTATGTGGTTAAGGCATTAAGCCATGAAGTAATTCGTAAACAATTCAGCTCTGTGTAATTAAGTTTGGGTTGTAAAAATTACTTGGGCTATTAGCAATGAATAGAAAAAGACTTGGGCCTCTAGCACACTCTGTTCTTTGTTTATGTAAACTGTTT
This sequence comes from Pseudotsuga menziesii, assembly GCA_001517045.1. Lineage (NCBI taxonomy): Eukaryota > Viridiplantae > Streptophyta > Pinopsida > Pinales > Pinaceae > Pseudotsuga > Pseudotsuga menziesii. The sequence continues at coordinate 99,055 of LPNX011144007.1, forward strand.
GTTAGTTTGGGACTTTTTTCCATGGGCTACACCATTGCTTGCAATTGTGCCATATCCCATTGGCATGCCTATGTAACTTGGTTTTTGGTACTTAAATGACGACGGTGTAGCAAAATCGATACCCACCGTGTAAATGGATATAAACTGTTTGTAATCGATTTCTAGGTTATTATTTTATGTTGTGTAAAGAACGAATGTACTGTGTTCTTTTGTTTGGTATGGTAAAATAACATGGGGCATTCGCTGGCTTGAAGGTTCTGTGTATAAAGATGATATTTATTTTTTATTTTGTAAATTCATTGACAGTGTGGGTATAGGCCATGCCGTGAATGGCATGATCCTTTCCCATAGTGTTGCGATAGCTTGTTGTAGGGTTTAATTATTGTTATTAGTTCTTATGTGATGTGGACTATAAAATCCATGGGTTGGGAACCCATGATGGCCAAGGTTTCCTGTAGGGTTGAAAAAATGTTAATGGCCTGTGTATTTAAATTGTTATTGGTCGAGGTTGTGCTGTAGCTAGGGTCTTTACGACCTCACTGTTAGCATATGTGTTCTTATGTATATGAATTTGGTGCAGTTTAAAACGCAACCCACATATATTAGATGTATAGCATGGAATGTGTAAAGATGGTTATGTGATTTTCTTACTGCTTATGTATAAAATGCTTATGGTTCATTATTAATTCTTTTTCCTTGAGTCTGGACATCCATAGGATTCGATGTCACGACCTCTGTTGGAAAAATGGGTTTTAGTTATTAATTGTTTAATGTGATGTGACAGTTGTGTGTAGATTTATATGGGACCTTTAAACACTTTATGTTTTATAAAAGGATGATTGTAATAATAGGACTATGGATTATAACATTTGAGTTATGTAAATGGATGCAATTATTGACTAAGCGATTTGGACTGTGGAATTTATATAATAAGACAGATGTTTGATATTGGACCACATGGATGGTCACGATGCCCTCTCTCTTTGGTTAATTATGATTATGTTTATTGAATGGAATGTTATGATATTTAATTTGTACTTGTTGAGATCGACCTTGAAGGTCTTTAATGAGTTGTTATCTTAGATTTAGTTTTTTCTGTACTTAGTTGGTTTAGTTTAGAGTATTTAAATTATGTACTTTAGTTTATAAATAAAATAAATAGTAAAGTAATTATAAAACTATTTGAATACTATTATATAGGTATTTCTATATATATTTAACCTGTACTTCTGAACATATTTTGAATTTAAAACAACCCTTTGTTGACAAATGAAATATGTCAGCAAAGTAATGCAACCTGTAGAACAATAATATGCTAACTGGTAACAAAACCTATATAAAGTACACATAAATTAAGCATGGAAATAATACAGAAATCAACTCAAAAGTACAAACCCTAGTAATGTACACCATATGATAAAATCTATAGCCTAAAACATAGTATTAAAGAAAATACAAACCCTAGCAAATTCTAACCAGAGAATCCAATACATAGGGTTAGGAAATGCATTGAAAACATTTACCTAGAAAATCTAGTAATTAATTTAGAGAAATAGAATAGGCATGCTAGGGCTTCATACCTGATCTTGAAGCTTTGTTAATGGCTGAACCTGCACACTCAAGTAACCAGCATTAACAATGCAATGCAGATCTGACCTTTGTTTGATGACCAAATCACTTGGAGACTACCATGTTCCTCCCAACCATGATCTGGAACCATTCCTGCTTCTAATCCGGATCCCCTCGAGCTGGACTCCAACATGCAAGTAGCTTAGAGATCCTAAGGTAGGGCTTTCTAATTGGTAATCAGTTATGAATCAATCCTCTTTCCCTTGTAGGAAAAGTTCTAGAAGAAAACACTTGGGAGCAAGAACAGGCAGAATAATAATTCTCCTAGATAAAAATCAGAACCCCCAAGCCTTTGCTTGTCTTGATTCTTTATAGACAAACTTTTCAGTCGAAGGGGCAGTTAAATCAAGAAATCCTTGATTTCTTGATTTAACCCTTTTTAATTTACTGGGGTAATTTTCAATCCTTACTGGGGTAGACCCATTTACATCTGACAAGTTTTCTTCATTTTGGAAGAGGAACAAGATCCCAAGTGTCGTTCACCATTAAGGAACAATATTCTTCATCCATAGCTGCATCCCAATCTGGATTTCCTGAAGCTTCTGCAAAAGTTTTTGAATCATGATTATTGAAAACTTGATCGAAAAGAGAAGAGGCTCACTGAAACTGAGAACGTGTTCGACGTCGATCTCTAGGATCACCGGTAAGATCACGAGCTGCTTCACATGTTGAATAGACCCATTGAGGAAGTATTAGTGCTGGTGCAATTGGAGGAACATGAGTAGGCGGAGGTGGATTTTCATCCTCGCTGTCATCATCAGAGACTGGAGTTGGAAACCTGTCAAGGAAGCTGGAAGAAGAAGAAGAAGAAGGCACAATCGCCAAATCAGGCTCGCAAGCCAAAGATGGCACACCCGCCAAGTTAGGCTCGCAGGCCAAGAGATTTTCATCAAATTTAACATCTCTTATAATGATTATATCATGAGAATGTGGCTGAAGAAGCCTATAACATTTTACATCTTTAGAATATCCAATAAATATGCACTTTTCACTTTTAGGCTGCAATGCTTTCCGTTTTTCATCCGGAATGTGAGCCCATGCTTCAAAACCAAACACATGAAAGTGACTTACATCTGATTTAATTTTACTCCATGCTTCTTCCGGTGTTATACCTTGTAAAACTTTAGTGGGCGTGCGATTAACTATGTAATTTGCACAATTTATGGCCTCATCCCAATATTGAAGACTTAGTCCCTTAGATTGGATCATACAATTAGCCATTTCTTTTAAAGTGCGGTTCTTCCGTTCAGCTACACCATTTTGTTGTGGTGTATATGGAACAGTGTGTTGTTGTTGGATTCCTTGTTCAGTGCAAAAAGTAGTGAACTTGTTGTTAACATATTCTCATACATTGTCAGATCTTAACTTAATAATTTGATGACCAGATTGTTTTTCAACAAGGGCCTTGTAAGCCAAGAACATGTTAAATACTTTGTTCTTAATTTTTAGGAAGTAAACCCAAGTGCGTCTGGAGTAGTCATCAATGAAAGTTAAGAAATATTTGAAACCATAAAAGGAAGCAGATGGAAGAGGGCCACACAAGTCACTATGCACAAGCTCCAAGGGAACCGTGGCATGCCAAAATGCATGTTTGTTAAAACTATCCCGATGATGTTTTTCGAGTACACAACCAAAACAAACACCATCCTTGCAAGATACCAGCGGAAGACAAGTCACCATATTGTATTTACATAGTTGTTGCAATGAGTGATAATTTAAGTGACCAAATCGCTCATGCTAAATTTTGCTCAAGTTATCACTATGAGCAACAAAAACTTAAGGAAAAGGTGATGACCCAAAGTTGTTAAATTTGTACAACCTGGTAATATCATCAACAGTTCAAGTAGCAAGGACATTTTGAGGATTTTTAAAATCCT
>LPNX011144012.1:5498-144190 GCA_001517045.1 Pseudotsuga menziesii
TAAGAGACAGCTTGATCATTTGGAAAATTATCCTCATCCAAAGACATATTCTGAAAATGAATATGAAATTCCAAATCTTGAAGGGGGGATTCCTATTCTGGATCAACCTTTGGAATTTCCATATGAAGCACCAACTCCCCCGCATGAAGAAGTTCCTGCTACTTCACTTGAACAAGAGGTTCAACTGGATGATATGATTGAGAGAATTAAAAGACTCTCAATCAATGATGAAGCTCCACCAGCTGATCAACTAGGACCATCACGGAAGATTCCTAAATGGGCCACAAAGACACTTGAAAGTGTCCATCCAGATGAAGTTGGAAAGACGGGAACGAGAAGTTCGAAAAGACATGAAGATGGAGGAGGAGTAGATAATTCAGGTGATGACATGGATGTATCATTTGATTGTGAATTTAATTTATCTGCTAACTTTGAACCAACTTCTTTTGAAGAAGCTTCTACTCGTGTTGAGTGGAAAGAAGCTATGCAGAATGAGTATGATGCACTCATAAAGAATGGAACTTGGAAGCTGGTTGACCCTCCAGTTGGAACCAAACCAATTGGCTCAAAGTGGGTGTACAAGAACAAATACAAATCATATGGCTCACTTGACAAGCACAAAGTGAGGCTTGTAGCAAAAGGCTATGCACAGAAAGAAGGAATTGACTATGAAGAAACATTTTCTCCTACAGCAAAATGGGATACCATCCGTACCTTACTCTCTTTAGCTACTCAAAAAGGGTGGCAAGTTCATCAAATGGATGTGAAGATTGCTTTCTTGAATGGAGACTTGAAAGAGAATGTCTTCATGTCTCAGCCAGAAGGCTTTGTTGTGAAAGGAAAATAACAAAAGGTATGCAAGCTTGTCAAATCCTTGTATGGCCTAAAACAAGCGCCTCACGCATGGTATGAAAAGTTAACCGAGCATCTTTTGAAATTAAATTTCGAACATTTTGATCTTGATGATGCAACACTATTTATAAAGAAAGTTGGAAGATCTGTTGTGTATCTTGTGGTGTACGTAGATGATCTTTTAATGACAGGGAACAATGAGAGCTATATAGCATCCATATAGAAAGATTTGAAAAATATCTTTGAAATGACAGATATGGGACATCTCCACTATTACTTAGGAATTGAAGTCACTCAACATCCTAAGTACATATTCCTATCTCAGAAAAAATATGTTGGAGAATTACTAAACAAATTTTGCATGACAGAATGCAATCCTATATCTACTCCAATGGAATAGAAAATGAAGCTCACATCAAGCGAAGGAAAAGAATTTGAAGATGCGACCAAGTATCGAAAACTGGTAGGAAGTCTTATCTACCTTACAACAACTAGACTAGATATTTCTTATGTTGTTGGCATACTTTCAAGGTTCATGCATAAACCTTGTGAAGGACATTGGTCAGCTGAAAAAAGAGTTCTAAGATACTTGAAGGGGACTCAAGAAGTTGGACTCAAGTACTCTAAAGTGGATGACTTCAAACTTATTGGGTACTCAGACTTAGATTTTGATGGCGATAAGGAGACATGAGTATCAACTTCTAGATACACTATGAGTCTTGGATCAGCAGCTGTCTCATGGAGATCACGCAAACAGTCAGTTCTAGCAGATTCAACAATAGAAGCAGAATATGTGGCTATAGCTGAAGCAACGAAAGAAATAGTATGGCTCAGGAAGATACTTGAAGATTTGCAAGAAAAACAAGAGAACTCCACTCCATTGTTGGTCGACAATACTTCTGCAATCAAGCTGGCTAAGAATCCTAGAATCCATGATCGAACCAAACACATCAACACAAAGTATCATTTGATTCGACATCATGTAGAGGCCAAGACAGTCCATCTTCGACATTGTTCCACAAATGATCAAGTTTCAGACATCTTCACCAAAGCGCTTGGACGAGAAAAGTTTGAAAGATTCAGAAACATGCTCGGACTTACGAACACCCCTTTGGATTAAGAGGGGGATTGTTAGAATAATCCGTCGGGATTATTGTAAATAAATAATAAATAGGAATATGAATAGATAGGAAGGTGAAAAGGCTGGTTCTCAACCACCACATTGTAATGTATAAATAAATGTTTCAGCCATGAATAGAATTGAATCGGGAGTTATTACCAACAGTTTGAATCCAATCGTCTCTGCCATACAGTATTTTCGGAAGCTAGTGCAAGTTGTACCATTCCAAGTAAGAAATATATCCTCCTCAATCAGAGGATAGAAGAAATTAGGCATGGATAAATTGATCGATCAGGTGACTCGGCTCCATCATTCTCCCCACCCACCCTATTTGTTCCAACTAGGCTTTCTGTAATCAATAAATAGATTGTCTGGTGGGAACTTGAACTCACTCAATATAATATAACTATCATGGAAACTCAGAAACATATATTATATCTCTCTCGTGTATGGTGTTTCGATAGGTTTAATAATTTTACGCCGCTAACTGTTTAGGGGCTCATCATTGGGTTAACCCCGGCTGCCCAAAGTTGGGCAAGTAAAAGAAAATAAAGCAATCCATTTCCTTTTCCTTGTCTCTCTTGCTAAGATTTTTGGGGTCTTTGTTGAAGGTTCCAAGGGTATTTAGATTTAACGGGGTCCAGCGCGATGGTGACTCATGGTGAATGCGGTATTTATTTAATGGGGACTACTTTCTCGTTTGGCGAACATCTCTTGTCATCTGTTGGAGACGTGAGGGGAAATATATCTTCTTGGCCAATGGTGGGGGTGAGGTTATGAAATCGCTTGCTCGATAGAAAGAGGGAAAGGGCCGCCATCGGTCCTGAACTCGTCTAGTGGGAGTGATGCGGTGACTGGGTGTGTTATTGGGGATGTATAAAATGCTATACATACCTGTAAATTCATGACAACCAAGTCGACAGCTTAGCTCTGCATAATATTTTGGAGGAAATAGAAAATAGGGAGACACTGAAGCATAGAATTGGAGAGTTGAGAGTCTGAGTCCTAACCTCCGATTGTCCTATACTCGTAAACCCAAAATAGTGTTTTTTTTCACGAGATTTCACCAATCTCTTTAAGTTCAGGGAAGCTCAATCCAACCTACCCAACATTTTACCTTTGCTTCTCTCGCTCTTACTTATTAAAAACATGTAACCTTTGAGTTTCCCACCGTAGAAGACAATGAGGAATTAGAGTATATACGTGGTTGTTTTGAAAACAGTCGCGTATGAGGCTGCACATAAGGTTTTTTCAATAATATAATGGGAAAATTTGCAATTTCTTATGCAGAATGGTCCTAGAGTGGAGAGAGCATGAACATGGTGAGGTAGAGGAAGTAGTAAGGGCCGATCTAATGGATCAACAAGCTCTATGTGCATGAGGACTCTACAAGTTTTGGTGTCTTGGTGGCTTGAGGACCAAACCAATAATATTACAGATGCTGGTGGATTACTAGGATCCAGACTCTGAGTCCTTCCAGATAGATGGGATGTCCCTCACTATAGAGGTGGAGGACATATAGTTCATTACTAGGCTTTCTAGACAAGGGGAGGTAGTGAACCTTCAGTCTCGTGGTGGGCTGGGAGGTGGCCTGACTATTGACGACTACATTGTGGTGTACTGCTATCCAGACACAGAGAAGGTGGGGAGTTAGGTCCCTACCAACACTATACAGGTGTTGGGCCTAAAGGCCATACTATTGACATTGGGCAAGATAGCAGGCTTGGCATCACTCCACCAAGCCTCGTGGCCTCTGATGTTCTATGCAGCGGAGTGCATGAGACCCACTATTTATGACTGGAGCACTACACTATTGAGTAACATGAAACATCAGCTCAGTGAGTGTAAGGTAGGTAGAGTGCGGAAATTCGGGTTCAACAGTATATTGAGCACGCTTTTCTTCAAGCGTGTTCTAGGATTGATCCCTAGAGTGGATGTTCCTCTTCACGGGGTTCGAGATCCGGCCCAACGACGTTGGGCAGATGTGATGCACAAATTGGGGGGTGGTAGGGTGGCCAACCCCTATCCAGCTGAGTTATTTTCATGGTGGCGATGATAGATAGTTTCCATCGATGACTACCCCTATGCGGGGATAGATTTCCGAGGGGACCCGGACATGCCGCTACCACTAGGATAGGAATATGGTGATATAGGTAACGAATCTCAACCCTCTCTTTTTTAATTTTTGAGTTATTTAATTTTTTGTGTTTTCTAATTATATGGAATCAAAATACATATTTTTGCGTGACAATACATAGTGACATCTACCATTTGTGTGCAGATGTGGGACCACAGTGGCCGGAAGGCTTCTCTCGTCACAGACGGAGGGGAAGAGGAGATGATATCATGGGTTCGGATGCAGAGCAGACACTCCAAGGAATTCATACCAATTTTGTGAGGCTGACACATAGGGTTCCCATGGCGCAAGTCGAGGACTTGCCTGAGGCTATGCAGCAGTAGGTGGTGGGTGTACCACGTGCATGTGTGCGATTATTCCGATGGCTAGCTAGAGCTGTAGTGACCTTCCATAATCACAACCCTCCTCCTCCTCCACAGGATTAGATACCTGGGAGTGTATACATTTTGTACTACCATGTATTATATGTTGGTGGCTCAAGAGCCCCAATTTTGTATCATGACACTATGTATTACCCCATTTTGGATGTTATATATAAAATTTTATGGTGATCGGTTTATTTATTTACATGTGTAGAAATTGTGTTTGTGATGAATTTACTATGAATGAAACAAATGCCAATCTAACACATAGTTAGCATATGAGTCAACAACTTGATTATTAATTCTTGGAATGTGTATATATGTTATATTGTCAAATTGCCATTCTCACACGTAAGAATCTTCTTAATAACGTCGGATCTCTAACATGGTACAAACCATTAAGCTATGACACTACTAACTCTGAATCAAGACGTACCTCAAGAGAGAGAATGCCATGTGAAATGGCATCCCGTAGAAGCTCAATAATGACACTATATTCAGCAACATTGTTGGAAGATGATCGCAGACATACACCTCTTGAAGACAGTACCTGACCCATAGGAGTATAAATCACCCAAGCAGTAGAGGTTGAGTGTTGAGTGTGACAGCTTGCACCATCCGCGAATCCTATGTAGGTGGAAGATTCCATCGACATCTGCCAAAAGAAATAGAAACTAATCACAAATCCAATCACGATAAGAAAAAGACCTAACTATGCAAAACTGTACAATAATATATAATAACCAGCCTTGGCTGAAAATCATGCATAGTACTTCTTGAGATAGAGCCCATTTCTAGGCTCTGCCAAGGCCATTCCCTCGTAATCCACTAACTCATAAGCACCCTTCTCTAAGACACGTTTGACCACATAAGGACCACACCACATGGGATTAAACTTTCCTGCACCCAAGGGTTCTTTTGGTTGATTCCATAAAAGGACCAAGTCTTCCTCACTAAACCTCCTTGGATGGACAGAATTATTGTACTAGACCTTTACGCGACGTTTATTTACCTCTATAGCCACCAAGGCATCCCGACATTGCTCATCAAGTTGCTCAAGGTGGACCAAACACTCCTCCAATGGTGAAGTGTCTGGTAAGAGTTCTACAGCTAGATTCAAAGACAGAATCTCACATTCAACCGGTAATATCGACTCCAATCCATGTACAAGTTGATAAGGATAAAAACCCGTGGCAGTCTTAACATCGGTTCTATATTCCCACAAAGCAGGATATAACATGATGTGCCAATTATTCTTGATTTGTTTGATGGTTCATTGGAGAATGGATTTGAGTGATTTATTCACTGCTTCTACCTGTTCATTCGCTTGAGGGTAGTAAGAGGAGGAATGCTCTTACGTGTACCCTAACTTTGATGCCAACTCTTCCATCATACGATTCTGAAAGTGCGAGCCATGGTTAGTGACAAGATCTTTCGGAATTCCAAACCGAGTAATAAATTGGTTGAATACAAAATGGGCAGTTGTCTCACCGTCGGATTTAACTGTAGGCATAGCCTTAGCCCATTTTGTGAAGTAATCAACAACCACTATAATATGATGGTGCCCCCTAGCCGAAGCTGGGTTGCAATCCATAAAATTGAGCCCCCACTTCGTGAATGGACCAGCGGTGATAATAGGATGTAAAGGGGCAGGTTTCGAGTGCATATTACATGCAAACACCTGGTAAGGGTGGAACCTCTTGACCGCATCTACACAATCCTTAAAGATCGACGGCCAGAAATAACCCGCTCTTAAGATCTTTTGAGTTGTAGAAAGCCCAGATAAATGACGACCACATGCCCCTCCATGGCAATTATTCAGCACTACCTCAGCCTCTTCATGAGTTAAACAATGTTGTAAAATGGAATCTACCCCATGATGGTACAAAGTGTTATCCACTATGAGGTAGTTCTTAGAGACATGACGTAATCATCATTGTTCATCTCGTGAGAGGTGAGTAGGGGTCTTCAATGTTTGTAAATATATTATGATATCCCCATACCATGGGTCTAAAGTTTAGATTAAGAATATGTGTTCATCAACAAACGTATCTTCACAAACCAACTCCTTGGCCTTGCTTTGGAAATCCGATATAGGCTATGCAAAAATTAAAGACTTCTTCGATTTTGCCGAAACAAACTCAAGATCGAATTCTTGAAGAATTACAATCCATTTATTATATTTTCCCCCAATCATAATTTGAGTGAGGATGAATTGAAATGGATTGACATGGGCTACAACCAAGGTCTGGCGAAGGAGAATATAATGTCTCAACCGCTGAACTGCATGTACGGTAGCTAAAGAAAGCTTCTCGATATGAGAATAATGAATATCTACATCAATAAGGTTTCGGCTTATATAATATATGACATGCTCTTGGAGCTCCCCATCCTCTTGAACCAAACCCATACCAATTGTCTCCATGGGAACGGCCACATATAATAGAAAATCACAGCTATAGTCTGGGGGACTAATCATCGGGGCCGATGCTAGGGCTCGCTTGAGTGCATCAAAGGACTCTTGGGCTCGCTCATCCCAACAAAAGGGGGTGTCCTTCTTCAGTAGACGCATGAAGCCTCTAGTCAAATTGGAAACATTGACAACAAATCTTCGTAAGAAGTTTGCCATGCCTTGCAAACATTGAAGATGACAAATATTCTTCGAGGGAGACAACTGAAGTATTTCCTCAACCTTCAAAGGGTCAACTCTTATACCCTCTTTAGAAATGATGAATCCTAATAAATGACCTGACTTCACACAAAAGATGCAATTATGATGATTTAATCTAACCAAATAGTGCCGACATCTTTCAAATGCCAATCTCAAGTGATAGGGATGACTCATTCTCATATGAGAATGAGTAGCAAGGTCATCCAAAAATACTTCGATGATCGACTTGAGATCGTGGAAGATCAAGGTCATCGCTCGCTAAAATGTAGCTCCGGTGTTTTTAAGGCCGAAAGCCATTTTTTGATATGTGAAAGTTCCCCAAGAACAAATAAATGCAGTCTTATGTTGGTCCTCGGGTTTAATTTGTAACTGATTATATCTAGAAAAGCCTTCCATAAAGGAAAAAACCTCGCTACGTGCACACTCATCCAAGATCTGATCAATAAATGATGTGGGGAAATTGTCCTTAGGACAAGCACGATTCAAATCATGAAAATCAGTACATATGCGGATCGCTCCCTACCTCTAATCCACCAAAATGGGGTTTGAAACCCACTCCGTCAAGGGAACGGGATAGATGGAAATGAATTTCAATAGTTTCTCTATCTCTGCCTTAATCGCAGGTGCTTTCCTAGGATTCACTACACACAAGCATCCTCGAGCAGGCTTAGTGTTGGGATAAGTCTTAATCTCGTGCTCAACAATACAAGGGTCGATACCTGGCATTTCATCGTACGATCAAGAAAAAATATCATGGAATTCCTTAAATAGCTCGGTGTATTCTAGAATCTCAGCATGGGAACATTTCACCTCAATATAGACATTCTCTATCCTTCCAGGATCGTGAGAGATGTTGATAGGAATCATTGAAGATATGTTTTCCATGTTTTCATCAGCCATCTGACCAGGAGAGCTTAACAGAACCATAGGACTACCAACTCTCGCACTAAGAACCGCCCGAAAGTCCTCACGCTCCAAGCGGTCAAGCTTGGGAAGAAAGTAAGATCTATGATGGAGTTCCTCCCATGGTGGCTCAACTCCCGACATAGCCTCAATAATCGCTTCATCTAAAGGGAAAACCATATCAAGGCAGTCGTGTGTGTGAGAAGACTGTACTGCCCATGCCGGCAGCACATAAGGGTCCTCCTCCTCCGTCCGCGAAGAGGAAGGACTAGGCTCTGCAACACACTTGAGATTAGCTTGATAAGCTATCATAGTTGTAGGCAACAGCACGTCCATCACGATGGGCTCACTCGGAGTACTCTGTGTAGGAAGAATCCAAGGATATTCCATATGAATCGTGTGAAAAGACACCGATCTCATAGATGTCGAAGCATCACCAGAACTAGACCCTATCATAAGGATCTCTACAGGACAACTAAAGATTCCCATGAAGGATGGATACATGCCTACACCCACACTCCTAGTTTCCGGCTGAGAGTTTTCAATGATAGGGATCGAAGCTCCTGAAGATGCGGTAACAGACAGATTCTTGAATGTCATTTGATCAATCATTAGTATCTTCCCGTTGTGTGGAAAGCATACAACGCACAATAGGAAAGAAGCAACGGCTTGCATACTATACATCCAATTCCTACCCAACAAGATATTGTAGTCAAGGGGCGCATCAACCACCTCAACTTCTATCACAATGGTCTTCCCTCCCAAACAAAATTTAAGGGAAGGAAGGATGCCATGCGGCCTAAATGATCTCCCATCAAACACAATTAACATGGTCACTGATTTAGACAGCTCACTGATTTAGACAGCTCAGGGGTGTTGATGTATATGTAACTTCGGAATGTATTATTCTATGTATTTTATATTATTGTAACCCGATGTTTATTCCAGGATGTTTCTATTATGTATTTGATTCATGTTGTCATGCCCCGATGTTCCGATCGGGAGGATTATAATGTAAACAAGTCATATCAAGTCATTGGGTAAGTCCCCACTGTTTAGGGGCACTTGAGTTATTATACACTAATTAAGGTGTAGGCTCGAGTAGTAATTATTAGGTTGAGTACACTTCAAGTCAACAGAAGAATATAAATAGAGAGTGAGAGTCTCTCTATTTATCACTTGTGACTTAGCTCTCTTGCTCTCTCAAGTGTGGCGCACCTTTGGAGAAGGAAATACTTTGGCTTGACAGAAGACAGAAGGTTGCTGTTGTGTTGGGAGGTCATCTTACTGTTTTGGGATCACATCTTGTGGTGATACTATCTTAGAGGAAGTTGAGGGGTTTTCTCCATTTATGGTTTCCCCTCCTAAAATATTTGTGTCTCTTGTCTCTTGTGATGTGCTTATGTGATTGCTGTGCTTGTTATTCTCTCAGTGAAAAGATAATATCATAATGCTAGCTTAAATGTTGAAAAACTAACATGGAATCAGAGCTAACCTGAGAAGAAGACATTGTGCAGCTACTGGAACTAGGGATTCCTATTGTGTGGATCTTCCTCCACAGTTTTTCAGCACAAGTATGCTAGGATGACTCTCGATTGAAGGGTGCATCTTTCTGTCGATGCGGAATTCAATTTCAAGCATTTTCAGTTTCGATGTGGAAATTAGGGCTTTCTACAGAAGAGGAATTTTTGAGTGAGACCTACATAGGATTGTTCTCCTCATCAAAACCGAAGTTTAGAGACCTGGATCAGTAAATTTGGTTGGGTAAATCTCCGGGAAAGTCAAACCCTAGTTTGACCCCTAGCTAGGAGAAACCCTAAATACTAAAACTGCTAAGTTTTGGTACAGTCGCTATATTCCGATATTGGCGAAGTCTCAGAAGCTGAAAAGTTCAGGAGCCGAAGACACAATCCTGATGAACACTATTTCCAAAGGGAAGCCTCTGATTCGCTATATTCTGGGAGATATGATCTCTCCAAGTTAGGGTTCCATCCTCTTCCAGAAATCATCCATAAAATGGACACCTGGGGAGATCTGCAATATCTTGGGATACAGAGGTCCAAATGGAATTCCTAAAGATGTTCCATAAAGGAAACGGAATTTACTTTCTATGGTCCAAAGGTCAAACTCAAAAGATGAACCAGTGACACGTGGCATGCCATACAACTTCGCTGTTCTGAACAGTCCAGTAACAGGTCACCTTGGGAAAAGGATCATAAATCCCAAATGGTAAAACCAATTCTGATGAAACCTATGGTTTTGGATCAGGGACATGAGATGTTACCTCAGTGAGAAATTTCAGACATATAGGATCTGAAATTTTGGAGATATCATAGAAATAGTAACAGGAATTTCTGCAGAAGAAATCAGAAAATTAGGGCTTCCTGTTCCAGGAGCTTCCCTCCACTGTTTTCAGAAAAGGAGTACATTGGACAACTCCATTTGAAGAGATCTATCTGTTCATCCAATCAGATCTGAAAGATTCCAAGTTTTGAAAATTAGGGTTTCTGCGACAAACCCTAGATCAGCAAACTCCGGGACAAGGGCGGACACCTCAAATCGGTAAGATCTAATCCTTTGCTATTTCCATTTGAGGTTCTCATTTCAAAGTGACCAGCTTGATGATAAGCTTGGTGAAGTTGACAACTTCCAAGCATAGAAGTATTTTATCTCTCTCGATTGGACACCTACATGAGCATAGAGGTTCCAGTTTCAGAGGGAGACGAGGCCAAAGAAGACATCATACTCATGCTGTAGAGGATGATGAACCATCTAGAAAGAGATCCAGATATGAAAGTGAAGATTCTTCAAGCAAGGATGAATATGTTCTAATATCAGCTCTCATAGGTAACATTACTCATGGAAGTGATGATTGGCTTATAGATAGTGGGGCTTCCAAACATATGATGGGATTCAAGGAATCCTTTGTAAGACTATCAGAACATGAATCACCTCACAAGGTGAAACTAGGAGATGACTACCAATGTCCAATAAAAAGTAGTGGGGAATCTTCATACAAGCTAGACTGTGGTAAGTCTCTAAAAATGAAAGAAGTATTGTTTGTGCTAGGATTCAAGAAGAACCTTCTCTCCATTTCAGCATTGATGTAAAAGGAATGCGGATTGCATTCATAGATGGTCAAGTCATCATATGGCTAAAAGAAAAGACTATCAATGATGTGATAGTGATTGAAGAACAAGAAGGAGGCTTGTACAAATTGAAGGGCCATTCAGAACAAGCCTTGATCCATGACATAGTAGAGCCAAATGAGCTCTGGCATAGAAGGCTTGGACATGTGCATTACAGAGCGCTATCTATTGCAAGCAAAGCTATTGAAGGTCTTCCTGAATTTCAAGCTATTTGAAGGGAAGAAGAAAATCAAAATATGACCTAAAGAAACCAGTTGAAGAATGTGAAGCTCCAGAATACAAAGACCATGCAGTCATAAGAGTCTCTCAAATCGAAGAACAACTTGAAGCGGTAAAAGAAAAAGTGAAGAATGCAAAAGTGGTGATGGCCACCTTGAATGGCCTCCCAGGATCGTAGAATTCATTCATGTGAGGAATGTGTGCTAGAAGGAAGTGATTACTTTCAATAGACTCTAGAAAGAAAAATCACAAGAAGAAGAAGCTCAAGAAGAGAAGGTGGGAGAAACTGAACATCAAGCTCTTTCCATCCAAAGAAGATCCCTCAAGCAATGAGGAATATGAAGAACTCAACTCTTGAAGAACTTCTTATCCACCTCAGCATTTGGATAAGAAACGATGCGACTATGAATGAAGAAGACGATGAAGCTGAAGGCTCAAGAAGGAGTCTACCCTCGAAACAAATAAAGATAAGTATTCAATTGTCATTTCATTATATGATTTTGTTATGCATTTGTTTATATTCAGTTGTTGTATTATGCATGATAGGATGTTTGCATTAATGACAGTATACTACTAATATGCATGTGATGGGTAAGTAGCTCATGGTGCTATACAAATTCTCCATTGCTACTTATCTAGAATGAAACCTCTTTGCTGACATATTGGATTAGTGCACAATCTCAATGTTGTCCTGGTAGAGATGGAAGGCATCTAGAAAGTTTCAGTGAGATATGGATGAATGTTGTATTGGCTAAAGTAGTTGCATGATCATATATTTATGCATAAGAATTTTCCAATATGAATTTTCCTTATGAAATGTTTCTAACCATACAAATGCATTTGAATTGTAGGAAAGATCGCAAGAAAAGAAGAATGAAGACTTGTTCCGAAGAACAAGTGACGACAGTTTCAAGACAAAGAATAATATGATGAATGCAGTGACATCATTGATGCAGAACCTTCCAGTTCAAGAAGAATGATGTCAGGGCGTATTATCGAAACCTGAAGAGAAGTTCATAGTTCCATCATGCAGTAGATGGAAACATCGTGGGATACAAAACAAGATTCGTAGCATGAGGCTTCTCACGAAGAGAAGGCATAGTCTACGAAGAAACATTTACAGCTAATAGAAGTGAAGTCACATGACATGCATAATCATGTGTGCAAATGAAAGAAGGCCTTGTACGAGTTTAGAAGACACCCATGGGATATCACATACATGATGAGCTTGATGAATATCTTAACCTTTGCTACAAGGTTGATAGAGAATGACAAGCTCACAGATGGGTGCAAGATGAACTTTTGAACAAGTTCAAGATAGAGGATCTTAGTATCCAGTGATCCTAGATGGATACTACTTGTCACTCCAGTACAAAATGTTTCAGTGCATAGAGTACGGAAGACAGAGGGAGTATGATGCTCCGCTTCAGAGGGAGTGATTGCAGAAGATCCTGAGGATCGACATGGTACGACAGGATGGGAAGATTACTGATGACTCTAGGCTTTACTGAGAGTAAAGTGGATTCCAACCTTTGCTTCAAGGTTGAAGGCAGAAGACCAGTGATGTTCCTGTTATGTGTCGATGCATTATTGTTCTAGGTATGGAGGTGTGACAGAGTACAGATGGAATCTTCCTTGGACAAGGGAAGTATGCAGTAGAGATCTTGAAGAGATTCGGGATGATGGAATGCAAGGCTTTGGCTACACCCATGGCATCGAACCTAAAGCTATTGAGTGATGCTTCTTTAGAGACGGTTGATGCTACGATGTATCATCAGATGATTGGGTCATTGATGTATCTGATGAACATGAGACTAGATATTTGCTTTGCTGTGAACACCTTGAGCCAGTACCTAACAGATCCGAGAAGTGTTCACTTGATTGCTGCAAAGCATATTCTGAGGTACCTGAAGGGTACAATTGATTATGGGCTCAAGTATGATGCGAATCAGAAGATTAACCTGGAGGGTTATGTTGATTCAGATTGGGCAGGCAGTGCCATCGACAGGAAGAGTACTTCGGGATGTTGCTTCAGTATGGGATCAGGTGTGATCTCTTGGTTTAGCAGGAAGCAATCCTGTGTGGCACTGAGTACAGCTGAAGCAGAGTATGTCGTGTCTTGTTCAGCTAGTTGTGAGGAAGTATGGCTGCGGAAGCTACTGTCTGATGTATTTGATCTCCAACTGGATGATACCTGTATACATTGTGACAACCAGAGTTGCGTGAATTTGTCAGAGAATCCAGTGTTCCATGACAGGTCGAAGCATATTGAGATCAAATATCACTATATCAGGGATATGGTGCAGAGAGGAGCAGTGAAGCTCCTGTATGTTGCGACGGAGGAACAGATAGCTAATGTATTGACGAAGCCATTGGCTAGGCTGAAGTTTGAGTACTTCAGAGAGAGACTTGGTGTTCTCCAGATTGAGGCTTCCTCCCAGAGACAGTGATGAAATCCAGAGCCATTCTGACATGGTGAGAGGATTGGTTCCTTCCATGGTCAGATGTAAGGGCTGAGATATTCTGTCATGGTGAGAGGATTGGTTTCTTCCATGACTGATATGAGTACTGAGATCCATAGCCATTCTGACAAGCAGGTTAGATGTAAGGGCTATTCCATTCTGTGCATGGCTAAAGGATTTAGTTCCTTCCATGTCAGATGTAAGTGCAGAAATCTCTCTTCATTGTGGTTGAGAGTCTTCCATCATTGGATGGGATTCTGCCATTCTGACGAGCAGGTCAGATGTAAGGGCAGAGCCATTTTGTTCATGGCTAAAGGATTTAGTTCCTTCCATGTCAGATATAAGTGCTGGCCATTCTGTCGAGTAGGACAGATGTAAGGGCAACTGCCGTTCTAGGAATGGAGGCACCTGGTCAGTTACCAGGAACACTCAGTCAGGTTGTGCAAATGAGCATGTAATCAGTCCTGGGAGATTTGCAGATGGTCTTTCGAGGTTTTTCCTATGGCATGTAATTCGGTGCCCTGGGAAATCTGGCAAATGCTCTTTCAAGGTTTTGCTCTGGGATGGCATGTAATCAGCCCTGGGGGATCCTATAGGTTGGGCTGTGTGCTCGTAATCAGTCCTGGGATGCTCTTGCGAGGTTTTTCCATGACCACATGTAATCAGCCCTGGGAGATCCTATAGGTTGGGCTGTGTGCCCGTAATCAGTCCTGGGATTCTCTTGCAAGGTTTTTCTGGTGAGACCACATGTAATCAGCCCTGGGAGATCCTATAGGTTGGGCTATGTGCCCGTAATCAGTCCTGGGATGCTCTTGCGAGGTTTTGTGGTGAGGTCACATGTAATCAGCCCTGGGAGATCCTATAGGTTGGGCTGCGTGCCCGTAATCAGTCCTGGGATGCTCTTTCGAGGTTTTGTGATGCACGCAATAAGTCCTGAGGATTCTCCAGTATGACCAGTGATGATAAAGACCTGCAGGTGGTGGGCCTACATCCAGCATGAAATAGGGCTGGCTCTGTAGAAATTCCTATGATGGGATAGTACACACTTGATGATGACCAGTGGAGATCCAGATCGAGCTATGATCCAGATCCAGTTATGATGACTCCGAGAGATCCAGATCGAGTGATGATCCAGATCCAGCAGTGATGATCCAGATCCTGTCCAGAGAGATGATCCAGATCGAGTGATTATCCAGATCCAGTCCAGTGATGTTGATCCAGATCGAGTGATGATCTAGATCCAGTGATGCCATTTTATGATGATCTAGATCGAGAGATGATCCAGATCCAGATGACTTGAAGACGAAGATGACTTGAAGATGAAGATGACTCAGATGATCCAGTTAAAGCAGAGAAGAAGACCAGTGCTGAAAATTGTGTCGAAAGAATACCTTCCTAGTTAAGAGGGAGTGTTGATGTATATGTAACTTCGGAATGTATTCTTATATGTATTTTATATATTGTAACCCGATGTTTATTCCGGGATGTTTCTATTATGTATTTGAGTCATGTGGTCATAACCCGATGTTCCGATCTGGAGGATTAATAATGTAATCAAGTCATATCAAGTCATTAGGTAAGTCCCCACAGTTTAGGGGCACTTGAGTTATTATACACTAATTAAGGTGTAGGCTCGAGTAGTAATTATTAGGTTGAGTGCACTTCAAGTCAACGGAAGAATATAAATAGAGAGTGAGAGTCTCTCTATTTATCACTTGTGACTTAGCTCTCTTGCTCTCTCAAGTGTGGCGCACCTTTGGAGAAGGAAATACTTTGGCTTGACAGAAGACGGAAGGCTGCTGTTGTGTTGGGAAGTCATCTTACTGTTTTCGGATCACATCTTGTGGTGATACTATCTTAGAGGAAGTTGAGAGGTTTTCTCCATTTATGGTTTCCCCTCCTAAAATATTTGTGTCTCTTGTCTCTTGTGATGTACTTATGTGATTTCTGTGCTTGTTATTCTCTCAGTGAAAATATCTTATCATAATGCTAGCTTAAATGTTGAAAAACTAACAAGGGGAACCTATACCCTTCCAACACGATAAATACATCACAGAAGTGGCAGCGCCTTTGTCAATCACAGTGCGCTTGATGGTCATATTAAGACATTCTACGTGAATCAAAAGAGACACATAGTAAGGAAAGCGAGGCTGAAGTCCTGCGGTTTCAAATTTAATCACGGAGGAAGAATCATCATCATTCACACAAAGGGAAGAAAGCAACGCCTTCCTTTGCGAAGGACAAATCTGAAGCACTTCCAATGCAGACATCGCACAAGGAGTATGGCCCAAATCCTCAACAACTGAATAGTTCTGGGCAGCTAGGGCATTTGGATTGTGCCCCAAACACTTAAGGACTCCCTTAAGAATGTGAGGTGCAGCTTCAGGTTTATCCATAGGTTTCTCAATACGCAAAGGGGACCCTAGTGGATCATAATATTTGCCTTGGCTGGGTTGTGACGAACCATAATATTTTGCATAAGTCACAACTTTCGTAGCACGGACCATGTTAATGTAACTACGACCACTACCCTCCGACGGATCTTGATCACCAATAGACTAGTCATGGGACCTTGAGTTCATATTTTGATTGTGCGGTAAAGGGTTAGTTAGCACAGCTAGGCCCTGTGCCAAGAATATCGAGGCCTCATCAATACGAGGGCACAAGTAAGTGAGGTGATCGTCATTACATAACTTGCAAGGGAATTTAACCTTACGTTTATCTTTCTTGTCCCCCCCAGCATTACGGCCATTCTTGTCATTACTATTAGCATTCTCATTCTTATTCCCACCCTTACGATTATTCTTACCCTTTTTTCTATTCCGTCCGGGCTGCTGGTTACCCTTCTGGTCCGACGATTGCACAAAAATTACACTCACCATTTGGGCGGGTTGAGACGAAGTCGTATCTTGTCCTGAAGCAAATTGGTTGATTGACAATTGAATAACTTGTTTTGCAACCGAATCTCCAGGTTTCACACTTGCACAACTGACAATGCCATCGGCATGTGGTCCAGGTTTGACTTTGGGGTCGAAACTAGAATGCGGAGTGTTGGGAATAATCTCATATAACAAACCAGACTGAGCATAGATCAAGTCCAGTTCCTGCACCCTAAAAATTGCTTGTTCCTCATTCTGCACTCCGGATGTAGAAACATCCTTCGCTATATATGGAAATAATGACTTAAGGAACCATTCGAGGAGGAATTTTGGCAGTATAAAGGCTTTAAATAACCTCTTCCATCTACGCCACTCTTGAATATGATCCGAGATATGTGTGGCTTTATCTTGCTGAAATGTCGACAAGAGTTCAGTACCAATGTCATAACGCACTGGTAGCTGGAAGTGGTTAAGAAAAGTCATCGCAAGGTCATCGAACAAAGAAAATGATCCCCTAGGTAGCTCTATATACCATTTCGTGGTAGGCCCTGTAAGGGTGCATTGAAATAGCCTTAATGGATGGAGTACTGATGTAAGGAATTCGAAGAGCACCATAGGTGAAACGCAGTAATGTGTTCGCTCGGATCCTCTACCGGTTTGCCCTCGAACTTAGGTATGTCTGAGGGAAGCTTAGTAGGGACAGCTGGCCAAGTCAGGTCATGAGCTATAGTATCGTTCGTTAATATCGACAAGTCAGGAAGATTCAGCATCGCGAGGAAAGGGAGCCTAGGATGATGAGGTCGATGGACCGCTCCCTAATTCATATAGGTATGATTAACACCATGGCCTTGGCCATAGTTCCCTCCTCTCGTATGACCCATATAGGGTGGCATGGAAGCACCATAGTGTGGTGGGCCTTGACTAGTAGGAGCAAAAAAGTTGTAGTTAGGAGAGTAAGCAGGTTATTGATACCCACCCCCATAAGGTGAAGAACCCTATCCATACTGCGTCCCATAATAGGGTCCATAATTCATCGAATGAGATGTCCCATGAGACATTCCGTAAGTAGGAACATACACTCTAGAAGTAGGAATATACATCTTGGAAGTAGGAATGTTACCTATAGAAGTATGAGCATGACTTCCCGAAACAATGGGTGGTACATGAAACTGAGACACAACCAGTCTAGTAACCGCATTATGGACATGACTCGTAGCAACGTTTCGGCCCGAAGGACCATGTGAATAAGGTGGAGGGTGAACATTTGAAGAAATAGGGACAGAGGACGGAGGGACTTGAGTAATAATGTATGTACTATTTCCTATAGTCACTCGTCTCGGGTCTGGTATCCTAATAGGATCGCTAACTCTAGACCTAGGAGGAATATGTGATGTAACTTCCACCACCGGGATGGAAGGTGCAATGTGACTAGTGCTCCAAAACCTCTTCGCATGGTAAGGAATGAGAATGTCCCTAGGCATAGTGTTAGGCTCAAACTTAGATTCAACATGAAATTCCAAATCTTATGTGGGAAAACCAGACATACCATAACTACCATAACTAGTGCTGGAGGGTTCAAAATGAGTCTCAGCATCCTCCGGAATTCCATACCGGTAATGCGTTAATGGGGAATCAACCCTAGAGTGATTAGGTCTATCATGAAAGGTTCCTATATTAGAAATCGCAGGACCTAACTCAGACAAATCGAGTGAAGGATCATAAGTAAAATTAAATTCCCCATCGTCTACACGAATGGGAGAAGGTGGTTTAGGAATATCCTCTATATGGTCTCCCATGGTGTGTGAATCAATGTGCGAAGTAGTCCGCTTGGAATATCTAGGTCTCTCTCCCAAAGGAGGAGGAGAAGGAGAAGGAGAAAGTCCTGCTAAACGATGAGAACGGCAAGGAGCCATACCCGAATCCACAATGACTCAAAAAATATAAAAGACTCTCTATTTATGCAGACCCTAGGAAAGCTATCATGCACAGAGCAATCACTAATAAAATCTAAAGCCAAATGCAAGCAATCAAGGGAAGGATAAGTGAGCTCCCGAATGAAGCAGGTATGTCTCGCCTAGGAGAGGCTTGAGACTCCCATACACAACAAGCGGAGGTATTTAACCAATTATTGTGGCCCTTAGCTTCAACGCGTAAAGTGACTATGTTGTCCGACCCCAACCTGGTCGGGACACCCACAGAATAACCCCTGCAAAGTACCCCCTCGATATCCTAGGTAAGGCCACTAAGGTCACCTCAATATAATCAATGCTCAGGCGGACAGTTGCAGGAGGGATTGACCGTATGGGCACGGTAGCAAAGCCCGAAACTCTTGAAAGAGCCCCCAAATATGAATACAATCCTAGAAATATCTCCGGTGCTACTCAGTTATGACTAGGGGTCATCCCAATCAATAACTACTCACACTGCCTCGTGCTTAACTCCCTTTTGAGAGGAGGATCCTAAGAAACATTGGTTATAGCAAGGATTTCACACACTCACCTAGAAAGACACATACATGTTGCTGTTTAGTGGTCTTGGAGAATTTACTCACATTGAACTATTCCAAGACCCTAAAACTTAATCTTGTTGGTGCACCCTAGAAAAGAAAAGAGTGTAGTTCATTTTAATTGAAGCGTTTATTTTAATTGGCTTTATTACTCAAAAGAGGGATATGGTCGTGCAACTAATGTTGTTATGACGCAACAGGAAGTAAAATGCACACCTAACAATCAATGCAAATGCATTGTGTCAATGAAAGTAGGGTATGATACTACGTGAAATGCACAATTTTTCTTCAAATGATGAATGCAAGATTTCCTATATGAAATCCTAATTAATACTCCAAAGCAAAGCTATTGCAAGTACAATGCAAAATGCAAAATGCAATGCATGATGATAAGCAAATGTTTTTAGATTTTTTGAAATAAAATGAGATACAAAAAACAAAATAATGATTCTACAACCCCCAAACCTTGCAAGCACACTCAAAGAGCACTCAAGCAAAGCACTAAGGTAAAAGAAATATAATGCACTAATCCCAAACAAAAAATCGAAAATTCCATGACAAGAACCTTCTTAAAAAAAAAAATTAGCCTAAAAAAAACATCTCTGGTCAGAAACAGAGGTATAAACAAACTCAAGAAGTGCCAAAGGAGACTCATCAATAATCAAACTTCACCCAGCAACCATTTAACTTCCACTAAAAGGAAAAACTAAGGGCATATGCGACTGTTCGTAGTAAACCCGTGTGTAAACATGGAAATCGCAGAGAAACCCGCATGTATACGTGACTGTGAGTTAAAAACTCATGTACATGAAGAAAGGTGCATAAAATCAAGGCAAACAGACAAGCTGAGACAAACTTCACACCAATCAGACACTACCAGGAAAACATGCCCCCGGACCCGACATAGAAACAAGAGAGAAAGAGCAATTCAAAGTCATTGAATGCCAATAGAACAACCCCCAAAGGAAAACTACTAGGAACTCCCCAGCGGAGTCACCAATTCTGTTATGGAGAGAAAATCCTATGGCTTGGGGTACCACAACAGACAGCTTGACTCCAGAAATCAATCCTTTCCAATATGCAATAGAAATTAAATGTGTAACACTAAAGGATCAGGCCTCGTACCTTATTTTGGATGGTTGAAGTAGATCTCCATTGAGCTTTCCAACTTCATCTTGAATTGATAAATTACTTCCTCAACAACAAGTAAACAATACAAGCATACTATATATCATGGTGTTATATCTATTCTAGCATATATAATCAACAATGTATAAGCATTTGAAAACATCCCATGGATAAAATATTCATTCAAACACACATTATTAGACAGGAAAAGATATTTCTATTAATATAAATAAGAGATTACAATAGATACAACCTATGACGGCACGTCTACGAACCGAAGAAACTGAATCCCCCACTTGGGCCTCTACCACCTCAATCCTCCATCTCTCAATAGCAAGCTCACAAGCAAAAGGAAAGCTTGGGAAGAACACAAAAGTGCTCCAAGGGACAAAGGGATGCAGACTCAAGCATAAGTTTTGGAAACAATTGACTATAGTTTCTTTGCTCTCAATTCTCTCATATGCCTTCAATGTATCATAGAGTTCCTTATATAGTTTTTCAAATGGGTAATGAAAGGTCGAATCTGAGCGATCTCAAGGCATAGGGAAGGCCAGGAGTCAAGTGAGTCAGATCCATGTCAAGGAAAACTCCAAAAGGATTTGGATTTTGTACACATCCCGATGTACATAGTTTTAGTGGTCAAACCCGCATATATACGCGATTACAGGTTTAAAAGTCACATGTATCATTTTTCACATGTTTTTAGGAATGATCAAGGAAACGTCAAAGGACAAAAAATGGTCCACGAGGTCTAAGGAGTCTGTAGAGGGATAGGGGAAGGCCATACAAAGTGTGATTCACCTGGAGTGGTAAAATTAGCTATAACACCGTGTTGTCAAATTGAGCCCTCCAAGCTCTCTAGGATGGGGGTACGATGGTACAAACAAGTGGCTGCACCCACTATGCCCATACAATGCCCTAGGAGATCCAACTGAAACATCTCCCTGCTCAAACAAATCAATGTGTGAAGAAAAACTGCATTAGAAAAGAAGAATAAGCCTAATCACTTCTGTAAGTGCCCAGAACTAGAAATAAACTGTCTCATTGGACTCAGAGAGTCCCAATCCATCAAAGGTGTATACTCATACCCCTCATAGGTCTCTGTCTAATCATCAATCATAACCAATAAACAATATAACCATCTGTGAATAATTAGACACTGAAGAATAACTCAGAATAGATCAATCTACTACAAGTGTTATGATTTTAAACCATGCTCTACAACTCATTCATGTAACAAAATCAACAAGCAGCATTCATTTCACTGGCAGTACATCAACAAATACTTATAAATATCAGGGTTTATTTATTATTACTTAGACTCAGACTTTCAATACTATACTCACTTCATAGCTGTAGTCATTTTGCTAGTGAAGGGTGAAAGGTGGAAATGACAAGGATAAGGCAAAGGATGACCTCCTACTCAACATCATGAAACTTTGGACAAGGAAAGGGAGAACTCACTATAACCAATACTGGACAAACAACAACACAAGGAATGGCAATGACTCACAAATGGATGAGTTGTTTAGAGAGTGCTGATTCAACTTAGGCATCATGTTTACATCAATCTTGATCCAATTTCATTAGGATCACATTTTATTTTGTGGCCTTTTTGGCCTATATGAACCCTTTGGGACTTCGCTAGTGCTCAAAAGCACAGCTAATCACAGCTTTCATCCGGGACATATTTATTTTAACAAGGTCAACAATTTTTGGATATAGCATATTTTAAACCATTGCGTTTTTAGACCTTTTCTTATACTCTTCAAGGAGTATTTTAGCACTTCATTGCTCTTTCCCTTTTTACATATGTTAAGAAACAAAGTTTTACATTTTCATTTTCCATGGGCGCATATTCAATATTTTAATACAAGTAGTACATGAGCTTTCAGTTTTAGCCAACAACATCTCAAGTGACTAGGGGGAATTTTGCACATTGCCAAACATCGGGACAACCGACTAGAATGATTTAGGCATACTATCCAACTTATCAAATGCAAGATTTGTCACCAACTCATAGCTAAGACACAATATAAAAAAGGAGGATTTTCCAACAAAAGTTCTAGCAGAGAAAGAGGTCCTCCATACCATAAGTCAAGAAGTCGGTCGAGTTGAAAACTAAACTGGAAGGTATTGGATGGGTGAAGACAATGAATGATGGATCCGACACTAGCAAGCCAAAACAATGGTGGGAATGACTACCTCTATTCTCCCTAAGGCGGGTAAAACCAATGATTATAGATCAAGAACTTCAAAGTCAGAGTAAGGACATCAATACATAGTACAAGATACAACCAAGACCATATAATTATGACTGCCAGATCATGATTCCACAAGTTAATACATGTCACAAAAATCAGTATAAGAGAAATAATAACCATAACACAATATAAAATGTTGAGTCATAATCATGTAATATAATCCATCTGAGATACCATCTGTCCAATGAGAAAGAACTGATATAAAAATGGGCATCAATGACTGCTCTAAAATGACATAAATGGCTACATTGGTCCTCAAATCTGAGCATCCTGAGAGTGAGTCCTGACATGGGAGAGTACAATAGTCTACTAATATAATATGGATCCATCAAAACTGCTCATCTCAGCATCTCACATGTAAGAGATTTGGCTGAAAAATGTAGTGTCTGAAAAATAGAATATGGTTGCCCGACTACTATATATGTGATAACAAGCCAGTTGCTCATATTTCAGACAAGTATTTCTCTTATGTTATGTTTTCATTACATTATTTTATTTGGTATATATGAAATGATGTCTGATTGGTTGTTTGAGTGTTCATGTATTGAATGTTAGGATCTGCATGGAGGAAGGATGAATCTCAAATAACATGGAATTTAGTTTCTATTTTCATTACCTTCTTTCTATTCTTCTTCTTCATAACCAGAAATTGTAATTTTGGCTCTATTTTATTGAGAGGGGCATAACCATATGATCTGGTTCGACCATATATTCTAATTTCTGTGTTGTGAGACCTATTCCATTGCGTCTAGTGCAGCGTTTCTAGTGAACAACACCTTTCGTTTCATTGAAAAATCTTTCTGGATGAACAAGATATGTTTGTTTTGTTCTGATAGCTTTCCGGTGACAAGATGAGCGCACGTGTTCTGGTGGTAGCCATAGGATATGATTTTTATTAGTGAGAGATGACTGTAGGGGACAGTCATCGGGATTCGATTTTGAGGGCTGTAGTTGTAGCCAGTGTTTTTGTTTGCTATGTTTTCAGTGTGGATGTATATTGCAGCCTATGTATGCTCCATGATATGTGGTTTTTTTTACTTTTTATTCTAACTAACAGCACACGCATAATAATACCGAAAAAGTAGATTAATTTGCAAATAATCAATGACATCAATACTTCGTTATTTATAAACTATGGTATCAAACAAACCCAAAATACATAAACTAGATATTCACAACGAATATGATGTTTATCATGTATTATGGATGTTCTTGTTTCACTTATGATATTTAGCTTGCACTTTGGAAATGATTAATTATGTGTCACAATTAATTATTTAATTAAGTGGCGTAATTAAATGTTTCAAACTTTAGTTATAATTGAATCTCTAAAATTTAATTTATTTAGTCAGATCAATAGTAATTTATCTATATCCATTGTTATTAAACCTTAGTTAGTCTTAATTTTAGCACCTTTGGCCTTATCTCAAGGTTAGGGACATCACATGGGATAATACACTATGTATTTTTTTTACCCTTTCTAGGGCTATTTGGATGGTCTCCTCTTGAGGATTTTCTTTTGGGTTAATGCAAGTTTTTTCTAGTAATTCTTTGGTGAAGTTCTTTGCTTGGTGATGTTTTGATTTGTTGGATGAACACGAACAAAAAAATGTCAGGTTTCTCATCTTTTTGTTTGAATGTTGGGGGATGTGGATGTTCAAGTGTGAGTGGTAGCCCTAGTGCTGCATGTTCTCCTAGGATACACCACTCCCTTCCATTCTTATCACCTTAGCGAATTGAGGCACGTCTCATTGTGAGGACCGCGCTCTAGGGTTTCTCCTTAGTTTTTCTAGGCTAGTTGCTTGACCTATGAACCCTTCCTTACTAGATTAGCCATCCGCCCTAGAATCCCTAGGTTGGGTATGGATTTTGATAGGGTAGAATTTCTCATGGGCTTTCACAGTTTTTTCTTACATAAACTTAGTTAATATGGTTAGATAGATTACATTTTATGTGGTGGATTAGGGTAATTTTAGGTCTCCATTTTTATGTTGAAAACCCTAACAATAATTTTTATTTTTATTTTGCATTTTTGGCCTCTCTAAAATTTTGTCCTCCCTTAAAAATTCGGCCTAGCCTCTAAATCCCTAAAAACACTAAAGTAGAATTATAAAAAACCCTAAAAATATAACAATTTCAAAAATGTCAAAATATTCCATAAATATTCCCTAAGAATCCCTAAAACAATCCCAAAAATCAGATATAACTACCTTAGCAACCCCCATTTACCTCACGACCCCACCTTCTACTCCTTTTCAGCATGCTTCCCCTCCTATATTTATCACTCCTCTATCCTTACATACAACTAAACAAGTTGTTAGTGAGGAGTTAGTCATTGCTTGTTTGAATTGCCTCAATTGTCAAAAGTTTTTATGCACACTACATTATATATATACAATGGTTAAGACATGATTATTTCCTAGAATTGCGATCTTGCTTGTATTTCAGACCTAAATCCAAGGTTTTACATAGTGTTGTACATGATAAACATACACATAAAGCTTGGTTTTAAAACTGATACATGGTAGATAACTTTTGCTGCCTTAGTGACTGATATATTATGGGTTTATGCTATACTAAAAACTTACTAGTGGTGTATTTTGCAATTTCAAACCTTATGTTGATTACTCATGTAGGTATTGGATGTTTTGAAGAATATGGATACACACTGATATATTGTTTATGCTATTGCTCATTATTGTGTTTCAAGTGTCCAATGTTGCTATAAATGCTTGAGTAAATGCTTAATCCATACGAGTTATTAATTAGTGCTTGTAGGATACACTGCTACTTATGCTCTAGTCCTATGCTACTTGTCTTTGATACAAATCATACTTATACTGTTGTCACAAAATGTAAGTACCTTCAAGAATGATATAGTTGTTGCTTGAATTGTTTCAATTACAAATTAGAGTGGGCCAGGTAAATACATTGTTCTTCTATACACACTAGTTTCAAACTTGGCATTTGGTTAGTCAATACAAGGTTGGTTAAGTGAACATACTTGTATGAAATATGAAACGTTGTTAAACTTACTAAGGCTTCTACAAATACTGTAATGAATGACTAAATATACATTGTTTCTATACCGACACTTACTGCTGGTACATACAACACTTTTGCACTTTCAAAACCTAAGTTATATTTTGCAACTAAGTGCACATGCCTTCATTGACACACAAATTACACCATTTTTTATATTGATGCTCATTATCTTCAGACCCTAAGTTATCTTTTGCAACTAAGTGCACATGCCTTCATTGACACACAAATGACACCATTGTTTATACTGATGCTCATTATCTTCATGTGAGGATTGAATACATACATGCTACACTTGGATTACTATTGTCATAATTATCTATCTTATTGCATGTGCTGCTTGTGTATTTAGGCTATGATAAGTGCTTTTACTTGATCAAATATTGCACATGTATTTTGGTATTTCCATTGTGGTATAAGAGTGATATTTGGGCTGATATACTGCTGCAATAATACTAGTGCACTCCATATACACTTTATTTCAACTCATTCTCTAGACTCTATAAGGCATTGGTTACAAACATCCCTGAAAGAGAACATTTGGTGTTTAGTGTCCTGAAAGGATCAAACTAGGGCTCTCCCCTAGGAGCTTTCGACATCCGAAGTAGTTGAGGACAAGTGACTAAGATGACAATGGTCACTTTTCCCACATATGCTTGTCGGTGGATTTGAATTGTCATTTCAACCAGTATCACCATGTAATGTCCTCTTTTGCTTAGGCATTTGAGGACCAACCCGCTAACCTATGTGATTCCTATAGGTTTGAGTGGGTACTGACAGTCAAGGAATCAGTTGAAGACTCATTCCATATATATAAGATCTAGGGCATCAATATTATATCACCATTGGGTCGAAGAGGGCCACTAGAGCCAAAGGCCACTTGCATGCATGACATCCAGACATTATTTAATGATGCATGCACCCGATTAAGTATCCATGTGCATGCATGCAAGTCAACTACAAATTAGAAGATAAAGTGACCTAATTAGGTCAAAAGTTAGGGTTTGCGCATGCATTCAAGTCAAGTGAAAATTAGAAGATAAACTCACCTAATTAGGTCAAAAGTGAGGGTTTTCGCAGTTGAAAGTTATAAAAGAAAGATAAAGTGAAGGGAGAATTCACTTATGTGATAATTGATTTGTGGAGTTGAATTGGAGAGATCGGTGAGCTAAGTTGGGGTTGAGTGCATGCTTAGCTAACTGGTGTATTTTGGTAGCAAAATCTATCTGCCCTAGTTCATCACTAGGTTGGATCATCCAGGTTCAACACTAGTTCATCATTAGGTTACATTCAACAGTTATTCCAGGAAGTTGATTATTCATCCATCCAGAAGGTTTCGCCGTCACACTGTGTCACCGTGATTAGAGACAAAGCAATTCATTTTCCTACCTACAGGGTCCAGAACTTCCACCTGCTACTTCCATCATCATCAGAGGGGTATTATAACCCTAGTGCACATCATCCGGGCTTCCAGCAGTAGCTTATTTATTATTCTAGATCTTATAGAGTTTGAGAGGAGGGCGCATTCACCCATGGAGGACGATTTGGTGTATCTCCTTATTCCTCTAGTAGAATCCTTGCATACTGGGACCAGTCTCTTCACCATCAGCTGATCTATATACTGGTATCTACATGCATTGATTTCTCCTATTTTATAGCATCTCAGTATTTTTCTAGGGCACATATTTGCATGCAAAGTTCAGGGTTTGCTTTCCTATTTGATTAAGAAGTAAGTCTATTAGCCATCTACACTATACACATAAACAGGAAAATATCAGTTTGGGATATTACAGTGGTATCAGATCTATTTTCCTTGCGAGTTGTGGGCATGTAAAAATTATAAATGAATCCAAGAGACCCATACAACATTACTCACAGGAGACAAAGGTATAGATATATAGAAGAGGAGTTAGAGGACATAGATTTGGGGAACAGAGAGTACCAGTTCGAAAAAGGAAAATAAACAATGGCCGATGATGATAAAATAGTTTTCAATAGTCTCATATCAGCCATAAAAGAACTCACCACTGGGCAAAAAGAAATGATGAGCACCTTCAGGCAAATGACTGAGAAGAATGGGCCCACCCCACACAGTCCTTTATTTCCCAACAGTGATAGGGTATCCACCAACAGTAGTAGGGAGCACTTACATACCAACATGCAGAGCCATCCCCACATATACAAACTTTTCTAACCTACAATGCCTCAATTCTTAGATAGTCGAGCTACATAGCCTCTAGCACAAGTAGAACCAAAAGAACCCATGAGTGCCTATCTAAGAGAATATAGGACTTTAGGAGAGGACTTCCATTCAACCATGACCTTCACTGACTTCTACCACTTTAAAATTAAGAAGAAACACAAATATTACAATAGGCAATTCACCCAGAACTATGAGTTATAGTGCACCGTAGGGAAACTGACTATCCCTACCTTTAAGGGCACTCAGGGTGGCCTAGCTAGGAATTCGGTGCAAAAGTTGGATACATACTTCCAGTTCAACCCCATGCTTGAGAAAGATGCCATTAAATTGGATACTTTGCATTTGGACGGAGAAGCACATGAGTGGTGGTACCACAGGTTAGTGACACTGGGTCACAACACCATCACCTTATACACACATTTTACACAGAGGCTCATTGAGCGGTTTGATCGGAAGGATCCATAGGTACACTTTAGGGAGCTGGCATAGCTCAATCAGACATGGAGTGTAGATGCTTTTATTTCTAAGTTTCAAAGGATAGCAGTCATGGTCACATATATATCAGAGAGCAGGTTGATTATGTTGTTCACTGAGGCTCTCACCAAACCCTTACGGGGATGGGTCAATTCTTATAGGCCCACCACCCTAGAAGATGCCATCAGACGGACTAGAGACTTGCAGGATACAGTGCCCAAAAATAGGTTTCCTCCCAGGTTCAATGTTCCTATTAAAGATAAATAAAGAAAACCATGGCCCAAGAAAGAATGGATGGACAATGATACCCGACAGGACCTTAAAAGAAAAAAGTTATGTTTCACTTGCCATGAACCATGGATACCATGTCACATATGTTTAGGAAAAGGAAAGGCCTACTACATAGAGGCTTATTTCAACAGTAAGGAGGATGATGATTACCAGGATTAGGAGCAGGGAGAGACAACAGAGACAGTTGCTTAGGGACAGGCCTCAGGAGGTACCATTGCTACCATGATATGGGTTCCTAGATTCCACACTCTATGGATCAGAGGTACCGTACATGGCCACAGAGTGGGAGTACTGATAGGTGGTGGGTTAAAAAGAGAGACATTCAGACTGAGAGCTTTGATGGGTTTTCGGTAGAAGCAGCAGGTCACACCATGGATTGTAGTTAGAGGATTTCTAAATTAAAGGTAACGCTTGGGAATTATACAGTGATAGAGACATTTTATGTGGTAGATGTACCTGACATGAATGTGGTACTAGGGGTTCAGTGGCTGTATTCCATAGGGAAGTATTCCACAAATTAACAAACCATGGAGATGGATTTTACAAGAGTAGAAGGACAGAAGGTGGTATTGAGAGGGATGAATACCTATCCTCCCACAACAGTGACATCACACAGGATGGAGGTATTACTCCAGTAGGGAGATATTCAGTGGATTGCAGAGTGTATGGTTACCTTCAGGAAACCACCAGATCAAACCAAATAACATCCAGTAGATATAGAGGCCTTACTACAGAAGCACAAGGTAGTATTCAGAGACCTTCTAGTAGGTCGACCTCTAGATAGGGGATTTGAGCACATTATTGAGTTAAATGAGGCGACCCAGGCAGTTATCACCACTCCTTATAGACATCCCAAGAGGTATAAAGATGAGATCAAGAGTACAATCAAGGAACTACTCAAGCTGGTATACATCAAACCTAGCTCCAGTCCCTTTCCATCTTCAGTAGTGCTAGTGAAGAAAAAGGATCGAACCTTATGCATGTGTATTGATTACAGGGCACTCAATAAGAATACCATAAAGAACAGGTATCCCATCCCTCGTATTGATGATTTAATGGATGAAATGCATGGGGAAAAGTACTTTTCCAAAATTGATCTCCGCTTAGGGTACCATCAAATTTGGGTCAAGGAATAGGATGTTCCAAATACCAATTTCTATTGCCACTATGAACATTATGAGTTTCTAGTGATGCCATTTGGGCTCACTAATGCACCAACTAATTTCCAATCATGCATGAACCATATCTTCAGGACACAGTTGCATAAATATATTCTGGTATTCTTCAACGACATATTGATATACAGTCAGACTTGGGAAGAACATTTGAGACATCTTGATGAAATACTTGGTATTCTACAGGAGTAGTCACTATATGCCAAAATGTCAAAGTGTGAGTTCGACATGCAAGAGATGTTGTACTTAGGACATGTGATAGGGGCCAACGGGGTCCAGGTGCACTTAGAGAATATTCGAGCAATTTTGGATTGGCCTACACCTAAAAATGTGACAGAACTAAGGGGATTTTTGGGCCTTTGCACCTAATACAAGAGGTATGTTGGCGGATTCTCACAGATGACTACACCCCTAACACATCTTACCAAGAAGGGAGCATTTAGTTGGTTGGAGGTAGCACAACAAACATTCAGGAAAATGAAGGAGGTAATGAGTTCATGCCCAATATTAGCTTTACCAGACTTTTTTGAATCCTTTGTGTTAGAATGTGATGCTTTATGAGAGGGAATTAGGGAAACTTTGATGTAGAACAACCACCCCATTTCATTTGAGAGCAAGAAGCTCAAAGACTATGAGCGCCACTATTCGATATATGACAAAGAGATGTTAGCTATCCTCCATGTGCTAAGCAAGTTCAGGTAGTACTTAGTAGGTGCCAGGTTTAAGGTTAAGATAGATCACAACAACCTGAAATACTTCCTAGAGCACAAAGAGTTAAATGAGATACAACAAAAATGGGTAAGTAAAATTCAGGCTTATGACTTCAAGATTGAGTACGTAAAGGGGAAGAGCAATGTAGTGGCCGATGCACTTTCTAGACAACCAGCTACTTTATCCCTTATGAGAATCTCACCAGATTGGAGGTCTCATCTTTTGGTTGAGTACTCCAAAGATGAGTTTGCTTGTGAGCTATTGGATGGACAGATTTAGGATGATAGGTATAGGGTCATTGATGATATCATATACTACAAAAATAGAATCTTTTTGGTTCCAGAGTCTCCCCTCAAGAATAAAATCTTATAGGAATTGCATGATTCACCATTAGCAGAGCATCAGGGGTTTCTCAAAATCTACAGACAGATTAGAGAAAGGTTCTCATGGAAGGGCCTCAAGAAAGATGTGATACATGTGAGGGATTGTAGCTTGTGCCAACAAAACAAAATAGACCACATCCACCCAGCTGGTTTACTACATCCCTTACCTATTCCCGAGCAGAAATGGGAGAGCATTTCTATGGACTTCATTAATGGGCTGCCCAAGGTCCAAAGAAGAGACTGCTTGTACGTAGAAGTGGACACATTGACTAAGTTTGCTCACTTCTTTTCCATATCATCAGATTATTTAGTAGGACAGCTAGCAGAACTATTTTTCAGAGAGGTATTTAGACTCCATGGGTTACCCAAGACCATTGTCAGTGACAGGGATAGAAAATTCACATGAGCCTTTTGGCAAGAGATTTTTCGGTTAGTGGGGACCGAGTTAGCCATGAGCACAAGTTATCATCTACAGAGTGATGGGTAGA
This sequence comes from Pseudotsuga menziesii, assembly GCA_001517045.1. NCBI lineage: Eukaryota > Viridiplantae > Streptophyta > Pinopsida > Pinales > Pinaceae > Pseudotsuga > Pseudotsuga menziesii. The sequence goes on from LPNX011144012.1 coordinate 36,918, forward strand.
TAGATATTGTTAATAAATGGATTGAGGGATACTTGATAAATTATGTATCAGGTCAGCAAAGGACATGGATCAAATGGTTACACTTGGGTGAACATTGTTACAACACCACCTACCATATGACCATTAGGATGGCCCCTTTCTGAGCCCTATATGGGTATGATGCTTCCACTTTTGAAGACCAGATATTTGTCAATACTAGGGCCCCCAAGGCCAAGGAGTGGACTCAGGAGGGTTAAGATATCCTCAAGATACTCAGGGAGAACATACAGGCTGCTCATAATCAATAGAAGATATATGCAAACATGCACAGAGTTGAGCGCAGTTTTGAGGTGGGAGACTTTGTTTATTTACGCCTCCAACCTTACCAACAGTCATCTCTTAAAAAGAAAGGAGCAGAAAAACTCCAACCTCGTTTCTATGGTCCATACAAGATAATTCAGAAGGTCAGAGAGGTAGCATATGAGCTAGAACTACCCCCAAAGAGCAAGATTCACAATGTGTTTCATGTCTCTAATCTCAAGAAGGTGGTTGGTCAATAGATTGTTACATCTTCCAAGTTTCCTCCCCTTGATGACGGGGGGAAATTGGTTCTAATTCCGGAGCGCATCCTAGAGGTGTAAGAGTGAAAACTAAGGAACATAATCATCAGATATTACCTGGTTCAGTGGAAAGATATGCCTATAGAGGAGGCTACTTGGGAGGCAGAACAGGTATTACAACACCCAGCTCTACAGTTGCTTGAGGACAAGCAAATTCAAGAGGGGAGGACTGTAATGTCCTCTTCTACTTAGGCATTTGAGGACCAACCTGCTAACCTATTTGATTCCTATAGGTTCAAGCGGGTACTAAAAGTCAAGGAATCAGCCAAAGACCAATGCCATATATAGAAGATCTAGGGCATCAATATTATATCACCATTGGGTCAAAGAGGGCCACTAGAGCCAGAGGCCACCTGCATCCATGACATTTGGGCATTAATTAATGATGCATGCACCCGATTAAGTCTCCATGCGCATGCATGCAAGTCAACTGCAAATCAGAAGATAAAGTGACCTAATTAGGTCAAAAGTTATGTTTTTTGTAGTTGATAGTTGTAAAGGAAAGATAAAGTGAAGGGAGAAGTCACTTATGTCATAATTGATTTGTGGAGTTGAATTGGAGAGCTCGGTGAGCTAACTTGGGGTTGAGTGCATGCTCAGCTAACTGGTGTATTTCAGCACCAAAATCTATCTGCCCTAGTTCATCATCACATTGGATCATACAGGTTCAACACTAGTTCATCATCAGGTTACATTCAACAGTTATTCCGGGAAGTTGATTATTCATCCATCCAGAGGGTTTCACTATCACACCATGTCACCATGATTAGAGACAAAGCAATTCATTTTCCTACCTGCAGGGTACAGAACTTTCGCATGCTTCTTCCATGATCATCAGAGGGGTATTATAACCCCAATGCACATCATCTGGGCTTCCAGCAACAGCTTATTTATTATTCTGGAGCTTATACAGTTTGAGAGGAGGGGGCATTCACCTGTAAAGGAAGATTTGGTGTATGTCCTTATTCCTACGGTAGAATCCTTGCATGCTGGGATGAGTCTCTTCAGCATAAGCTGCTATATATACTGGTATGTACATGCATTGATTTCTCCTATTTCATAGCATATCAGTATTTTTCTAGGGCACATATTTACATGCAAAGTTCAGGGTTTCCTTTCCTATTTGATTAAGAAGTAAGTCTATTATCCATCTACAATATATACATAAACAGGAAAATATCAGTTTGGGATATTACACACCACCCTTTACCAATCATTCCAAGTTTCAAGCACACTCAAATATATATATATATATATATATATATATATATATATAGAGAGAGAGAGAGAGAGAGAGAGAGAGAGAGAGAGAGAGATCATATTTTCATCTACCATGTGGGGTTAGTGGGGGCATTTTCTCCTTGGGTGTGGTTTTTTTAGAGTTGTGGTGGTATTTTTCTATGGTTTTTTTTGTTTATCTAGAATCGCCCTCACTTCCATAAGTGGCGTTTGGTCTAAGAAACCATGACCTTAGGGCATCTAAGCAGTCAAAATTAAACAAAAATATGAGCCACACCAACCATCAAATGGTTGTATTTGGGCATCTCTTCCCAACTAGCCCACCCCTAAGAACAAATGAACAAGCTTCATCATGGGGAGGAGACCCACATCTTGGCCAAATGAGATAGTTAGAATTGACTTTTAAAGTGAATGATATGGGTGTGGGATTTAATCAACTTATATGTGCACATATCATGAGAACATTTAATAAAATCTCTCTAAGTGCATCCGCAAACTCGACCACCACCTCAAGGTGTCCCCATGGTTTCATGAGTGTGTCTCTTAAGTAATAGATTCAATGGCTTTAGGGCGGTCACACGAATTTGGTTCCACTTTTTGGTGCCACTTAGGAAATCAGAAATGCACTTGTGAAGTGCAAATCAAGAACACATATGTGTTATTGATGGTACATTCGGAATAACCCGAGCCCAAACACAAGGCTAAGGTTCATGAAAACGTATCGTGTATGCGATATATTGCATATGTGTTTTGTAATGTTAAATATCGCATATGCGATATTTAACATTATTTTTGGAAGGATTGTTAAATGATCATAATGGATGTGGAAGACATGGTTGATACCTATCCATACTAATGATACCCATCCATGCATCATGTTGGTTCCTTGCTTCAAGCTTCAATCTTGCTTCATTAAAGGTGATGGTTCATGGGATGATATGAGTAGGGTGGATTTTTTAGGTTTTATGAAGAAACCATTGTGGAGGATATACGATCTAAAGATATTCGAAATGTAGAGATCAAAAGCCATGATTTTGTAGTAACCATTAAACAACCCTTCCATCTCTCTTCTTCCACTACCTTCCCAATGAATGTTTCCTACTTCCAACAACACCCAATCAATCAATTTCATTTTGATATTTGCATTGGATGGACTACAATAGAAAGGTCCAAAACATATCTATAGATATGAGTACGGTGTATTTTTTAGGTTTTATGAAGAAACCATTGTGGAGGATATACGATCTAAAGATATTCAAAATGTAGAGATCGAAATCCATGATTTTAGAGAAACCATTCAACAACCCTTCCATCTCACTCTCTTCTTCCACTACCTTCCCAATGAAGGTTTCCTACTTCCAAAAACACCCAATCAATCAATTTCATTTTGATATTTGCATTGGATGGACTACAATAGCAAGGTCCAAAACATATCTATACAAAACAATATGGCATAAATGAAAAATATGAATTATATATATTGTTCTATTCGAGTTTGTTTGAATAGAATCTTTGTGCCAATATTGTAATCTCAGAAGGAAGAAGATCAATCATATAATTTCTTATAGCCTCCATAGTATAATGAGCTTTGAATGACACTCTTTTCATCCTTCCTACTCTTTCCAACCTTCCATCAACTAGTAGATAGGCAAGCCTAAATTGTTCTTCATTAACATATGAGCTATTAATACACAATAATCCATTTGGTATTGTATCATGAATTCTTCCAATTAAATTATATCTAGATAGAACAAGGAATGTAAGAGGACTCAAAAATGTTTCTTACATACCATAAGATATTTAGTGCTTGTAAGTTGAAAGCAGTATGTGCAAAGGGAAATAATGATCAATGCTATTAAATAATAACAAAATAGTGATATTATCTCCACAAAGTAGTATGTTAACATTGCATAGTACATATGGCTAATAATGGATCTCCACAACGTGCCTAGAAAATATACACAAATGATACCACATATTACCCTTGATAAAAAAACATGCAATATAGTGTTTCTTACTTTTTAATCCATTAGCGAAAATATGTTCTATTATCTTAGATACCGAGGTTACACAAAGATATGGGTTATTTTTCTTTGAGATAATTTCTATAAAGATATAATATAGTCCCCCCAAGACTTTCCTATTCGTTAATTCTTCTTATTAGAATCTTCTATCATCTCAAAGAAACACAAATAAAATTTTATTGTCCACCCAGTTGGGCTTGGATCCTTTTCCTTCTTGAATGGAAATATTAGGAAAAAATTGAGTTCTTCCTTTGTAAAATCATCTTTCAAATCCTTATTTCCCTTAAGGACCCTCCATCATTTTCAAAAACAAAGAGACAATATTCAATATTTCAACAATATTTTCCCTTAAATGTTCTTGGAAGTTACTAAAACAATTTACTCTTGCATATGATATTTCTCCAAAAAACAATTTACTATATATATTAGTTCCTTAATTTTCAATATCGCATATGCGATATTGAAAAGCAAAAAAACAAAAAAAAACAAAGGCCGCATGCCCCTCAAATTTCATTTGCACAGGATCGGGACAACGAAAAACCACAAGGGAGAAATAGCGCACGTGTGATTTGTGTTTTAGCTTTTCGAGGTTGAGTTCGGATTGGATTTCTCCAATGGCAGGTAAATGCTAGATTATCCTTTTCACTTAGTCTTTCATTCTTTCATTTTTTCCATAATTTCATTGTTTTTATAATTATTTTAAACAAATTTAAAAAAAAATGAATGTTCAATCAAATAATGATTCTTAGTAAAATAACTTGTAGTTTTTTGTTTAAATCTTAACAAACAACACAAATGAACAACACAATGTGGAAAAACCACCCTCTAATAACCCACAACCTAACGCAAACCCAAACCCAAACCCGGAGGGGGAACAAGATAGAAATGCACAGATTATTACATGCTTGGCGTCATTGAGTCACCTTAGCTCATATATTAGAGGGGAAGATCATTTGAGAGAGTCTTTAGCCGATGCCTTGGACACAATAACAAACACAATTACCGATTCCCAAGGAGCTCTGTATAACATTACCTCATATAGAGAATCCAGGAGGCAATACTACTCCGATGGATTGACTCATAAAGACATCAGAGCCCTTAAAATTACAAAAGACCAGTTATTTTCATTATTCTAGGACCTTAGCACCGGATTGGTTCCACCCACCAGTCGAGCACACATTTCCATAGACTGGTGCATTGAACCAAATATAAAGGCCAATTGGATGGATCATTGGTATATGGTCTTCGATGAATACCCCCATGGGAATAGGGACATCCCATTTTATTTCCTTCGGAAGTTGTATGCAGAATTCATCCAAGGGAAACATGTTAACTACTTTGATCTCTTAGGAAACCGGGGTGTTGGTCATGGGATGCCCCAAGATAGGGAAGGTACCCAAACATATCCTAACCGTGTGCCACGCCCACCACGCACACCAAATCCCCCTCGATTATATCCTCTTGCAGGTCCTGTGATTGAGTATACGTAGGAGGCATTATTTGACATGGCAGATACATTGCTTGAGCATGGGACTGATGTCCAAGGTAATGTGGACCAAGGGGATGGAAATTCTAAGGTGGTCCCATCCACAGATCACAGAGGAGATGCAGAGTCTTTGGAGCATCTTCTTACTCCACACCCTTGCACATCATGTGGAGGCATATGCTATGGCCCTACTTCCGACTTCCGAGACGATGGATTACTTTGCTTTGTAAGTAAAACTCATTATTGTCATATTATATTTTGTTTCATGTCAAAATGTTCAATTGTTTCACAATTTATTTCTATTTATTTATCGAACAAATTATTTGAACAAATATACAGCTGGTGTCCCATGGCACACCACAGTCGCATAGTCTGCCGATCAACGTTGAGAACATTGATGTGGCTGTCAATATTGCTTATGGTTTTGGTTCTTCACCAATAGGGGTAAGAACTATACTTGTTAATTTTTCAACTTTATTTACATATTTATAGTATATATTGTAACATTCAATATGTATCCTAATTTTGATATAACATGTTTTATGCAGGTTGCCCAGGATGAGTATATTGTATCGCAGCCTATTCCCTCTCATGCAGAGGTAGATTCATAGACACAGGTATTATTTGAAATATGATTTTAATTATATGCCTTTAATTATGTTTCACTTTCTTTAGAAAAATAATTTTGTAACTTGTATCGCTTTGACATATGTTACTTTATGCATGAACCTATTGTGACAGTGGTGCTTGAAGAGCACCAAAGTGAGGTTGTTGTCAACCCACCTCTTCCCCCCAGACAGGTATGTATGTTTCGCTTTCTTTAGTAGTTCATCATTTTCCTTCCAGGTAGTATATATGTCTCTGATTCACTATTTTATATGAAATTGACATATATATGCTACTTTATATGAAGGCCCTTAGTGAGGCACTGGTGCGTGAAGAGCCCCAAACCGGTGCCCCACCTTTGACGAGCCAACAGGTATGTTTATGTAGATCACTTTATTTGTACATTTGTGTACATATCTTTCTCTGATTTGGTGCTTGAAGAGAACCAAATTGGTGAACCTCTCCCCCCCCCAAGGTACATGTATATTTGTTGACATTAGCATATCTATATATCTATATATATATATATGTGTGTGTGTGTGTGTGTGTGTGTGTGTGTGTGTGTGTGTGTGTGTGTGTGTGTGTAGCCTGATAGTGAGCAAGTGGTGCAAGGAGAGAACCCAATCAGGGTCGTTGTTAGTGAGGCACCAGGACCCATGATTACTTACTCACGTACAATAAGTAGAAATGTTATTTTTGTTTTGGAATTTGAAAAAAAGTACATAGAATTTTTAAAGGTTGATAAATTAACTTACAAATGTTGGTTTTTTCTGCAGTCTCCACTGATGAGACCTATCCCTCTTGTTCAGCGATGGGGATCGCCAGTGAGTAGTCGCAAAAGAAAGCTACACTTCTCTGAAGACTCTGGCAGTGGCAACAAAATGGGGGATAACTAGAAAAAACGTATAGGGGGCATACATAGATGTAACTTTTTGTTCATATGTACACAAATATGTACTTTTTGATCCACTATTTTGTATTATGGCCATGTGGCATGGCAATTTTTGTACAACATTATTGTTATGCATATATAATATAAATCAAGGTTCAAATTTATACATATATATATATGGTTGAATTGATCTTAGAACATGATATCATGGTTGACTTGGTCTTGGAACATGATATGTGTGGTTCACCTATGTGATGTAATGATATGTGTGGTTCGTGCATGCGTTCTAACTTAAATGAATTTCCAATACTTAAAGGAAGAATTTAAATGACTCATCAACTTTTTAACATCATACAATTCTAACATACAATAACATACAATAACATACCCTAATTTACACATAGTAACACACACTAACATACTCTAAAATTCTAACATACACACAATAACATACTCTACATTACCCTACAACACTAACATAATACCATACTATGATACAATAACATGTACCATAACATAACATACTAACAATATGTACCATTTAACACCAAGTCATGCATGCATGTGTAATATATACCATATCATACCCTACAATACCCTATGATACTAGTTCATCATACCATACTAACATACGTCATGTACCCTACAAACCCTAAATTGGTTGAAGTAAACCCTAGTTGGTGCATGCAAATTTGTGTTCATGAAAGCCTAGTTGGTGCATGCAAGTTTTGGTGATCATGTGTTTCTAGTTCCCTCTCCTAACTTGCATGAATACTCACTAAACCCTAGTTCCATCTCATACCTTGGTAACCCTAGTTGGAGCATGCAAATTGTTGTTCATGAAAGCCTAGTTGGTGCATGCAAGTATTTGTGATCATGTGTTTCTAGTTCCCTCTCTTAACTTGCAAATTGCTCACCAAACCCTAGTTCCATCTCATACCTTGGTAACCCTAATTCCACCACGAGCCTTTAATTCCATCTCATCAAAATACCCCAATAGATAACAACAGACAAAATACTACATGATATTTCCAAATGTACCAATTTAAAAAATTGTCCAAAAATTTCTCCCATGTTGGTCCTATATGGGAGAAAAATCCCAATTTCAAAAATTGTCCAATAATAATAATATTATTATTCTAGAAAATATCCAAAAACACACATAGTCTTATACATCCAAAAAACTATATGAACCAAAACATTATCTAACTCAGCCAAAATAGTGAAATATATACATAGATATTACATGTCACCTTTATTTGAATCACAAGGAAGAAACCAAATAGGGCCCTTCAATTATCTCTTCTAACTCTATATCTTCCAGAATTTGACTTGCTTTAGCAAGAGAATCAACAATAATGTTTAGTTCCCAAAAACATGCTGAAAATAAATGTACTAAAGAGTAGCAGTATTTGACAATTAGGTCTTGTTTAACATCCAATTTATAGTGAGATCCTAGTCAACAAAAACCTAGAGAGTTTTTCCACCACCATTGAAATCACATTTTATGAAGAGAATTGAGGCCATTAATTATGCAAAGTTGTTTGTTCCAATGCTAGTTCCAACTTTATACTTACTGACATGCATATCAAAGAAAAATAAGATGCCCTATGATACTAAAATTCGGATCACTTTGATATGCACCATCAAGGAAACCCATGACTTTGACATGTAAGTTACCATGGGAAAAGAATTAGATGTACATGTGTTTAGTGTACGTTTTGAGACAATGCTTGAATAAGAGATTAATTTTTGAACAAAAGAATGGCTTTTTCCTCAAGTATAATTAAGAACTAAGTTCATCCCTAGCCAAATCCCCCATATGACCATGTACAAATAATTACTTTAAACATTTTGAGTTATCTTTTTCCATACCAATAGCACTAACAATCATAATAAAAGCACATCTCATACCTCGTTCCGTCTCATAAAGCACATCTCATAACTTGCATGATTGCTCATCAAACCCTAGTTAGACATCTCATACCTTGTCTTGACCCTAGTTGGAGCATGTGCAACTTGGTGACTCATGAAATCCTAGTTGTTGCATGCAAGTATTGGTGATCATGTGTTTGTATTTCACTATCCTAACTTGCATGATTGCTCACCAAACCCTAGCTGGACATCTCATACCTTGTCCTGACCCTAATTGGAGCATGCACAAATTGGTGACTCATGAAAGCCTAGTTGGTGCATGCAAGTATTGGTGATCATGTGTTTGTATTTCACTCTCCTGACTTGCATGATTGCTCACCAAACCCTAGTTCGACATCTCATACCTTGTCTTCACCCTAATTGAATCATGCCTAACTTGGTGACTCATGAAAGCCTAGTTGGTGCATGCAAGTATTGGTGATCATGTGTTTGTAGTTCACTCTCCTAACTTGCATGATTTCTCACCAAACCCTAGTTGGAAATCTCATACCTTTTCTTGACCCTAATTGGAGCATGCACAACTTGCTGACTCATGAAATCCTAGTTGGTGCATGCAAGTATTGGTGATCATGTGTTTGTAGTTCACTCTCCTAACTTGCATGATTGCTCACCAAACCCTAGTTGGACATATCATACCTTGTCGTGACCCTAGTTGGAGCATGCAACTTGGTGACTCATGAAAGCCTACTTGGTGCACGCAAGTATTGGTGATCATGTGTTTCTAGTTCACTCTCCTAACTTGCATGATTGCGCACCAAACCCTAGTTGGACGTCTCATACCTTGTCTTGACCCTAGTTGGAGCATGCAACTTGGTGACTCATGAAAGCCTAGTTCATGCATGCAAGTATTGGTGATCATGTGTTTGTAGTTCACTCTCCTAACTTGCATTATTTCTCACCAAACCCTAGTTGGACACATCATACCTTGTGTTGACCCTAATTGGAGCATGCACAACTTGGTGGCTCATGAAAGCCTAGTTAGTGCATGCAAGTATTGGTGATCATGTGTTTGTATTTCACTCTCCTAACTTGCATGATTGCTCACCAAACCCTAGTTGAACATCTCATATACCTTGTATTGACCCTAGTTGGAGCATGCAACTTGGTGACTCATGAAAGCGTAGTTGGTGCATGCAAGTATTGGTGATCATGTGTTTGTAGTTCATTCTCCTAACTTGTATGATTACTCACCAAAACCTAGTTGGACATCTCATACCTTGTATTGACCCTAGTTGGAGCATGCAACTTGGTGACTCATGAAATCCTAGTTGGTGCATGCAAGTATTGGTGATCATGTGTTTCTAGTTCACTCTCATAACTTGCATGATTGCACACCAGACCCTAGTTGGACATATCATACCTTGTCTTGACCCTAGTTGGAGCATGCAACTTGGTGACTCATGAAAGCCTAGTTGGTGCATGCAAGTATTGGTGATCATGTGTTTGTAGTTCACTCTCCTAACTTGCATTATTGCTCACCAAGCCCTAGTTGGACATCTCATACCTTGTCTTGACCCTAATTGGAGCATGCACAACTTGGTGACTCATGAAATCCTAGTTGGTGCATGCAAGTATTGGTGGTCATGTGTTTGTAGTTCACTCTCTTAACTTGCATGATTGCTCACCAAACCCTAGTTGGAGATCTCATATCTTTTCTTGACCCTATTTGGAGCATGCAACTTGGTGACTCATGAAAGCCTAGTTGGTGCATGCAAGTATTGGTGATCATGTGTTTGTAGTTCACTCTCCTAACTTGCATTATTGCTCACCAAGCCCTAGTTGGACATCTCATACCTTGTCTTGACCCTAATTGGAGCATGCACAACTTGGTGACTCATGAAATCCTAGTTGGTGCATGCAAGTATTGGTGGTCATGTGTTTGTAGTTCACTCTCTTAACTTGCATGATTGCTCACCAAACCCTAGTTGGAGATCTCATATCTTTTCTTGACCCTATTTGGAGCATGCAACTTGGTGACTCATGAAAGCCTAGTTGGTGCATGCAAGTATTGGTGATCATGTGTTTGTAGTTCACTCTCCTAACTTGCATGATTGCTCACCAAACCCTAGTTGGACATCTCATACCTTGTCTTGACCCTAATTGGAGCATGCACAACTTGTTGACTCATGAAATCCTAGTTGGTGCATGCAAGTATTGGTGACCATGTGTTTGTAGTTCACTCTCCTAACTTGCATGATTGCTCACCAAACCCTAGTTGGACATCTCATACCTTGTCGTGACCCTACTTGGAGCATGCAACTTGGTGACTCATGAAATCCTAGTTGGTGCATGCAAGTATCTAGTTCACTCTCGTAACTTGCATGGTTGCGAACCAAACCCTAGTTGGACATCTCATACCTTGTCTTGACCCTAGTTGGAGCATGCAACTTGGTGACTCATGAAAGCCTAGTTGGTGCATGCAAGTATTGGTGATCATGCGTTTGTAGTTCACTCTCCTAACTTGCATGATTGCTCAGAAAACCCTAGTTGGACATCTCATACCTTGTCTTGACCCTAATTGGAGCATGCACAACTTGGTGACTCATGAAAGCCTAGTTGGTGCATGCAAGTATTGGTGATCATGTGTTTGTAATTCACTCTCCTAAGTTTCATGATTGCTCACCAAACCCTAGTTGGACATCTCATATACCTTGTCTTGACCCTACTTGGAGCATGCAACTTGGTGACACATGAAAGCCTAGTTGGTGCATGCAAGTATTGGTGATCATGTGTTTGTAGTTCACTCTATAAGAGTTTTTACACCAACACTGAAAGCACATTTCATCAAGAGCATTGAGGCCATTAATTATGCAAAGTTGTTTGTTTCGATGCCATTTCCAACCTTATAGTTACTGACATGCATATCAAAGAAAAATAAGATGCCCTGTGATACTAAAATTCGGACCACTTTGATATGCACCATCAAGGAAACCCATGAGTTTGATATGCAAGCTACCATGGGAAAAGAATTAGATGTACATGTGTTTAGTGTACTTTTTGAGACAATGCTTGAATAAGAGATTAATTCTTGAACAAAAGAATGGTTTTTTCCTCAAGAAGAATTAAGAACTAAGTTCATCCCTAGCCAAATCCCCCATATGACCATGTAAAAATAATTACTTTAAACATTTTGAGTTCTATTTTTCCATACCAATGCCACTAACAATCATAATAAAAGCACATCTCATACCTTGTTCCGTCTCATAAAGCACATCTCATAACTTGCATGATTGCTCACCAAACTCTAGTTGGACATCTCATACCTTGTCTTGACCCTAATTGGAGCATGCAACTTGGTGACTCATGAAAGCCTAGTTGGCGCATGCAAGTATTGGTGATCACGTGTTTGTAGTCCACTCTCCTAACTTGCATGATTGCTCACCAAACCCTCATTGGACATCTCATACCTTGTCTTGACCCTAGTTGGAGCATGCAACTTGGTGACTCATGAAATCCTAGTTGGTGTGCATGCAAGTATTGGTGATCATGTGTTTGTAGTTCCCTCTCCTAACTTGCATGATTGCTCACAAAACCCTAGTTGGACACCTCATACCTTGTCTTGACCCTAGTTGGAGCATGCAACTTGATGACTCATGAAATCCTAGTTGGTGTGGATGCAAGTATTGGTGATCATGTGTTTCTAGTTCCCTCTCCTAACTTGCATGATTGCTCACCAAACCCTAGTTGGACATCTCATACCTTGTCTTGAGCCTAGTTGGATCATGAAACTTGGCGTCTCATGAAATCCTAGTTGGTGCATGCAAGTATTGGTGATCATTTGTTTCTAGTTCCCTCTGCTAACTTGCATGATTTCTCACCAAACCCTAGTTGGACATCTCATACCTTGTCTTGAACGTAGTTGGAGCATGCAACTTGGTGACTCATGAAATCCTAGTATTGGTGATCTCATGTGTTTCTAGTTCCATCTCATACCTTGTCTTGACCCTAATTGGTGCATGCAAGTATGAAAGCCTCTAGTTTGATTCTAATTTGTACATGGAAATGTAATTAAATGTATATTAAACTAAAAACATCAAGCAATGTAAATTTCAACAACTTGAGAGCTTGTTATTTTCTGAACTATATTTGGTGGTCTCTAAAGACACCATTCTTGGTGCCTCCAATGTGTCATAGATGGTGTTTGTATAGGCACACGAAAGGCTAGACATTAGTAACATCATAAGAAAGAAAATAGAACCCACTGAAAATGTGCAAACATGGTTTATATCCTAACTCACCCGAGTTTGTACGATCGTGTTTATAGTGTCCAGTATCCTTTGAATAATTTTATGTCTGTGAATGGTATCTGTCAATCACAGATTTATTACATTGGTAATACAGTAAGGCTAAATAATGGAAATTGTGCTTCAGAATTCACTTTTAAAAAGGTTAAATAATGCACCTAACAATGCACTCATACAAGTAGGCCATCCGGATCATCTCTGGTGCCGATGGTGTCCATCAATCTTTCGTGCTCTATATGAAGTAGCAAGTATCGTACATGTGACCTATTTTTGTGAGAAAGTGTGCGGAGCTTGATGTTTATACCAACTACTAGGTTGGTGAAGTGGTATACAATAGCTCCTGGTCTATAATCCTGATATACATACCCACCCTTCCTTTTCTGTTGTGTTTCAAGTGTCAAGTACTCCCCTTTTATAACCATCAATTCGGTTGGGAATTCAATATTTTCATCATCTGTAACAGGTTCTAGAAGGGTTTGTTTCCCCTCTCAGCAACATTCCAACCAATAGTCAGAACCCCATTCATTATTTTTTGGGGAAACCACTGCATATATCTGACGTGTGATAGGAAATAGGTCGAGTTAACAATACATTTTGTAAATAAGGTCTTGCATTTATAATTTCTACATAAATTAAATTCTACAAAGGTCGAGTAAACAATACATAAATGCATTTTCTTATTTAGGTACTACTCATGTACCTACTTGTATGAGATCTGATATGTGATCATAGTCTATAGAAATATGTGTCTCATCATCTTCCAAATGGTATATTTCATTACCTCCGTTGAAATTGGTGCCAAGTGTTACTCGATCCCATGTATCAACGGTATCTGTATTCTTACAATCACCCCATTCACTGATACTACAGGAACTGCAAAAGCAAGCCTTCAATCTTGTCCAAATTTGTAGGGCCGACTTGTCTAAGCTTCTAATTGAATGAAACTGTGTTCACCCTAGGTGTTTGTGATTGGTCCACATTTGTAACCTCCTAGAATATTCTTTGCACTAAGTGTTTCCTTGTTGCTTGTTCTCCCATGATAGATGCACACCATTCGACTATAGATGTAGCATCTCGAAGGTAAGCACCTGTAAAATTCATCTCTTCCCTTCGAAGGGCAGTTTTAATGCATGCACCAGCACCATCGTGCTCTCCTTTTCCATGACCAGTTTCAAAGTAGTTCCATACATGTAGCACCTTGTATTTTATGTGCAACAAACACAACCATTCAAATACACGTCCATTCTTGAACTGTCCAGCACAACCATCTCACCAAATGAAATGATGATAAAATGGTATATCCATAGCTATCATGTGATCATAGAATAATTTAAAGCAATGTTGCATGTAATGGATGTCATGGGTCTGGTCGTCACTTATGTAGAAGTGACTTTCTTTCAGTATCACACATTTCTCTTCATTACTATCTTGCCCATGTCGATACATGATATGCACCATTATTCTCACCTGCTCTAAGTGATATTATTGACTTTGAATTTCATTTTGTGGTTGTAGGGTGTAATTTTCCGCAAAGTCAACCACTGATAGTATTGTTCTGAGAGGGAAGGTGTCTCCGAATATTCTAAATTGATCGTCTTGCCACCATGCCATATCGACATGTTGAATGTACCGTTGGATCTTTCCACGAAACTCTGGAATAAAATCACATACTCGCACGTGGTACATGAATATTAATATGTCAATAAACCACATAAAAAAATGTGTACATGAATATTAATTTGTCAACATTCAAGAATTTACCTGTGAAGTCACCAATTTAATCTTCTTGCTTTCTTTCTCATCATTTAGCTGATATGTCTCATACTGATAGTTCTGCTTCTTGACAATTGCATTCGCGAATGCTTGATCTTCACTTTCATGGATGCAATTAGACCATAAGGATAGCCCACCACAATTGTTTCAAGAATCGTCTACACATTGTTTTAAGTAATGTGTCTGCCCATCTTGGCTCAGACACATGAGGCTATGGATGAAATCTCTGGATGACATTGGCGGTATTGTACTTGATCATTCCTGCACATGGTTAGGATGAAAAAAATGACATATATGTGCAAATGTATGGTAATATAGGTCAAACTCTATGTGGTATCTACAACAAGTGTTCCGGATGGTATTGATTCTAACATACCAAGGCTTGCATTTTTCAAAAGGTCTTTGCCCGAGCCTTAGCTCTACATGGGAAAATTTAAACATCTCGAACATTTGAGTTTGTGTCATGTCAAGATAATGCTTAACATGAGGTTCAGTGTGATGAGAACCCCTACAATGTTTTAACACATCCTTCGTGTTAGAAGAAGTCCTAGTGTTATCATGCCAAAACGTTTGCACTAGGCCCTTCACTGCTTCGACTAACTTCATGTCTTTGCGGGGCAACCTACCGCTAAATGCCCATAATGTTTCCATTTTCCCTTCTACATCAAGGTTATCTCTTCTTACTGAATATTTTTTAAGTGTCTTTGGATGTAAAGGAACAATTTGTAATGTGCATTTAAGTAAACGACGTTGTCTTGTGGATCTACATACAATTGATTCAGCCAATACACGACGAGCCACATTATAGTCTTTTGAACGAGTTTTTTTACCAATTGATGTGAATGCAGCAGTAAGAGATTTAACAATGTGATTACTTGATTTCATATTCTTCATTGTTGTTATGCCTAAATTTCTTCTAACAGTTGCCATATTTCTAGATTTAAGCAAAGCTAAAAACAGTTGGCATTTACCGGCTTTGGATTTGTTATCAAAATATTGTTTCATTATTTGAGAAGAATGACAAAGGATAGTGAGTTTAGCCACCTTCCTTCCATGGAAGTCAATCCACTCTCGTCCACTTGTATTCATTTAGGATTTCTCTTTCATTTTGATAAAAAAATTCTTGCCGTTTGAAATGCTGGAGTGACGTTTACATCCACTACCGGCTCACAACTTCGATTAGGAGATTGAACCACTGAACATGGTTGTTGCTGAGTCACATTTACATCGGGAGTAACATAATTATTGAATTCTCCACAAGATTGTCTGTCTACTAATGGATGAATAATATCAACTTTTGTATAACCAACTTCTTTTAATGTTGCATTACCCTCCTTAGCCTCTACGTCAGGTATCTATTGAGGGGGAAGGGGAACTATTTGCTCATGTAATGAATGCACGAGGGCTTCACTTGTTGACCAATATCCTATCACGTTAGTTCATATTGTGGGTTTTAAAATTATAAAAAATCGAACCAATATATTGCAGGTATTGAGGGAATAAGGGGTTTAAAGTGGGGGTGGGTAGGGTGGTTTATAAGGATTGAGGTATAAAATGGGGAGGGGAGGAGGTTTTAAGTATTGGGAGGGGGTTTCAACAAAAAGAGCTTGGGTCAATATCTCTCAAAATTAAGGGTATTCTTCAATATCCCACGATCGCACGTGCTATGTAAGAGGTTCACTAAGTGAAGTCCTCGTGAATGAATGCTGACGACTTCTTGAATCTTCCCTTTTTTTTGTTTCTTCCGGTGTAAGCACCTTCCTTGCTGACTTTCGTCCTCTATTATGTACATTCCCCATTGAAATCCACCCAAACCTGTACAAAACTATGGAATTATGTAAGTAATGATAAAAAATTGCATGTCGAACAGTTCTCTATGCGTGGGTTCACACGAATTATGTCTTTTGATACGTTAAAGGTGGCCAACACGACGCCACCCTACTTTTTCTATAAAACACATATCGCATATGCGATATAACGCACCTCTGATATATCGCATATGCGATATTGAATTCCATCTTTTTAATGAACGGGCAGGTTTTTACATGTTTTCCATAACGCATTCCCGATATATCGCATATGCGATTTAGTGCATATGAGATATATCGCATATGCGATTTAGTGCTCAATGAAAATGTGCAATTTACATTTATCTAGATATGATGAGGATGAGGGTGATGAACATTGAGGGTGTCCATGAGCATGATGATGATGAGTATGAGGGTGAGGGTGTCGATGAGGATGAGGGTGAGGGTGTTGATGATGATGAGGATGAGGGTGTCAATGAGGATGAGGGTGAGGGTGTCGATGATGATGAGGATGAGGGTGTTGATGATGGTGAGGATGAGGCTGATGAACAATGATGATGAGGATGAGGATGATGATGAGGATGATGATGATGATGATGATGAGGATGAGGGATGATGATGATGATGATGATGATGATGACGAGGGTGGTGATGATGATGATGATGATGACAAGGATGGTGATGATGATGAGGATGATGGTGACGATGAATATGATGGTGAACAATGATGGTGATGATGAGGAGGATGATGACTATGATGATGATGATGAGGATGAGGATGATGATGATGATGATGATGATGATGAGGATGAGGGTGATGATGATGATGATGAGTATGAGGATTATGATGATGATGATGATGAGGATGAGGATGTTGATGATGTTGAGGATGAGGGTGTCGATGAAGACGATGAGGATGAGGATGTTGATGATGTTGAGGATGAGGGTGTCGATGAAGACGATGAGGATGAGGATGATGATGAGGAGGAGGAGGAGGAGGATGAGGGTGATGATGATGAGGATGGTGATGATGATGATGATGATGATGAGGATGATGATGGTGAACAATGGTGGTCATGATGAGGAGGATTATGACTATGACTATGATGATGAGGATGAGGGTGATGATGATGATGATGATGAGGATGAGGATTATGATGATGAGGAGGAGGAGGAGGAGGAGGCTAATAATGTTGAGGATGAGGGTGTCAATGAAGACGACAACGACGATGACGATGATGATAATGATGAGGATAAGGGTGATGATGAGGAGGATGATGACTATGATGATGATGATGACGATGAGGGTGATGATGATGATGATGAGGATGCGGGTGATGATGAAGATGATGATGAGGATGATGGTGATGATGAGGAGGATGATGAATATGATGATGAGGATGAGGATGAGGGTGTCGATGAAGATGATGATGAGGATGAGGGTGACGATGAAGATGATGATGAGGATGATGGTGATGAGGAGGAGGATGATGAATATGATGATGAGGATGAGGATGAGGGTGTCGATGAAGATGATGATGATGGTTAGGATGAGGGTGAGGATGATGATGATGGTGATGATGATGATGATGATGACCATGATGGTGATGATGAGGATGAGGGTGATGATGAGGAGGATGATGACTATGATGATGATGATGAGGATGATGATGATGATGATGATGATGATGATGACCATGATGATGATGATGAGGATGAGGGTGATGAGGAGGAGGATGATGACCATGATGAGGATGATGAGGATGAGGGTGATGATGAGGAGGAGGAGGATGGTGATGATGACCCTGATGATGATGATGATGACAACCATGAGGATGAGGGTGATGATGATGATGAGGAGGAGAAGGAGGAGGGTGATGAGGAGGAGGAGGAGGATGAGGGTGATGATGATGATGATGATCAGGATGAGGATGATGACCATGATGAAGTTGATGCGGATGAGGGTGATGATGATGATGATGATGATGAGGATGAGGATGATGATGATGGTGATGAGGATGAGGATGATGATGATGATGATGATGATGATGATGATGACCATGATGATGATGATGAGGATCAGGGTGATGATGAGGAGGAGGAGGATGAGGGTGATGATAATGATGAGGTTGACGATGATGATGATGACCATGATGAAGCTGATGAGGATGAGGGCGATGATGATGATGAGGATGAGGATGAGGATGTGGATGATGATGAAGAGGAGGAATATGAGGGTGATGATGATGACCATGATGATGATGATGAGGATGAGGGTGATGATGATGATGATGAGGATGAGGGTGATGATGACGATGAGGTTGACGATGATGATGATGATGATGAGGGTGATGATGATGATAAGGTTGACGATGATGATGATGAGGATGAGGATGAGGATGATGATGACGATGACGACGATGATGATGATGAGGATGGCCATGATGAAGCTGATGAGGATGAGGGTGATGATGATGATGATGATGATGAAAATGAGGATGATGATGATGATGATGATGACCATGATGATGATGATTAGGATGAGGGTGATGATGATGATGATGAGGATGAGGGTGATGATGATGATGATGAGGTTGACGATGATGATGATGAGGAGGAGGAGGATGAGGATGATGATGACGATGATGATGATGATGATGATGATGACGATGATGACCATGATGATGCTGATGAGGATGAGGGTGATGATGATGATGAGGAGGATGAGGATGATGAGGATGATGATGAGGATGAGGATGAGGGTGATGATGATGATGACGATGATGACCATGATGATGCTGATGAGGATGACAATGATGATGATGTTGATGACGAGGATGATGATGATGATAATGAAGATGACCATGATGATGCTAATGAGGATAAGGGTGATGATGATGATGATGATGATGAGGATGAGGGTGATGATGATGATGAGGATGAGGGTGATGATGAACCTGATGAGGATGAGGGTGATGATGATGATGATGAAGATGATGAAGGTGATGGTGATGACGATGATGATGAACAATGATGATGATGAGGAGGAGGAGGAGGAGGATGACTATGATGATTAGGATGAGGATGAGGATGATGGAGATTATGATGATGATGAGGATGAGGGTGGTGGTGATGATGAGGATGAGGATGAGGATGATGGAGATTATGATGATGATGAGGATGAGGGTGGTGGTGATGATGAGGATGAGGATGAGGGTGATTACGATGATGATGAGGATGAGGGTGGTGGTGATGATGAGGATGAGGGTGATGAACAATGATGCATTAGGACAAAAAAAAATTAGTTAAAATTTACCTATAGCACCATTAGAATTTACCTAGTTCAATTATGCTAGCAACATTAGAGAACTTCCATGAAGTAAGCTATAGTGGGAACCCACCACCCATACAACTTCCAAGTAGCTAGTGACATTGTGAATCTAGAAGCCATGCCACATAAATTAGCTCTGAACATAATTCTATCAAGCACCTTAGTTCAGTGTGATTTTAATTTTAGTCGAGTTTTGATCACAATAAACCTTTTCAAGAAATTGAGAATATCAAAATATATTTTTGATCTAATTGATGTTACACATGATAAAAAGTACATAAAATTGTTATTCAACTAGGCACCTAAAGGGACACAAAAGTAGGAAGGAAACTCAATTTATAAAAGTTGCACAGGCATTTAAATTAATTGCATTGTGAAGACTATCCAAAATTATTTTACATAGTTACCATATGACCTTAAATTGATTCTATAGAATTGCTAATATTTAACATGAGACATACAAGGGTTAGTTTTGGTTAGAACCTAACAATTGTATTAACATACCCTAATGGTAAATCCTTCCTTGGAGGATCAAAGTAGTGAAATTGTAAGGCTTAGATGTGGAGTACATACATCTTTAGTTCCGTGAGTGAATTATACATAAGCTATATCGTTACATCGCATATGCATTATAGCTTATTCATATCGCATATGCGATATGAATAAGCTATATCACATATGCATTATATCGCATATGCATTATTTTAAAAATTAAATAATTGGCAGGATTAAGGTTTGACATTAGGTTTGAAAGCAGCTTCGGAATACCAAACCTATTGGCTAGGACAAATCAACCACGGCTATTGCTTGTCTTTTAGAACTCTATCAATACGCTCAGTTTAGATGGGGTGTTTTGATATGACATACACAATATTTTTTTATGAAAATGTAGGATATTGTAGAGTATGAAATGACGATTCTGAATATGTAATTTTTTCCTTCAAAACTATGTTTTATTTATTTATAATTATTTTTCTAAATGACACACATGATTTTTCGAAAATACATATAACTTTTGATTTCCATCACCATTTCCCAAAAAAACTATATGGTGCACTAGATCAGATCAAACTCTACGATCTTATATTTAGAAATCAAGGATTTTATTAATTTTTGCCCCTAAAGTGTTGCACCCACACATAAGGTTTTAATTTCAAGCTTTTCTCACTTCAATAATTAATAATAAAAAAAATAATTCATGAAAAATTCCGAATAAATAGTGTTGCACTAGGCCCATATGTCCTTTATATGTATGCAATATTTTATCCCAAATGAACATCATTTGCCTCATATATTGATGCACCCGCACAAACATATATGTTAAGATGTGCTGAAAATTTGAAAACCCACTTTCACGGAAACTAATTTTATAATAATTTACACACATTTTCTCTGCATAAATGCTATATATTATGATATATTATGAAAGTTGATTCAATTGCCTATCTTTTCTCTTTTTACTTCATCTTCAAATAAGTCAGGGAAGTACCCCTAATTGTCACCTAAATTGAGAGTTTCCCATTTATTCCAGTATTATGTGGCATCTAAAGTGTCTTTAAAGGATTCCATGATTGTGCATTAGCCCTTTAGGTATTCATGATATTGTTTTCCAACACATGGTATTGTTATTTTTTTGTTGACCACATTTTATCTTCATATACACTTGGAATTATATCATAGTAGAAGGTTATATTTTCATCTACACTTGCAATTAATTATTGTAGGCCACTCTTAGCCTTTTTACTTGTGCATTACACTTGGAAATGATTATCCACTAGGCTTTTCCCATTTGATAAAGATTCTTTCATTCTAGGATGTTATAAAAATTGTCCACCACCCGAATTAAAGATTCTTTCATTCTAGGATGTTATAAGAATTGTCCACCACCCAAATTCCCATTCACAAGCATATTATTATATTAATTTCATATTATATTAATGCATCTTGGAGGTTGCATTATTTGTGGTTATTTTATTATTTTTTATTAAGAAGGAGGTGATTTAACTTGTCAAAGAATAAGACGTAACTATATTCTTATAAATTTGTACATTTTAATTTTAATGATAAGTTAGTTTTTCACAAAACTTTGTTTTCATCTCATTGGTTTTCTTCATTTTCATTAGTTTTCATTTAATGAAAATTTGTCATAGCATCTTAATATCTATAAGTTTCATACTTTATCTCCCACCTCAACACCTATAATTGACCATTAAAATTCTTGATAAGATATTGCTAAACAAAATGAATCTCAATGTTTATAAATTTTGAGCCGTGTTCATTTCAAAACCAAATTTTGAGGTATTGGCGAAGCACTCTTCAACGGGATGAAAAGAGCCGACCTACTTTAAGTGAAGTGAAGAAGAATATTGATGGTCAAATGAATGTGGCTCCCTATTAATTTCATCAAAGTTTCATTTTAGAGATGATTCAAAGCTAGAAGTAAATAAGTAAACAGAGCAGTAATACGCTTCAGTGTCTGGTGGGCGATCGGTGACCATACAGGAGATATACTCTTTCATTTTTCATTTACGCTTCAGTTTGTGGTGGGCGGTCGGTGACGATACAGGAGATATACACATTCATTTTTCAATTGCGAAAATGGCAGGAGAAAGCCGAGCACGAGAAGAAGAACACGGAGCAGGAAACAGCACGAGGGATAGTGGGATAAGCTCGAGGTCATCCTCCTTGTCGCCCAGTAATGATCGTAATGCTGACAGGAGCAGTAGGAATATAAATAGTGGGATCAGAGGTTCAAATCCCTCCTCCTCATCTCCCAGTAATGAGAATAGCAGATCTCGGACTACGACTCCGAGTAGCAACACAACACAAGTTGTACGGGAAAATAGAGAAACGTTTCATCGTATTTTGCTGGAAATACGTAATCTTGGATCAGACAGTCCCATTGACAATATACGACGAGCACGAGGAGATATACAAAGAGGAGCAGATAGAGCCGCCGTTCAGCAGTTAGCTCACATGATAATATCCGAAGAATATATGAACAGTAACAATAATTCAGAGTGCTCAATTTGCCAGGAACAATACCGAATAGGCGAGGAGGCACGTGCAATGGAATGCGGCCACATGCACCACCAAATTTGCTTATTTGGATGGCTGGAAAATCATCGTACCTGTCCACTCTGTCGATTCGAAATGCCTTGACTTACACATTCGACAAACACTTTGTTTGGGTTGAGTCTTCCTCTCGCTTCTCAACTCCATTCATTGTGTGTTGCAGTAGATGAATATTTAGGGGGTTCATTCAATTTTTAAAACGTTATATGTGTTTATTTCCATTTGCAATGTTTTTAGGTCAACAGCAAATTGCAGAATTTTTTGTTTCTATCCACCATGATTTGGTGGAGTTAAAACCATTCATCTTAGTTTTCATATGATAGTCTTCCTTTATAGCATGATGTGATCCCTAACAGTACCGGAAAGAAACCTTGGGAAAAGAGCAGTGAGTAGTGACTTTAGCTTTTGCTTTGCTTGATCTGTCACCCAAGTGCATTCTTTTACATCTGTTTATCACTGTACTCTCTCTTTTCCTTCTATAATTTTTTATTTTTTCCAGGCTGTTCTCTTTTCCTTCTATAATTTTTTATTTTTTCCAAGCTGTTATTATTATTCCACTGTTAGTATGGGTAATTATGAGTGTTATTATATTATTATTTTTTTCCAGTTTATGGTTACTGCTCTTCTTATTATTCATTCCAGCGTGAAGTGAAAATTGTGGCAATTAACTGTTAATGGTTTCCAGCCTCTTATTATTATTAGAGTGTCAATATGGGCAATCATTAGTGCTATTATATTACTATTTTTTTCAGTTAATTATTATTTCTTAGTATGAAGAATTATGAGTGTTATTTTTATTATTCAATCAAGTGTCAAGTCAAAACTGTTATTATTACTTTTACTGTATTATTAATGTCCCCATCTGTTATTATTACTTTTACTGTTATTATTAATGTCCCCATCTCTTTAATGTTGCATTCACATCTCTTTTACTGTTAGACATTGATGAGTACACTGGCCTATGGTTGGGTGGAACGTTGCAGTGACATAGCTGGTTGTAGGACAAGCTTCTTCCAAGATAAGTATCTCTTGCATTAATCTCTACATTTGTATTTGCTTTACGAATATGATGAACATGATTACTGTGTTGAATGAAATGTGTTTGATTCTGCTGTAGATTGCATTAGGTATCTATAGATGTTTTATGTTCAATGTATTTTTATCATGTGTATGTTCATGGGGCTAGTTTCCTCATTTAAATCATAGCACCGGGCCATAGGTCGTCTTCTCGGGTGAGTAGGGGATGGGACAAAAAATACGATATCATATGATAGTTCTTTATAGGATGATACGATCCCTAACCGTACTCGGAAATAAATGTGAGGAGAAGAGCCGAGAGTAGTGACTTTAGCTTTTGCTATGCTAGGTCTATCACTATTTTTTTGAGTATATTATTACTATTCTAGTGTAAGTATTCTAGTGTAAGTATGACCAATCATTAGTTCTATTATATTATCATTTTTTTCACTTTATTATTATTTTTATAATGTTAGTATGAGGACTCATTAGTGCTATTCTTATTATTCATTTGTGTCAAGGGAAAACTCTCAGCAGTTTCCTATTAATTTTTTCAAGTATGTTATTATTATTTCACTGTTAGTAGGGGGAATTATTAGTGCTATTATATTATTATTTTTATACTGTTAGGATGGGTAATCATTCATGATATTATTATTATTCATGAGAGTGTCAAGTGATTGTGTTAATTTACATTAACATTTATGTTGATTTTCAATACCAAGATCCATTTACATGAGAATGTAAATGTGGTATGAAGAATTCAATATTTGAATACAATACTTTATGTTTACTTATTTTCATGCATACTATAAAAAAAATAGTGTTATGAATGTCAAAGTACATGAACTTGTTAATTTAGATTCATATAGCTTGAGTGTATTGAGCTAGTTGCATAACTGAAATGCAAAAATACATACATGAAGAGTGAAGTTTTACTCGAAATTTTCATGATATCTTGATTTCATTATATATTTAGTATGAGAAAGAGACTATGTGTTAACATGTAGTAGTATGTTCCTTGGGTAAAATCATGAACCTCATTGTCTATTCCATGAGAATCAACTTTTGGAATCCGTATTTAAAACACTTTCGACCGAACTATTTAACATTTTTGGTTGAACTATTTAACTTTTTCGGCCGAACAAATTAAAAAAAATTTCGACCGAAATATTCTTTCAGATGAATGTTAAAACTAATGGAAAACCTCGTTATGCGGGATTTGTAAGGATCACTGAAAAAATAATGTCTAGAAGATACATTTTTTCTCAAACATTTTTTCGGCCAAAAGATATTTTCGGCTAAAAAACCTTTCGATCGAAAAAAGTTATATATATTTTAACCGACACAACTATTTACAGTTTTGTCGTTTTTGATTTTTCCTGTCTGGTGTTAGGCCGCGCCTGTTAGGCCTCACTTTTTGGGGCTCTGTGCCTCACCTGTTAGGCGTCACCTGTTGGGGCTCTATGCCTCGCATGTTTGCCTCTCTTATCTACCTCACCTGTTAGGCATCGCCTATTGGGGTATGCCTATGTGTTAGGGTTGTGTTTGTTAGGCCTGTCTAGTGCTTTGTGGCTTCACGGTTTGTTTGTGGGTGAGGACGAGTGTTGGCTTGTTAGCGTCCCTCTATGGGTGTCTATCTTTGGGCGAGAAGGAGTGTTGGCCTTGTTGGCATCTTTCTGTCTGTGGGAGAGGAGTTTTGGCCTTGTTGGAATCCTTATGTGGGCGTCTGTCTATGGTGCTTCGTGGCAGTGTTGGAGGCTTCATGGTGGCGGTGTGGGAGGCTTCGTGGTGGTGAGGTAAGTACATTCCATTCATCATTAATTACTTAAAACACACACACACACACATTGATGCAAATCAATTAGTAGAGATCCGTGTTTAAGTTAGGTGATTTACAATGTTATGAAAATCAAAATTGATTTAGTAGCACAAGTAATTTAACATTTAAGGAGATTATGGAACACACATTTACAAACCCATTATGTTTTCGTGATAATTTGATGATAAACCGCTTACATGGCTTCTTGTTTTGAGATTTAGTTTTAAACATTTACCATAAGTTAATACTTTTTGCAAATTTATCTTAGGAAACTCAGACCACACTTGGTTACAACATCGAGTTAAATGGATGTGTAAACATCCCCAACATTGGTATGTAGGAGACCACCTCTCTGCCCAAGTGCTGACAATGCAAATTGGGTTTCGAACCTCAGAGGTACAGTTCTGGTGCAAACACACAGGATTACACTGAGCTACAACTCAACAACAATAAGAGAATAATATTATTTTGTCTGTTAACTCCCTTACTAATACGCAAAACTTAAACCTCTTTATATGCATTTTTTAATTTAAAAGATCCTAGGTTGAGCAGGTTTTGGAAAATATGCAATTAAATATTTCAACAATTTTATATATATATATATGGTATGTTAGTTTTAATTATTTTATTGAACTATGAGAAGTTATGACATGCAATTGTTTTATTTATTATGTTACCATATGTGACATATATGGATTGTTTGGTCCTATGAATTTATCCCTACCATGTTCATTGTTTTGCAAAATTAATTTTAAACATTAATAATAATAAAATAAATTTTAAATTATTGATTTATTATACATGGATAGTGGCGGTGATGTAAACTATATTTAAGGTACATTGAATGGTATTAAGGTGTCTATACGATAAGTTCAGTGTTAAGATTGAATCTGCTGCATTATTAATCATTTACCCCAACTACAAAGATGTTGAAATATTTTGTGATTGACAAGGAATGAAATTCATATGAGAAACCATTATATCCCTCCATGCATTAACCAAACGAATATTTTTATGTATAAATGACAACACAACACCGATATATCAACCTGACTGAAACACCGATAGGGAAATAAATACAAGTGTACATATTTATTAAAAAAAGTGTGTCTATGATGATTTCTGGTTCAACAACAACTAAGTTCCTGGGGTATTTAATAATAAGTATGATTAGCTGGTATTTAATAATAAGCCTTTCTAGAATTCATGGAAACCTTATAATCCCTAATTAAACCCTCTTGATCCTCCCTAATTAAAATTCTAGAAAGGATTTTTCACATGCGGCCAATGTCATGTCCCCATCCCTCAGATCGGCGAAGAGGATGTGACGAACACCAAATACAGCCGGGCAAACAGCCCCCATGAACATATACAATCCATCAATGCTGAAATTAGACTTACAAGCATACACGGATGCATAATCTTCAATCATACAGGGGAAGCAACACATATACATTTCCAGCATTTAACATGTTCATCATAATTCATAGAATAATAGATATAATTGCAGAGATGAAATAACCAGCAACACTTATCTTTCAATGAAGAACTCGCCCGCAACCAGCTACGTCGCTGCAACGTTCCACCCAACCATAGGCCAACTTGCACATCAATCTCTCAGCAATGCTCCCACCCCCAAGCTAGGCATGATTCCTTCAGGATAAGGGTCAATTGCAGGCTTACACATAGCCAAGGAGACACCAAACATCCAAACCAACACCGCTGGATTTATCATGCCATTAACAGATCGACCAAGCCAGCACAGTCCGAAGACCAACCACTGCATACCAGCAACAAAACCACCCTTCACAGCCATGTGAAGAAACAAAGACGACCAGGGACAATCCCAACAAAAGGTGAGCTCAGCTCAAGTTCACAAGACAACACAGAGTTGTTCTTGGCCCTATCATGGCCAAAACAACTCAGCTGTGACCCAACCCAGGGTACTTCAGCAGCCTAAACTTCACAATGAAAACGATGGAAGCTATGCGCAGTCCCAAAACAGGGAAGAAGACAAACTCCAACAATCCGCAGCAGCCTCAAACGTAACACAACAACACAACTCACGGTATGGGGAAAACAACTTCAGACAGTCTGTGCGCAAAGGAAGAAGACGTTGCCCAGGCCAAAACATGGAAAAACCCACACACAGCCCGAATGGGAAAATAATCAGACTCTCAACAACACTCCAAAATCGTGGAAATAACCACAACAACCCAAATCATGGGTGAAACCAACAACAAACCGAGATCATGGGTTAAACTAACAGCAAGCAGAAAACATGGATTAAAGCCATGGCTATGACACATACCAGTGGAAATCGTGCCCTTGAGGCCGTTTCACCTGCTCCCTGCGTGAAAAAACCAAAGCAAAGCCACGACAAGTGTGTGAGGAGGAACATAACAGACAATCCCAGCCTACGTGCACAGATGAACCGACCACAATCGTGAAGGACGAACAGACATGGAGAGTAAACCGACCCCTGCATGAGAGTGAACAGACCAGGGAAGAAAAAAATGGCGTCATGGAGAAGATGGAGGAATGGGAAAGAAGGGAGTTGCTTTCCTCCTTACCCACGTTTCCTCCAGTAATAATTGCCCTCAACCACTCAGCCATAACTGCCCCCAACAAACAAAACCAATGCATTAAAGAGGTTGAAGAGGTTGGATGAGACAAAAAGGTGACAAATCAACAAGGTGGTAAAACATGGGTTTTTCCCTCATAACTAAGGTTTGACATTCCCCCACCCCTTATCCTTTGGAACCATGCCCTTTTCATTCAACATTGCACTACTGTAGCTGGTTGTGGTTTTATTTTTATTTGATGTGCGTGTTTACATGATGCCATATTATAATGTGCCGGATAGCACGATAAACCATCGACAACTATCCCCATTGCCGAAACACACACACAACGAAATCGATGGTGGGGATTTTTCCTTGAGCTCCTCACCACAATTAATTTCAATATATACATCATGCAAATGGGGTCAAAACCGGGGATGTGACATTCCCCTCCCCCTTGGAGTAACACCGTCCTCGGTGTTCCATCACATATATACAAGACATATACAATTTGCACATCAAAATTTCAAAATTGCATATCTGTCCCACGTTCAATTATTTACTTTGAACGTTCAAGACCAAGCCCCTCGACTTCCATGGAATTCCCCTGCTAGTTCACAGCTTCCTGCTGATCCCGAAGTCTAGGAACTTTGCGGCTATTGCCTTCATCATGTTCCCTCATTGGACAGTCCCGACATAAATGATGTCCTCCACATCTCCAGCATCTCACTGGATGCTTCATCTTTACCTACTCAATTTCCTTTGAGTATTCATAGCTGGACCATTTCCTATCGGGTCGTTTGAACAATTGTCCCATTGCTGATCCAACTTCCTTTCCCTTATCGATTACTCCCAGAAGGATTTTCACCTCCCTTTTCAAACGAATAGAGTCTTGCAAAATCTGGTGGTTCATTTCACTCTGCCTTTCTGTATCCTGAGCATCTCCCAAATATTCTCTTGGGTCTTGGAAATTAATTGAAGGAGACTTCCAACCAAGTCCAACAACTTTTGATCTGCTACCATAATCAATGTGCACCACCTGGTTTCACTTTTCTCACCTGTGAAATGCACCATTGAATTTCTATCAGACCAAGCATAATGTAGACATTAAAATTAGTCAGTTAATTTCCCCAATTGGCATGACAGTCCAAGTCTCATCAATGAGGCTTTCATATTTTCATGCCTTCCCAACAGGCACATGAGCTCATTCATGTCCATTCCTGGGCAGGGAATTAACTATTCCAGCATTCACAAATTTACCTAAGTAAATACACACATTTCACTCTCAATCATACATGCATTTAACAATCTTTTGTTTTCACAATGAATAAACATATATATATATATATATATATATATATATATAATCAAAAGGCAAGAGAGAGCAGTAAGAGTTTTTCCCCTCTTTGTTTTGTTCCATCTTGGAACCCACATCACCGTAGTGGCTTTTCATGCTCTCAGCCTCTTTCACTTCACCGTGAATGTTGGACCAATCTCTCTTGGTCATGACACTTAGTGTCTTTGGTCTATTCTAGAACTCTAAACCATGGGGTCTCTCCACATGGTTTGTCTCGGCTGCTAAGACTCCCCCGTCTTACTAGCACCTTTTTCATTACCGCTCAATCCGAGCTTTCTAGGTCAGTCTCATGTCCACATGCATCTCCAGGATGCTCTCATAGTCCTCGCTTCCAGCGATACCTATATTCAAACATTGAATAGATTCACATGTTTAGTTTATTCTCATTAGTTTTATCTTTAGAACAAGATCTTAAAACATCATATCCAAATCATATACAGATGTATATTCATAAGCAAAATAATCCAATACTTATCTGTATTGTGCGTTTCCTCGTTCTTCCACAGGATCTTGCTTCGCTTTGCAAGCCTTGGGATCGCCTATGGACTTAGATGTTAGGTCAGCACGCCAGCTGCTCCACAACATCACATAATTAATGTCTAGCCAATACATAACCATGTCAACTGGGCTTGGAACTTTATCATGACCATTTCTAGGTCTAGGATCTACTATGGATCCTCAGGCATATCACAACCCATCATATACTTATGTCAACAATGACACACCCACTTATACCAACCATTCACTTATATCAACGCATACTTATATCAACAATACCCCTTACTCCGCAACCCCTCACAACAACCATTTACCATTTTACTTTTACCTTTTACCTGTCAACACAAGCAACACAAGCAATACAAGCGAACTCATCAGTGTTATTGCTCTAAAAACGGTAATTATACTTCATACCATTTGGTCATAATGGATACTAAATCAAAACATGTTCTGCACATGGAGTTTAATAATTAAACATGCATATTCATAGCAAGGGTTACAGAGCACTTATCCATTTGCCGTCGCAGTACGCCTTTATATCTGTTAGGCGCTGTCAAAGAGTTGGGAAAGGCTGAATGCTATGTTGGTGAGCTCGCTGCAGAGCTAGGAACACCCACACTAGAACTAGCCTGACTTCTAAGACACCCACACACACCCAACACAAGGAATCAGTCCCTTGTCTGCTACTCAGTCCCTCAGGCCCTGCATTCCCTTTCAGTGCTATCTCGGGGTTGTGGAGAAGAAAGTCAGCCCTCTAGCTCTGTCTGTGTGGTTCCCAATCACCAGGTTGCTAAGCAAACCAAGCCCCCATCCCTGCTTCCTTTTTACGTTTCATATTCACACATGTCTCACCGACATATTTTACACCATCTCACTCATGTTACTACCGAACATGCAGTACAGATGAGACATTTCCAAAATGTCTAATGGCGTTTCACCTGAAACCCATTTCCAAGGGAAAAACTTCCCATGAAATTTGTCTCTTGCAGGTCATCACACATGATCTTCCTGCAGCATGTACTCCATGTGTCCCTCCTGACACAATCTCATACAAGCCAACAATGATTAGTAGTCGTTAGTACCTCTTAAACCCGAATCCACAGTTCAAATTTAACAATCCCTACCAACTACTTTCACAACCATGAGACTTCTTCTCATAAATCGTAGATTCTGGCATTGGTCAGGGTCTTACCTCTCAATTCCATGCTCGAATAATCTACCTGAAACATGAGTTTCAATCAACCAAACACAAGCTTATGCAAGCCAACAATGGCTAGTGGTTGTCAGCAATTTCTCAAATCTGAAATTCACAATTCGAATTTTAACAACCTATTATGCATATCATATGGTAGATTCTGGAATTGGTTAGGACCTTACCTCTCACTGCCATGCTCAAGATAATCTACCTGAAACATAAGCTTCAACATCCAAACACAAGCTTATGCAAGCCAATAGTGACTAGTAGTTGTCAGTAATTCCTTAAATTTGAAATTCACAATTCAAATTTAATAAGATTTTTCACATGGTAGATTCTGGCATTGGTCAGGGTCTTACCTCTCAATGCCATGTTCGAAGTAATCTACCTGAAACATGAGTTTCATTCAACCAAACACTTGGTAAGTCTGGATGCATATAACCTTTCCATTGCTACAACCATCACCGAAGTATTTTCAGAATTTATAAAATTCAAATACTTCTAACTGTTAGTCACATCAATATATACCAAAAATCATTTACTTCATGCAATCATTATTACGCTAACATTGCAAGGTATAGTCATATCATTCATGCAATTAAATGAAGTGGTTAGATACTCCTTACTTCACAAGCGTATCATTTATACCACCTTGCTCTTCAATAGAGCATTTCTAGCAGCCAATTGATCATGACTATCCTGCATTCATAACAACCTTTTAAATGGTTCCTGAATTATCATAAATTCACGATTTTAGTCATTAGTTAGTCCGCATATCACATGCATTCATCTCAATGCATTCATGCAATACATCACAACATTGCACCTACACTTATGCAATCAGTCATTCACACCTTTCATAGGCATACATCCCTTGCATAACTACAAGGTTCATAAAATCTTTCCAATGCCTATCCATTCATGCTATATTGCATTTAATATACTGTGCATAGCCTAACCATGACTAATTCATATAGGATGCATTATTATAATCAATATCATCAACATATATAGGCATGACATTTTTCTATATTCCAACATCCACATGGTATGAGGTTTCTTACCTGTACCAATCCATGGAATTTGTCATAAGCAAACTCTTACCTGCCTGGGTCGTACTTACACCCTTGATATGACCAATTTGGTTGGTCCTTTGCAGGAGATTGCAGCATTTTCTCACCAACTTTTGTTATGGACTTGTTGCCTTACCCCTTTCTTCATAGGGTTGCTAGTCACATTCCATCAGCATCAGCAACATATTCAGCTAGGTCCATGTCATCGTTGGTTTTCCCACTAATTCCAACATCAAAGAAATGATTATCGTTAGTGGTTCATTATAATTCCTAATATTCTTGCCAGCATGCAATATCCTATGCATGCAATACATATCCTCATGCATTTCAGCTATAAAACTTACGAAATGTAACACAGTTAGCAAGACAGGGTTTTAAGGAAAACTTCCCTTTTCAATCCTTTCATCTTGGCATGGAATTCCTCTTCCACACAACAGCTGGTTGACTTCATAGTCCTTGCTGCTCCTGGGCATGCAACTGTCCAGATTTGTCCATTTGATAGAAGCGGCCATCATTAGCACTTTGCTGCTCCATGCTCAGATTCTGGTGACTTACCTTTGTTCCTTGCTGGATAAGCTTTCCAACACCTATTCACATGCTTCATTCCGACCTCGGGTGTGAAAACCACACCACTTCTAAGAATGAAGACTTTTCACCAAATCTTACATTTTACACACAGCTGCATTTTGGTTTAGAATTCCAACTTCAGCCACTTTGAAAATCTAATTTTCAATGCACCATTCATCTCTGGGTTCTACTAAATTGCCCAAAACATAAAATCTTCTTTTCACAAGAACGACTGTCTCAAGGGACGACGGGGGTCAAGGGGGATTTCCCCTTTGTGGCTTCCCTGTGCCCTCATTTTTTTTTTCACGCAATCTCGCGCATTAGATAGCTGCCACTTTCTCATTTTCCAGCCCATGAAAATTCACTGAAAAACTGCTTGAAAACCCTGCTGGAAGGCAGTCGAAATCGGCTGGAAATCCCACTGGAAATCTTAATTTTCCTTGTCCAAATCGGGTCTTATTCCAATTATCCATCCGCAGAATCAGCTCCCAAACCAATTTCCCAGTTACAGAATCGTCTCTTGAAATCTTTAATCATTCCGCGGATTATAGCTCATCGGCTATAGGAAGCTTTTCTACATCGAAAGCCGAAACGCTTTTGCTTCCGCAACGACGGAACATGATCCCTTTCCTTCTTCCGATCGGCGGCACAACCGGGTCGGCATCGGCAGCCTTTTTACGTCGAAAACCAAATTGCTTTGGCTTCCACAATGGCAGATGTTCATTCTCTTTCTTCTTCCGACAACCAATATTTTTCTATCTCTCTTTTACCGCGTCGGCCGTCGGAATAATTTCTGCATCGGAAGCCTTATTGCTTCTTCACCCGCAACGGCGGACGTCAATCCACTTTCTGCTTCGATGATTCAACACTTAGCTAAATTTCTAACCTTCTTGCGGCATCGGCGATCGGATGGCTTTCGAGTCGGATGCAGAATCGCTTCGCCGTCTGCAACAGCGGAAGTTCACTTCACCTTCTCTTCTGCAACGTTGAAACCCCTTTCACATCGGACGACTTAAGGGTTCGACATCCACAACGGCGGATACTCAATCACTTTCTCTTCCAACTGTCTAACACTTAGACCAAAATTTTTCAAAACTTCCCATCGTCGAAAATCGGCTCCATTGCTGCATCGGTGTCTGAATCCTTTTCACAGCCGCAACAGCGGACCACAAATCACTAAACCTTCCGCCACATCGGAAGTCGAAACCACTAAGTGTTCCGACTGTCAACACTTAGGCGATTTTTCAAGTTTGCTACTATCAAACTCTGATCTCTGCTGGGCAGAATGAAGTCGTGCCTCTGTCAGTTTCTCCTTCTTGGCCCATAGAGGCCCACTGTTGCAACTAGGAGCTCTGATACCATACTGTCACATCCCCATCCCTCAGATCGGTGAAGAGGATATGACAAACACCAAATACAGCCGAGCAAACAGCCCCCATGAACATATACAATCCATTAATGCTGAAATTAGACTTACAAGCATACATGGATGCATACTCTTCAATCATACAGCGGAAGAAACACATATACATTTCCAGCATTTAACATGTTCATCATAATTCATAGAACAATAGATATAATTGCAGAGATGAAATAACTAGCAACACTTATCTTTCAATGAAGAACTCGCTCGCAACCAGCTACGTCGCTGCAACGTTCCACCCAACCATAGGTGAGCTTGCTCATAAATCTCTCAGCAATGATGCCACCCCCGAGCTGGGCATGATTCCTTCAGGATAAGGGTCAATTTCAGGCTTACACATAGCCAAGGAGACACCAAACAGCCAAACCAACACCGTTGGGTTTCAGTTTGTAGATTTCTGCGGTAAGATAAGTTGTTGTAGGGTTTTTCTGGGAAATTCGCAGTAGACATTTTTAGGTGACGTTTCGATTCCAAATCTGGAACCATCATCAGGACAAGTAGTCAATTGGTAAAGCTGCAGCTCTGGATTTAAATACCGGTATTTAAATCCATAGCTGTAGCTTTACCAATTGACTATTTGTCCTGATGATGGTTCCAGATTCGGAATCGAAACGTCACCTAAAAATGTCTACTGGGGATTGTCCGGAAAAACCCTACAACAACCACTAGGTTTATCAAGCCATCAATAGATTGGCCAAGCCAGCACAGTCCAAAGACCAACCACTGCATACCAGCAGCAAAACCACCCTTCACAGCCATGTGAAGAAATGAAGATGACCAGGGACAATCCCAACAAAAGGTGAGCTCAGCTCAAGTCCACAAGACAACACAGAGTTGTTCTTGGCCCTATCGTGGCTAAAACAACTCAGCTATGACCCAACCTAGGGTACTTCAGCAGCCTAAAATTCACAATTAAAACAATGGAAGCTATGCGCAGTCCCAAAACAGGGAAGAAGACAAACTCCAACAATCCGCAGCAGCTTCAAACGTAACACAACAACACAGCTCATGGTATGGGGAAAACAACTTCAAATAGCCTATGCGCAAAGGAAGAAGACGCTGCCCAGGACAAAACATGGAAAAACCCACACACATCCCGAATGGGAAAAGAATCGGACTCTCAACAGCACTCCAAAATCATGGAAATAACCACAGCAACCCAAATCATGGGTGAAACCAATAGCAAACCCAGATCACGGGTTAAACTAACAGCAAGCAAAAAACATGGATTAAAGCCACGGCTATGACACATATCAGTGGAAATCGTGCCCTTGAGGCCGTTTCACCTGCTCGCTGCATGCACAAACCAAAGGAGAGCTGCGACAAGTGCGTGAGGAGGAACAGAACAGACAATCCCAGCATGCGCGCGCAGATGAACCGACCACAATCGTGAAGGACGAATAGACATGGAGAGTAAACCGACCCCTGTGTGAGAGTGAACAGACCAGGGAAGAAAAAAAATGGCGTCGTGGAGAAGATGGAGGAATGGGAAAGAAGGGAGTTGCTTTCCTCCTTACCCACGTTTGTTCCAGCAATAATTGCCCTCAACCACTCAGCCATAATTGCCCCCAACAAACAAAACCAATGTATTAAAGAGGTTGAAGAGGTTGGATGAGACAAAAAGGTGACAAATCAACAAGGTGGTAAAACATGGGTTTTTCCCTCATAACCAAGGTTTGACATTCCCCCACCCCTTATCCTTTGGAACCATGCCCTTTTCATTCAACGTTGCACTGCCGTAGCTGGTTGTTGTTTTAGTTTTATTTGATGTGCGTGTTTACATGATGCCATATTATAATGTGCCAGATAGCACGATAAACCATTGGCAACTATCCCCATTTCCGAAACACACACACAACGAAATCGATGGTGGGGCTTTTTCCTTGAGCTCCTCACCACAATTAATTTTAATATATACATCATGAAAATGGGGTCAAAACCGGGGACGTGACAGCCAATTTCATATGTAACTTCAATTCGTTGTTTCATTACAGCCACTGGAAAAAACCAAAGCATTGCCTTTCGAGCAAAACATGTAATCTGCCCCAAGAGCACAAAATTGTAAACTAGAGTCTGTAGACTATCATCTGTGCGCAAAAGTATACTAGTGTTGATTTCATCTATTATTTATCTTTGTGGTTATTTAAACCTTTGTATATGATTGTTCCTCTATGCATCCCCAGAACTTGTACTTGTGTCTCTTTAGTCTCTTATTGGGGAGGAAGGTTAGTTAAGTATTTTCCACAAGGTTATCTAGATTCCATGAGTAAATTTAGGAGAAACCACAAACTATACAATACCTAAACTTATGGGTAGAAGCTATGAAGTATTAGTGATGGCAACAATAATCAACAAACATGAATTAGGGTTGTGCAAAAAATCAACTAAAGATATGATGTCTTGAAACAACAATATTCAATAAAGAGGATTGGATACAACAAGGAGGAATGGATACCACAAAGTAATTGTAATTACATATAATAGATCAAAATGGAGGATTCCTCTTTTATCAGTCATCGCCCCATGATTATAGAATCTTTAATCCAAATTAAAGATTCTTAGAAAAATAAAAAAAGTGCAATGAAAAGGACAATTATTTGCCAAAAATCATGTGGAAATAATTCAGCTTAACATTATATGAAAATAATTGAATTATAGAAAAATATAGAATGATTGTTTCCATGTTGGCATTGCATATTTCAACAACAATGTGTTAAATAAGAATTTAGTGGTAATCATGTTTAGGATCTGTGGTCATGTGTTAGGACTGTGAACTAGGCATGCTAGCTAGTGTAGGCCACATCTTGACTACAGTGAAAATGTGATCACTCCACAACCTTGATGCAATAATGTGACACACGTTGTTTGCATTTGTGTTAAATTATTGTTGGCTCATGATTTTCCTTGAGTTGTTGCTAAAACACTAGGAACTAGATGTTGCACTAAAGTAGACATTGCATGAGTCCATGATATCAGTGCCAAACCAAACCTTAAGAAATTCATTAGAACCTACACATGAAAGAGCTTGAATATGTTGCCCCCTAGGTTGTCGAAAATTCCCACTATATGTTCCTTTGCATATACTATGCGTTAGTTTACAAATGAGACATATTTCCATGAAGTTTCTTTGAGGTAGATTATTTGGTTTGTCAAGGATAATTTCCTACCATGACAACTATGAATAATGATATCGTGATATTGTGCATATGCTTGGTTCAATATTCTAAGATATTATCTTTTTCTATTGTTCAATTGTATGTTCTATCAATTTATGTTACATATTAGGTTGTTCCAACAAAGGTGTGTCGTGGAGCACCAACCAATGGGCATAAAAACCTGGATGGTGGAGACTTCATCACACCAAATGGGCAGTCAGCAAAGCCACTAAGCCAAGTAATTTTGAGAGTAAAACCAAAGGTGTTGTCCATGTTCAGTCCAAGGGGTAAAAATATCTCAAACATTATATCCATATAATAAATCCCACTTTGGTCTATACATAAAAAAAAATTGACCCGTTGCTCTAGCCTTATCCTTGTAGGAACACTAAAGTAGCTTGAGTGCGTAACACACTCCATATGAATCAAAGTACATTAAAAAATGGCTCTAAACTCTTTCATTTTTCCTCACGAGCATTTCCAGAAGATTAATAACTTGATGTAGATTGATCGTATTATTTTTTATACACAATAAGTATATTCAATTGTTTTTCTCTTGTCCTAAAAAACTTTCTATGGGCTAAACTACACTAGTTAATTGATGCTTATTTTGATGTTTATAGGAGATATATAGTATAGATTGTTAGAGACAAGGTGGTCACTCATTCTTCGAGTCGAATATGTACAAAGGAATCTGAGATAAGGATGCCTAATACCACACCTTAATCTACTGAAAGACCTTCAAATATTCACTCTCGAAGATGGTCTGAATTATCTAGAGATTCTAGCATATTATATTGAGACACATTAGGTAGGTGTTTGAAATTTATGCACACGCAAAATTTATGAGTATGCGTGAATATTTATATTTGTTTCAAGTATTGTTCATTGATTTTACTAAGTTTCATTAGCATTTTTATTTGTAGAGACATCGCATAATAGATTGTCTCATTAGAGTGGCCAAGCTTTTGTGTCTGGTCGATTGTTTGATTCATCATCTCATGATTGTTTTCCCTCTTCTGGTCATTATTTTTGAGAACGACCAATGGACCATCAACATTTTATTGGTAATATGTTACATATATATAGATATAATCTATTTAAATAAATTACTAATTTGCATGTGTATATATATTCTTGTGTCTCTATGTACTAAATTATACATGATTGCATGTGTAAATGTAGAGGATCATTGTTCTGCTGAGGGTTATGATGATGCATTCAGAGAGGATGAGGGTGATGATGCATTCATAGAAAATGAGGGTGGATATGTTGAGGATGTCTCAAGGGACCAAGAGAAAGGTCATGCAAATGATCATAGAAAGGGTCAAGGTCAGTGAAGGGATACTTTTGGACAAGCACATGGTTGTCAATCCATGACCATTTATCCTTCATATATACCTGATTCTCTTCCTTGGGAAAATAAATACTTTCTATCACCCTTTAACAATGTAAAACCCACCATAAAAAATTGAGGGATGATCTTGCTAGCTTGGAGTCGACAAAGCTTGCAAATACTTTTGGAATATGTTGAGGCCTGGAAATTCACAAGCAACAACAACAAGGGATTCTCCCCAGTAAATGATCCCAATTAGCCCGTGACTGTTTGGTATAGGGAATCCATCCAGTTTGCGGTCCGGCTACCGTAGGTCAAGTAACAAAAACAAAAGGTTTCACCGGTCGTGGCCCGGTCCACCATATAATTTTGTATTTTTTGACTTAAGTATAATATGCAAGTTCCTAATTAACCATGCAGGGTGATAAAGATGCAAAGAGTAGTCACAATGTGATGTGCAGGTTCTTACCTCTCGTCTTAGAACTCACATGCATCCAAATCATGCAAGAAAATAAATACTAACTAAACTATCTTTAGAGAGATGAGTATTCATTCATGAGTAATGCACCCCTGTTCATGTGTTATGGCAAATCACAGACAACTGTTCTTATAACCAAACATATAAACATGAATAAAAGTATATATGATAAGATAGCTCATCAAAAGTTAAAAATTCCATTACTCATAGTGGAAAAGATGTCATAAAGGTACTGAAGAACATTCAAACAAGAACATAGGTTCAAGAAATTAGAACGCTCTTACAGCTAATGAGGCACAGCTGAAAACAAAATAGTTAACATTCAACATTGCTCATTTAATCTCATTGACATATTCCACACAACACTTCCTCCAACAGGAAAAATTTGTAGTCTCTGGTTGTAAAACGAAATAGTTCCTCTTACAAGCACTAAGTTACAAGTATTTCCAGGGAAAAAGCCCCTGTAACTTCTAACTTTCAAATATTTAAACAAAATCAGCAGACCGCTTGGGTTCCCCCCAAACGTGTGACTCTTCGGTTCCTTGATCATTTCATATCCCTCCTTTCATATTTTCTTCGTATGCTCATGATCAGCTGAGTGACTGCTGGACCTTTCAGATCTGTGCTTTTGTTGCTTTCGAGTTTGTCTTTTCCTTCACTTGTCTCCCTTGCGACCCTGCCGGTTTCGATTTGATTTTTACAAAACTGTCAAACTACGCCTTGACGTTGCGGTCGGCCCAACAGTCCCTTGAGTTCTACCTGCAATCAATTACTGTGCATCATTCATTGGAATGGCATTTTAAACGTTAAATTAAACCACCTAGAATGGATAATCCACAAGAAAACGGCCAGGTGCACCCCTTGATCTGAGAATTTTAACAAACGCTGCCATCACTACCTCGTCCACTTACAGCCTCAAAATAAATCATTCACGACAGAAGATGAAAAACTCCACGGCGGCTCAAAATACTTACATCGGAAGGGTAGCTCATTCACAGCCGCAACGACGGATCCTGACAAGAATGGGTACTGCGAAAAACTTTAAGCATATTGGAGTCAGAAGAGTTTTGACTAAGCCTCGAGTGGGAAAGTTCTAAATCAGAAGTCGGAAGAATATCGACATCGGAAGACGAAAGATTTGCCCAGCCGCAACAGCGGAAAAGAAATGACTACGGGCAAGAGACTAAAAATACTGATGCATTGGCTGTCGGAGTGTTTTGGACTTCGGGTTCTTAGTTGCTTTGGGAGCTGCAACGGCGGAAGAAAAAGGTTAAATACATGTGACTAGCATTGGAGGGTGGAGCGCTTTGGACTTCGGGTAGCTAGCTGGTTTGGGAGCCGCAACGGCGGAAGAGGAAAGACTACGACTTCCGATTGAACAAAAAATGATGCCCGATCAATAGAAACTATTAAGCGTTCGGACAGCTTTAAAATTCAACAACGGTCAAAATCCATTTCACCTTCGAAACGGCGGCCCATCAAAGAACAATTAGCAACACTAAACTCAAATCTGCGACCCGTGGCAAAATTCAAACACAAACAACCTTCGAAGACATGCTGCAAGTAAATCGTTAAAATCATCCAAAATTAAAACATGACCGAAAATTCACGGATAAAACAACTTGTAGCAACCTTCAATCATGAGGAGGGGACCAAAATTTTAAGAAATTTGGGGAGAACAGTTGCAGCTGCAACAATTGGCGACTACCTGGTGAACCTAGATCTCTGGACAACTACTTGCTTAAGTAACAGACTGTTTCACAAAAAAAATCAACATGTTGAATTCTTTTAGATGTATGGATTTCCCCAAATGGTAGATACATGAAATTTGAATCATTGAGGGTGGTCCTGTTTAGGAAATGGAAACCAAGGTTTCAAAGTCAAGATAACTCTTTCGAGGCCAGAAGTATGAATTTCATTTTTTACCTCTATCTTTGGGTAGCTTTCAGCTTGGACACCACAGGATCGTAACATCTGGTAAACAGAAATATTCATTTGTTCCTCATTCCCATGCCATTTTGCACTTTTGTGCTTTTGGACTTTTGTCCTTTTGAGTCCTCCTCATGCCTTTCTTTCTGAATTTTTATTCAGGCTCCTCTATCCATAGTGTCCTTTTGTGTGAGAGATGTATTTAGTTTTCAGCTCACGCACGGAGATGAACTTTTGGCAATTTTATACTCATATGATTTGGTACTTTGTTTTGATATACATTGCTTTCTTAGGATTTTTTGACTCTCTTTAGCATTTTGGATTTCAATTCTTGGCATGGGATCATTTATATATAATATACTGTTTACCCTGCTTCCTTTCCATGGGTCTTTTGCTGTCACCCCCTTAGGACATTTTTAAGTGTCAGATGGATGGAGCCTCGAAATAGTATTCCAGACCTTTTAATCTTGAGTTACTTTACAGGGATTAAGTAGGATTTCAATGCGTTCACAGCCATTAGGAAAATTGCTAAACTAGAAGAAACTCTATCAGATAAAACCATAATACACAGTCTTATAATCAAGGATTTTAGTTGGTCCAGAATTCTAATGCTTTCCATGCAACCAAATCTTGCTTCTTAAAATCAAACAGAAAATATAAAGTAAAACAAAACTAAACTTCATGACTCAAAGAATAAAAAATAAATCCAAAACAAATTATTTATATACAAGACAAAAGAACTCAAACAAATCCTCAGGAAAAATAAGGCTCGAGAACTAAACCATTTACTGGTAAGTTCTCTTCTGAACCCTGTAGATCCTGCAACTTGTAAGTAGAAGGGCCAAGATTTGCTGCAATATGAAAAGGGCCTACCCACAACTGCTAGAATTTAGTATGCTTTCCTTTCTCATCATGGGGGTGATCCCACTTGAGAACCAGATCTCCCACTTCAAACCCTTTTGTTCCTACCTTATGTTTGTCAAACCATCTCTTTATTACCTCCTGTTGCTGCTTAAAGCGCTCTCTGGCTTTAGATCCAGCCTCTTCTGCTTCCAGGAGATTATTTATCCTTATTTACAAAAATTCATCATCCGACCCTCTAGAATCTTGAGCTATCATGGAGGATGGTAGCATGATATGGGGGTAATAATGGCTTCTTTACCATACACAAGGGTATACGGTGACACTCCTATCGCAGAATTGGGGGTGACTCTATCGGCCCAAAGGGAATTTGGTAGCGCTGAGTGCCAACTCCTCTGGTTTTCTATCACAGTCTTGTTTAAAATTCTAATCAGATTTTTGTTAGTGGATTCAGCCAGGCCATTTCCTTGTGGATAGTAATTAGCAGAATAATGAAATTTTATCCCTTTATCATGAGCAAAAGCAGTTAATTTAATTGATGAAAAGTACTTAGCATTATCAAAGACTAACGAAACTGGAACTCCAAACCTGGTCATGATATGGTCTTGTAGGAAGCTGATGACCGCGTCTTCATTTATCTTGCGTAGCGGGATAGCTTCAACCTAGCGAGTGAAATAATCGATCGGGGTCAGAATGTACTCGTGTTACAGGGAGGAATTCGGTTTTATTTCTCCAATAATATCCAACCCCCATTGATCGAATGGCTCCGTAATCATCACAGGTTTTAGGGGTGCCGATGCTCTAGGTTGTCTCCCACTACACCTTTGGCAAATATCACACTTCCTGACATGTGCATGTGCATCTTTGAAGAGCGTAGGCCAATAGTAACCTGCTCTGAGGATTTTGTGGGCTGTAGTGTCTCCTGAATAATGTACCCCAGTAGGCCCATCATGCAAATCTGTCATTACTTTCTTCGCATCTTCTTTCTCTAAGCATCTCAGGAGAACTCCGTCATAGTTTTTCCTGAATAATATTCCTTCAACAATTTGATAGGAAGCTGATTTGAGATGCAGCGCTCTTCTTTTCTTAGAATTCCAATGTTCTGGAAACAACCCTATCTGTAGGTAATGCACGAGGTATCTATACCAAGAATCAGGGGCTGTAAACAAAGGACATACCTCCATTACATATAATTCAGCTTCATCCTCCCAGGCGTGTTCTTCATTTTTTCCATTTTCAGCCATCAGTTTGGACAACCGTTGCCCTTTAACTATAGAGGTTGGCTTGAATTCAAGGTCATACTCTTGAAGAGATGTTACCCAGTTTCCCCTTCTTTCTCCTGACTCCTTTTGTACAAGAAGGGACCTTACAGTTGGGTAGGGGACGATCACCTTGGTTCGATTTTTTAAAATATAAGGCCTAAATTGCTTTACTACTTTAGATACTGCGTAAGCTTGTTTATCAATGGATGGGTAATTTAATTCGGCCCCTTGTAGACCAGTGCTCATGAAATATATTGGGAATTCATCCCCCCCATCTTCCTTTCGGGTAAGCACCGCTGCCAGTGAATCATCGGATGCGAAGGTATACAGAATAAAATCTTTGTCAAAATCTGGGATTTTTAGGGAGGGTGCGTGTGCAACAGCAGTCTTGATTTTTCTGAAGGCATTCTTTTCAATCTCAATCCATTTGAATTGTGCATTTTGCTTCACCATTTGCTACAGAGGCTTGACAATCTGAGTGAAATCAGGCACAAATCTTCGCACGAAGTTAATTGTTCCCATAAATGATTGCATCCCCTTTTTATTATGGGGTAAGGGAATATGTTCAATGGCCTTGATCCTTTCCGGATCGATAGAAATTACCTTCTTTGAAACTATGTGACCCAACAACTTTCCCTCCATGACAGCGAACACACATTTCTTGGGATTGAGTGAGATGCCATATTTCCGACAACGTTCAAAAATATGCCTTAAGTGAAACACGTGCTCTTCTTTCCTCTTTGAAAATATCGTAATATCATCAAGGTACACTACAGTACTATGGCTAATCAATCCGTGGAAAGCTATGTCCATAGCCCTCTGAAACATCGCTCTAGCATTTATAAGCCCAAAGGGCATCCTTCTGTAGGCAAAGGTTCCCCATTTGGTTCTGAACGTTGTCTTCAATCTGTCTTCTTCGGCTACTAATACTTGATTGTAGCCAGAGAAACCGTCTAATAACGAAAATAGTTCAGAACCTGAAACCATTTGTAGCAGTTGCTCCATGGGTGGAACAGGATAGTTATCTTTGTCT
The DNA here is from genome assembly GCA_001517045.1 of Pseudotsuga menziesii. Lineage (NCBI taxonomy): Eukaryota > Viridiplantae > Streptophyta > Pinopsida > Pinales > Pinaceae > Pseudotsuga > Pseudotsuga menziesii. The sequence continues at coordinate 81,500 of LPNX011144012.1, forward strand.
GAAGCATGGTTTAAATTCTTGAAATCCATGCAGAGTCTGATCTCTCCATATTTTTTCCTCATTGGTACCAGATTTGATACCCACTCAGAGTGTCTGACCTTAAAAATGATTCTAGCATCCAATAATTTCTTCACTTCACTTTGAATCAGCGGTTCCAATTTTGGATGCATTTTTCTTAAAGGTTGCTGATACGGCTTGACACCAGCTTTGATGGGAATAACATGTTTGATGATGCTGGTGTCATATGTTTTCAAATCTTCGTATGTCCATGTGAAAACATCTTTATATTGTTTAAACAAACTGACGAACTTGTCTCTTTCTGCCGGTGAACAACATTTGCCGAGATTCACAAATTTAGGATTCGTCTCAGTCCCTAAATTTATCATCTCGAACTGTAGAGATGAGCTGTGGGTCTTCACATTGGCTGGTCTTATGAACTTTTCATTTAAATTGAACATTCTTTCTAACGTTCTGACTCCCTTCGGGATGAAATTATCATACTTCAGCTCAACCTGATGTTCTTCATTATCTATAATTGCTCCTTTAAATACCTCATCATTCGTTAAGCATTCTATAATTTGCTGGTCATCATCGAACACTCGTAGGTTGGTAATCATATCAGATACTGAGGGCCTGACAAGTAATTCAACAGAGCATCGATTATTAGTGGGTACCAACCTAGCGGCTGATGTGGCCAACAAGTCAGCCACTGCATTTTTAAGTCTTGGAATTGAAATAATATTGAATGCATTAAAACATTTAAGCAAGTCCCATACCTCATTTTGGTAAGCCTTTAAGTGAGGGGAAACACAATGTATTTGATTCCAGATTTGTTTCACAATAATTTCGGAATCTCCATAAAATTTCAGATTACTTACCTTTAATTCAATCGCTTTCCGTAATCCCTGGACTAGCGCTTCGTACTCAGCTGTATTATTCGTACATTCAAACTCTAATCTACATGAGAGAAAATGTTTATTCTTCTGGGGGTCAATCAAGACACAGCTGGCCCCTGGCCCTTCTAACGTCTTAGAGCCATAAAAAAACAAAGTCCAAAAATCACTAACTACTGAATGCGAATCTACTCCTACTGCTAAGTTTACTATGTTACAGTCAATCTCATCAGCCTGTGAGAATCGAAGGAGATCAGGCTGAGTTTTTGATGTGCTGCTGGATTCTTCTGCTTGGTAATTTCTTGGTTCCAACTCAATAAAATAGTTTCCCAATACAGAATCCACTGGTTCATTCTTATCATCTAATTGAGTAACGTTGTATTTCATATGAGGCTCCCTTAAAATTTTAATTTAGTTCGGACTTCCTTTGTATGGTAGCCACAGATGTGACCAATCCGAGGCAAAATATCCATTTAGTTTGGTCGACCAATCTCTTCTTAGGACAATACCGTAAGCGTCTGGTATATCATCCATCACAATATTAATGACCTGGCACACTTTATCATTTGATGCCAAACAGACTAGGACATCCTCCATCTCACCAATTACCTTTACATTCATCCTGTCCAACTGAACCACCCTCCACATGGATGGCTTAGGCTGCCCATTTATCTTTTTACAAACTAATATAGGCATGACATTAACGGATGCCCCTAAGTCTACCAGACAATTATGTACGTTGTGATTGAAAATTTCAAAAATGAGGAGGAAAGGTGGTTGTTTGCTCTTAGACTTACCTCCAATGCTGGTTTCTCCGATTTCTTCTTCTTCCTGAGGTTGATTGACAGTGGGCAGCTTCTCATCCAATGCTTCAAGTGCTTTCAATAGTCTTTCTTTTTGTTGCGGAACTTTGCACATTTCAAATAGTGAAACGTTTTCCCTCACCTGCTTAATATATTCCATGATGTCATAATCCATCTGCTATTAAATGGGATGAGGTTTATCAGCATTCATCTTGTCTTCATTTGGCTTGGCCAATGTATTATTCTGCTTAGGATATTGGCTGGTAATTGTGAATTCATGAATTTTATCAGCTAAGGATTTATTTTGAAAATTCTTAACATTTCGCTGAAGCCTCTTAATCTTTGGGAGTATGAGACTATCTTCTTTAACCGACCCTTGGATTCTTTTTTCTACGTTGGTTTCCAAGACGTCCTTGTACCCCTGATTCTTTTCCTCTTCATCATCAAATAACGAAACAGAATCCCACAAAACCATGGTTTCCTCTTCTTGTTCTTTCGTTGAAGTAGTATTATCTTTTCTTTCTTCATCTCCCTCTTCTATTAATCTAGAATCCAACAGTTGATTCATGACCAACATCACCGAGTTTATCCATTGAGGACAATTCTTTTCAGAGTGTGGTTCTTGGTGAAAAGTGCAAAAATTGTCCATGCCTACCTCTGTTAAATTCATAGATGCAGAATTTAGAGGAGGAGGTTGAGAGTGATTGTTATCCTCTCTTTTCTTAAAATAGGGCTTATAGAACTTTTGTGTTTCCTTCTCTTTCTCCAAATCTATGATTTTGTTGGAAAGCTTCTGCATCATTTTGGGCATATTTTCAAAATCTGGTGATTTTTCTTCCTTAGGCTTAGTAAACAATAAGGATTTCCTTCCCACACCTTTCTCTCCTGAATGTTTGGGATAATCTTCGATACTTTCTGTTTCAGCCTCCACTACTTTTTCTTCTGCATAGGTTTCTGCCAAAGTAGGCTTGGCCCTTATTTTGGAAAACATGGCCAACTCAGGGCCTAAAGCTGAAGTATAATATTCAATCAGGACCTTGTCTGAAGGTTTATCTATTTCAGAAAAATATTGAGATAGGCTGCAAATATTTGTGTGAAACTGTGCACCTTTTCCTTTCTCTCTTTCTTTAAGGCACATAACCCTTTCATGAGGGTTGCATGAGTCTTCTGAGTCGCATATTTACTCCTAAATATCCTCTCAAAGGTATCCCAATTAGGGATAGAGTTCGCAGGAAACCCAAAGTACCATGATGTTGCATCTCCCTTAAGGGTATGCGGGAACAACCTACAGACTACATCTTCATACTCCTCGGCCCTTAATCCTTCTATTTCCTAGTAAAAACTTTGTAGGTGGTCATCTACTAATATCCTCTCACTTGGGTCGAACTTGGGCAACATCTTGTCAAAGGCTTGAGGTAGATCATGTAATGGAGGTGTCAGGTTTAAAGGTGATCTGGCTCTCCAGGAAGGTGGTGGATTGGGTGGGTTGGGTGGTGGATTAGCATTTACTCCCGCCATGAGTCTGGGTGGAGAGTGAGGAGGTGAGCCAATAGGAGTGTGAGCAGGAGAACTGTGAGGGGTATCTGGGCCTTCTTGATTCAAAGGTAGTACAACTTCCTGTAAGGCTGTTTCTACAAGTTCTTCCCAGTCTCCAACCAGCACTGAGTCTTCTACTATAGGACGATCTTTCTTTTTATATTCTCTTCTGGGCAATTCAGGGATAATTGGCAATTTTACCTATTCCCTGGTGTGTCTTCTCAGGTCATTAACAACTTCGTTGCCAACAAAATATAGATGTTCTCTATTCCTTTCTTCTGAAATTGGATTATGAAGTCCACTGCTTTTAGAACTGTTACCGGTGGAATAATCTCGGGAAAACGGGTTTCCTCGGCCAACCATGCACTGGCGGCCCTCCTTCTAGCACCAGAACTGTTGAGGCCTGGAAATTCATAGGAAACAATAGCAAGGGATTCTCCCTAGTCAACGTTCCCAATTAGCCCGTGATTGTTTGGTATAGGGAATCCATCTGGTTTGTGGTCCGGATACCGTAGGTCAAGTAACAAAAACAAAATATTTCACCGGTCGCGGCCCGATCCACTATATAATTTTGTATTTTTTGACTTAAGTATGATATGCAAGTGCCTAAGTAACCATGTAGGGTGATAAATATGCAAAGAGTAGTCACAATGTGATGCACAGGTTCTTACCTCTCATCTTAGAACTCACAAGCATCCAAATCATGCAAGAAAATAAATACTAACTAAACTATCTCTAGAGAGCTGAGTATTCATTCATGAATAATGCACCCCTGTTCATGTGTTATGGCAAATCACAGATAGCTATTCTTATAACCAAACATATAAACATGAAGAAAAGTATATATGATAAGATAGCTCATCAACAGTTAAAAATTCCATTACTCATAGTGGGAAAGACGTCATAAAGGTATTGAAGAACATTTAGACAAGAACATAGGTTCAAGAAATTAGAACGCTCTTATAGCTAATGAGGCACAACTGAAAACGAAATAGTTCACATTCAACATTGCTCATTTAATCACATTGACATATTCCACACAGCACTTCCTCCAACATGCAAAATTTGCAGTCTCTGGTTGTAAAACGAAATAGTTCCTCTTACAAGCATTAAGTTACAAGTTTTTCCAGGGAAAAAGCCCCTGCAATTTCTAACTTTCAAATATTTAAACAAAATCAGCAGACCGCTTGGTTTCCCCCCAAACGTGTGACTCTTCAGTTCCTCGAGCGTTTCATATCCCTCCTTTCATCTTTTCTTCGTATGCTCATGATCAGCTGAGTGACTGCTTGACCTTTCAGATCTGTGATTTTTTTGCTTTTGATTTTTTCTTTTCCTTCGCTTGTCTCCCTTGCGACCCTGCCGGTTTCGATTTGATTTTTACAAAACTGTCAAACTATGCCTTCACACCGCGGTCGGCCCAACAGTCCCTTGAGTTCTACTTGCAATCAATTACTGTGCATCATTCATTGGAATGGAATTTTAAATGTTAAATTAAACCACCTGGAATGGCTAATCCACAAGAAAATGGCCAGGTGCGCCCCTTGATATGAGAATTTTAACAAACACTACCATCACTACCCCATCCACTTACAGCCTCAAAAGACATCATTCATGACTGAAGATAGAAAACTCGATGGCAACTCAAAATACTTACATCGGAAGGGTAGCTCATTCACAGCCGCAACGGTGGATCCTGACAAGAATGGGTACTACGAAAAAATTTAAGCATATCGGAGTCAGAAGAGTTTTGACTAAGCCTCGAGCAGGAAAGTTCTAAATTGGAATTCAGAAGAATATCGACATCGAAAGACGAAATCTTTTCCCAGCCGCAACGGCGGAAAATAAATGACTACGGGCAAGCGACTAAAAATACTGACGCATCGGCTGGCAGAGCGTTTTGGACTTCGAGCTCTTAGTTGCTTTGGGAGCCGCAACGGTGGAAGTAAAAGGTTAAAGACATGTGACTAGCATTGAAGGGAGAAGCACTTTGGACTTTGGGTAGCTAGCTGGTTTGGGAACCGCAACGGTGGAAGAGGAAAGACTACGACTTCCAATTGAACAAAAAATGACGCCCGATCAATAGAAACTATTAAGCGTTCGGACATCTTTAAAATTCAACAGCGGTCAAAATCCATTTCACCTTTGAAACAACGTCCCATCAAAGAAAAATTAGCAACACTAAAATCAAATCTGCGATCCGTGGAAAAATTCAAACACAAACAACCTCCGGAGACAGGCTGCAAGTAAATCGTTAAAATAATCCAAAATTAAAACATGACCGAAAATTCACGGATAAAACAACTTGCAGCAACCTTCAATCATGAGGAGGGGACCAAAATTTTAAGAAATTTGGGGAGAACAGTTGCAGCTGCAACAGAATCTTTAGGAAATTCTATTGGTTCCTATTGGTTCCATTTTGAGTTGAAATTTCCTCTAATGTGCGAATGTGGAGGGATCGGGAGATGGGTCCTCACAAGTGGGTGGATGTACAAAAGAAGATATCAAAAGAAGATGCCATTTCAATGTTTAATTTTAAAGAAGGAACAAAGCAGAATATGTTAAAGGAACAATATTTCAAGCACCATGAGATTGCACACCATTTATATGATAGATTCTTGTCTTCCTATGGTAGATTACCATGGAATGATGAAGTTCCACATTATTTTGCGATATTTTTTTATGCAGCATTTTTTTTAAACATGAAGCCAGATTACATGGATGTGTCTAAATTTATAGGGTTGAAAAGGGTAGGGAATATGAGCGAGAAGGATCCTATCATGATCCATTGTTGCCTAAGCCTAAACCTTGTTTGGTGCCTCTGCCACAGACAGGGATAATTTTAGGGGCGAATTTTAGCCCAGTGGGATATTTTTCCATGTTTTTCTCCCAAAAAAGATTCACCATTTGGCATTTTTTGAAACCCTCTTTCGCCCAATTTTGACGGGGTAAAATTTTTTCACCCTAAAAATCACCAAATTATTATATAAATGATATAGAATCCTTGGAAATTAAAATATTTTTTGAAAAATATCGCCAATAATTTTATAATTGGCATTTTAAGAATTGTTAATATTCGCCAACATTTATACACTTTTTAGTAAGTATGGTTCCTTAAAATCATCCGTGGCCACAGAGAGTTGTTACATTACGATGAAAGATGCAGGTGACCTCTCAGATTGGTCCAGAGGTCAAAACCGTCATAGGAGACAACTTACCATCTCCTCTAGTGGGGGTTGATGTGGGAATGGATCGACATAGAGCATGCGCTCGTTCTCGTGCACATTTTTATTATAAAACATATAGTGAGGTAGATTCAATGAGCCTTGAAGATACCAAGGCATATGCAAAACATTATCGAGATGGATTGTTTGATTTACTCCATCGCGAGGAGGGAGGGAGGGGGGAGGTATGTGAGAACTTTTATGTTTTCCTCATAATTGTTAAATGATGTTTTTTTAGTTTATCTAAATATATAATGAACTCATTCGAATTGCAGTTCACCCAAATGTTCGGTGAACGTGATTTTGTGGAACTCTAGTGTTAACCTAGGGCCATTGAAAGAGGTACATTTGCATAAATATCTACAAACTTATATGTTCTTATTATTGTCATGAAACATTTTTCCAAGATTGAAATTTTGTTTGTGTTCATAGGTTATGATCCCTTCTCCTAGGACCATGGGTATTGGGCCCCTCTCATCATCGATATTGGGATACATCCCTATTAATGTATTTGTAACTTCAAAATTTATTCACTTGTATATATTATATTGTACCTTGATGTTTCTATTGGGAGAATCATTTATATTTCATTATACCCCGATGTTCCTATCAGGAGAGTCATTAATATAATAAAGTCATTATGGCTAACCCTCCATTGTAAGTCAGGTAAATAGTCCCCATAATTGAGATAAGGTTAACCCTCTTTGTTGATCGGAGGGAAAAGTCCCCATAGTTGAGGGGCATTACGGTTATTAGACCCTCCTAGAGATGTCGGCCCTCGTAAGTAATTGTCAAGTCATAAACTAGTATAAATAGAGAGTGAGACTCTCTATTTGTTACACACACACACTCAACTAGGGCGCATGAGTGAGAGAGGAAGTGCTCACATAAGTGAGAGAGAGAACAACTCTTGGAGATCATATTTTCTGTCTTTGGGTTTTACTGCTTCCATTGGTGCTCATTCTATCTCTAAGGAAATTGTGGCGTTTTATCCTTTATGGTTTCCGTGAGGAAAATTCTTTGTGTCTATTGTCTCTTGTGATTATTGCTGTGCATGTTATTCTCTGAGATAAGATCCTAAGATCATATTGCTTAAATGATAAAAATCTAACAATTCCTAGTGTCTCCCAAGATTTGGAGGTAAATCAAGCACCTTTCAAATGTTTTAGTAATGATTACAAACAATTGACATTTTATTTAAATTTGAATAAAGTTACATTTAACTTACATTTTTAAATGTTTAAGTAATGATATTTGAATTGTAGGTCTGTAAATGTATTGTACAACCTTCCATGGTTGTGGATGTGGTGACCTATTTGGGTGTTGGGATCAGTGAGGTATATTTATTCATTTTTAGTATTTTAACTTCAAATTGTATTTTTATTAAATTTTATTTACAGTATAAAATTTATATATTGAAGCTTAATTATATGTTGCATGTGTTACACAGGTTAATCACAAGGAGAATGTGGAGAGTGATATCCATATAATGGATATTACATAGTTATATATGTTTTTTATACATGTGAACTTGTTGATTTGACATATTCCATGTCAAAACTTTAAACTTATCAACTTAACTTATATATTTTAGACATATATATAATTTTGGACCATTTATGTATATAGTTTTTGGAATTTTTTTGTTTTAAATTATTTAATTTTGTCAAGTTTGTTTAAATGAATTAATTCAGTCATGCGATACATATATTAATGTCTTTGATGTTAACATACATAGATTTTTCTAAAGAACCACTTTACGAATGTTAGGAATGTTCAATATGTTAGTTGATGTTTATATACAATATGATGTACTTGCGTTTAAATGATTTTCAATCATAAGTAATGTTCAATATTCAATGCTCTTTAGGAATGTTAGTTAGGAATTTTTTCAATCATTTCTAGGTGGAATAATATATGTATGATATCCATCTGAATTTTCAATAAAATGCACTTTTGGAATGAACTAGTTAGGGATGTTTTCAATGATTTAAGTGGAATAATATATGATATCTTTTGAATATTCATTAAAATGAATTTTAGGGATGTTTTCAATAATAAATCATGTTAGTTATGAATGTTTGTATGTTATGAATTTATAAATACATATATTTTTCTAAAGAACCACTTTTGGAATGTTAGGAATGTTCAATATGTTAGTTGATGTTGATGTTGGTGGAATAGTATATAATAGCTGCAAAATAATCATTAAAATGCAGTTTAGGAATTTTTTTTCAATTATAAGGAATGTTCAATAAAATGCTAAATGGATTTACACCCACATTCATGATTTCACCTATCACGAATGTTCAATATGTTCAATATGTTAATTGATATTTATATACAATATGTTGTACTTGTGTCTAAATGATATTTAATATTTAGTAATGTTCACTATTTAGTACTTGTGTCTAAATATTTAGTAATATTTAGTTAGTTTTCACGTCCCCAAGCCTCCAATCGGCAAGGAGAACGCAACTTCTGGCTTCAAACACCCGAGCTAAGTGCCCCATGAACATGCACAAGTATAAAATTTGCTGATACAGAATGCTTAAACAAAATCTCTGAACTAGAGTATGCACACAGGAATATCTATCATATACGGATGCAATTAATCAACATACACAACTACCAATATGTGTTTTTCACAGCGGAATCAATCGTGCATTCAGACAAGCATTCTTTCAACATGTTCATTTCATTTTAATTAACAGTCAATACAGAATTGCAGAGGTAAAATACACAAGATCACTTATCTTTGTGAAGAAGTCGATCTGCAACCAGCTACGTCGCTGCAACGTTCCACCTAACCATAGGCCATCGTGCTCCTTAATCTCTCAGCAGCACTGCCACCCCCGAGATGGGCATGATTCTCCAAGGAATAAGGGAACTAGCATGCTTACACATAGCCAGGGGTATACAGAACACAGCCAAGCCAACACAGTTGGGTTTATCAGGCCATTAAGGAGTTGGAGAAGGCAGATTGCTAGGCTGGTGAGCTCATTATAGAGCCAAGGACACCTACACCAGAACTAGCCTGACCTCTAAGACACCCATCCACACCCAACACAAGGAATCAGTCCCTTCTCTGCTACACAGTCCCTCAGGCCCTGCATTCCCTTCCAGTGCTATTCAGGGGTGATGGAGAAGAAGGCCAGCCCTCTAGCTCTGTCTGTGTGGTTCCAGCCACCAGGTTTATCAAGCAAAACTAAGCCAACATCCCTACTCCTCTCACAGTCCGAAGACCAACCATTGCACTCAGGAAACTCATTTAGCTATCGCAGCCTAAACAGGGAAAAATGAATCTCAAGTGACATACAACAATTCCCAAACGCAACATCAACACACTTACAGCAGGGGAAAAATCAACAGTTTGTCCAAGGAAATTGAGCGACGGAAAGACTCACACAGACCTCACTGGAAACGAATTTACAAACTCCCGGCCTGGGTGTGAGTAACAATCAACGTAGAACCCACAAATTCGACCCATGGGGAAAGGATTCAGCCACATCATTCACAAATCCGTGGAGGAAAACGACATGGGTAAAAACCAGGAAATTCCTGTGCATGGAGAGAATTAACGGACTGGAAATGGTGGAAAACGAACAGAGCACAGAAAGGACGTGAAATTGGGCATGCGTGAGTGTTCATCAAACTCGTGGAGCCAAGAAAATGTCTGCGTGAGACAAAAAACACCAAGAGCCTGTGCGTGAGGATGAACAGCAATGGGGAGGACGCGAATTGCAAGTCCTGATCATTTTTCAACTCATGGGGAGGAAGAAGAGTGTGTGAAGGCTTCCCCTTGCCATTCTGAAGTCAACTGCTGGGTGGAGTGTGCGTGGAGGCATGGACTGACAGTCCTGCCACCCCACTGCCCAAAGTCATTAACTGCCTCAACCACCAGCAAAAATTATTAACTGAAAATGGTTGGAATAAAACAAAGGAAGATGACACATGGGTTTTTCCCTTTTTGGCTCAATATTTGACAAATCCCCCCCCACATCCTTATCCTTGGGAAAATCATGCCCCATTCGATTTAGTTGCCGCGACCGTAGCTGGTTGGGTTCATTTAATTAATTATAGATGCATATTTACATGATGACCAGTATAATATATGCCACATGCCCTGACATACCGTCGGTGACAAATTTAAATCCCAAAACATAGCATGACCGATCAATGGCAGGGCCTTGGCCTTTAACTCTACACCATGATCATTTACAATATACACATCATATACATCTAATGTAATGGGGTCAAAACCGGGACATTACATTAGTCATATTTACTAATATAAAATCATTTAGTACTTGTGTCTAAATGATTTTTAATCACTAGTAATGTTCAATATTTAATTATTAGCAATGATTTAGTCATTAGTAATGTATTTTTTCTTGTTCAATTCAATGTATGACTTATGTTACCATTTTATTTGAATATTTTATTTGTTCCTTATTATAGCCATTGAATAGCTTTCACATGTGTCTAAATGGTAGGGAAACATAGTCCATCCACATTAAAAATTCTCTAACCATAACCTTATGGATTATAAGAAACTAAAAAATAAGAAACGCCAAAACTAAGCTACAATTCTCTCTATATTTGAAAAAAACACATATGCTAATCAAAACAGAGATAGGGATTAATTCCATTGTATTTTATGGCATCATGGGTCCATTTCCCAATTTGCTAATCATAATAGAGATAGGGATTCCATCCATTGTTTTTTATAGCATCATGGGTCCCTTTTCCAATTTGTGTCCCTTATTTAAGAGTGTATAAACTTATATATTGAAATTTATGGGTAGATAATTATGAAACTCACGTTCTCAAAAGCACGATGATACCTTATTTATATGCTCTATAATAGGACTAAGATAATAATTATAGGTTCTAGTATTTCCTTGCATCCCACTAATGAAGAAACAAGAAACATTAAATATTCGAATTTATTTCAATTGATCCTGTTTTGTGCAAATTCAATCAAGATTTTGAAGGGAGTAATTCTAGATAGTTATTAGAACCTTGTCCTAGGCTTGCTTTAAATTTTAAGCTGTGCATTTCAAAATGATGTAGAGTATCTCTAGCATTACTATACTCATGTGTTCCTTTCATAGTTCCAACAAAAAATACATAGGATTGTGGTTTGTTAACGTAAATATTGTAATTATTGTGGTTTGATAAATATGATATCTATATAATTTTCAATAAAATGCACTTTACGAATGTTTCCAATAAAATGCACTTTACGAATGTTTTCAATAAAATGGACTTTTGGAATTATCTAGTTAGGAATGTTTTCAATGATTTAAGTAAGTGGAATAATATATGATATCTTTTGAATATTCATTAAAATGCATTTTATGAATGTTTTCAATCATAAAGAATGTTAGTTATGAATGTTTGTATGTTATGAATGTTTGTTTGTTATGAATTTATGATGTACTTGTGTCTAAATGATATTTAACCAGCATAGATCCAAATCCAAGGCTATATCAAGCGCCGAAAGGGATCAAATCTCTTCTTAGGTATCCATTGATTTGATTCAAACAAAAAGACACATCTTTTTATTTAAGGTCCACATATAATATTTTTATTATTAATATTTAATATTATTTATGGCCGACATATAATATTTTTTATTTTATTAGGAACGAACATTACAACATTTCCCCATACATGATTTTAAAACCACATGCAAGGCCCTCCTACAAACATGGGTTGTTTAGGAGGCCTTGCACATGGTTTTAATGAGCCCCCCTAAACCATGTACAATAAAACCATGGTTTGTTTAGAAGGCCTTGCACATGGTTTTAAAACCATGTGCAAGGCCAACATTTTTTTGAGGATAATTCAATTTTTTATTTTTTATTATTTTGTTAGTTAGGAATATTACATCTCCCCCATAATGTGTTTTTTTCGTGACCCATATTTTTTTTAGGGATAATTAAATTTTTACTCTTTTTTATTATTTTGTTAGGTAGGAAGATTACAACATCTCCTCCATATTAGGTTGTTTTTTTTGCCGACATTTATTTCGGCCTATAATTAAAAAATTTATTTTTTATTAATAAAAATAACATTATGTAATGTTACATAACGTCACATAACGTTACGTAACGGGACAAGATCTCCTCCATACTGGGCTGTAAAGCACCTCTCGGCGCAATCATTAGTAATGTTCAATATTTAATGCTCTAGTAATGTTCAATATTTAGTACTTGTGTCTAAATATTTAGTAATATTTGGTAATGTTCAATATTTAGTACTTGTGTCTAACTGATTTTTAATCATTAGTAATGTTCAATATTTAATCATTAGTAATGATTTTTAATATTTAGTAATGTATATATTGAATGTTTGTATGTTATGAATTTATACAATTGTACATATCAATTTCCTTATAAAATTAATATAGATCATTTTGATGTACATATGTTGAAAAATACAAGAACAATATATCATATAATTTACATCAATTTGATATATACATATGCTAAACAATCTACGAACAATGAGCTATAAGCTCAACAATGCAAGAACACTATTTTATAAGTTTCCTCAATTTGATGGACATAAGCTCAACAATGCAAGAACACTATTTTATAAGTTTCCTCAATTTGATGGACATAAGCTCAACAATGTAAGAACTTGATATCATATTTAAGTAAAAATAATTAAGTTGACATGCACATAATTTCAACAATCTAATCTAATAGTCTAACATATTTAAGTTTAAAAAAGGCACAGATCTGATAATTTGACAATTTCATAATGAATGTGCTTAAAAATTCATCAAAACAATATAGCTTAGAACTTATCAATAATCACTCTATTTGAGTGTCACAATTATAAAACCAATGAATACGTCCTTCATGTAAAAAGTATGTATCATGTTCAACATGATTCAAATTAGAAACAAGATATTAACACAATCACATCTTAAATTATTCTTTCATGATCAACTTTTGACCTCTTCCATCTTCTAGCTTTCAATTTTTTATTTGATCTAACTTCTATTAACTTTATGCAAGCTACACATACGAAATGACTATATTGGCAGCACATGACATCAGGTTGATAGTATTTAAAGTGAATGTCCCTTTCAGTTTGATATGTTTTTTGGAAAAAATAACCTTTTAATAGAATTGACCCTCTTTCATATATAAAACGTCTCTCATCATAGTCCTCCAATAATTTTGTCTTTCTCTCTGTGCATCAGATCAATTAATATCACACATTTTCATTGTTTTCTATAGGTGCAACCACAACAAATACATCTCCTATACATAATTAAGAACATTGAATTTGTCAAATTCATCTTCATTAAATCAAACCATTTTCATTCATTGTAAAAAAACTTTAAGATAAAAATAGAAAAAATTAGTAAAGTATACATAAAATTACCTTCTCCAACCAAATCGGAAATTCTATCAGCATCAATTGATATTGCAATGTCTTGTGATTCCTACTCTTCAAAGCTTGTGAGTGGAATTTTTCGTTTTTAAATTAATTTCGTTGTGTTTCCAAGGTTTAACATAATTTTGATTGATGTTTTCACAATTGTCTATTGATTATGTGTCCTCCATGCAAATAGGACAAAATGAGGTTAGCTTCCTACTATCAAATGAAAACACATTTTGGAAGGTTTTTTTTTATTGAGTGTAAATATCGAGTTCCATGAATAGTGATAGCATCATATGGGATTGATCTGTTTATATATTGGATTCCAATATGCCAAAAAAACCTGTCCAACATAAACAATTTTACATGTACATGTGAATAAAATGTTAGTAGATGTACACATTAAAGTCACTCTAAGTTGAATAATTCTGTTTTGAAAACAAAGTTCATACATGCGCACATATTTTGACTATTGATTGTAATCATGGTTGAGATTTAAACAACATGATTGAACAAATTGATTAACACACACAAATCAATCGGCTGAATGGTTCATTTGATACCTTCGAAGTGCTCATTTTACACATGCCCCAACACCATCATGCTCCCTTTTTCCATGACCAGTTTCAAAAAAATTCCAACGATGTTTAATATTTGTTTTCTTATGAAGGTGACATAGCTAGAAGAATGATCGTGAAGATTTAAATTTCCCTACACATCTATCTGACCATATCCAATGTTCATTCATTAAAAATCCATGTGTTTTCAATGAACCATAAATAATATCAAAACAATGTTGTACATAATGTGTATTATGCATGCAGTCATCGCTCCTATAGAAATGGTATTCCTTGATCACATGTCGAGTGTCATCCGTGCTTTCTATATCATCAACATTTTGTTGAGTATGTCTATATAGAACATGGAAAATATAGAAACTTGGTCAGAATGATAATATTCACTCTGTATTTCTTTTTGTGCTTCAAATGTGTAATTCTCTGCAAAATCAACCACAAAAAAGATAGTCCCCCATGGAAAAACATCACGTGATTGTTTGAATTTCAAGTATTTCCATCGTGCTCTATGTGAATGTTTTATGTATTTATAAATTTCTTTTTCAAACTTGTTCAAAAACTATGTAACACTGATTTTATCTTCTTGTAAATCTATCCTTTTCGAAAGAGCATTTGAAGAACTTGTAGAATTGTGGGAATAAGTAACATATTCATATCTCTTCCAATCAACTATGATATTTGACAATGACTGATCATTAATATCAATAGGATATTTATGGTGGAACAAAGCTAGATTTCCACAATTATCACATTTCTTTCCATCGGCACATATTTTGTTGTAAAAAATCTCATGGCTATCTCTTTCACGTAGAGTTTTAGATATAAAAGCACGAATTGTGGAAGGAGGTGAATCCAACCAAATTTTTTTACCAAACCGAAGGAATGTTTCATAATATAATTCAAACTCAGCATGATAGCGACAACAACATGTGTCACGAATATTGATAGGTCTAACATACCATGGCTTCGGTTGTACAAATGTATTGATTGAGAGATTCAATTCACTGTGTTCATCTTTGAATTTATTGAACAATTGTATTTGAGTCATATCCAATATATGTTTTGGATGGATTTCATACTGATTTCTAGATATTATGCATCATATCATGTCTCTTGCATTTGGTGAAACATGAGAGTTTTCCACCCAATATTCATGCATCATAGCTTTAACACTTTCACCGACCATATCTTTATAGGGTTGTCTACAAATAATTTCCCAACAAGAAAGCTCATCATTTGCATCTATTTGTAATCAAAATTTGTTATATTTGTACAATGTTTTCCACGAAGTTTCGATAACCTTTGCAATCTACGTTGCCACACATTTTTGTCTACTACTAGATGAAATAATTGATGTTTGTATTATTCTATGTGTAGCACTAGTATCTTTCTTTTTGGATTTTTCAATCGTTTTTATTGCATTGGCTATATTTCGAACACATTTTGCTTCACCTTTGAATATTTTGTCTTCTTTTGAATACCCAATAATGACCAAACTTCCTTCAACTTCTTGGAGACTAACAAACACCTCAAAATTTGAGCTTGTGTTGCCACTCACTCGTTTTCCAGAAATTGTTCATGCATCTTTTTAGCATGATATCGTACAATATGGTCAGGTTTTGTGTTTCTGAATTTTTCTTTATCAACATTTTGTAACATGTCGTCTTCAATGATGAAGCCACCTATTAATATTTCAATTTCAATTTTAATTTAGAATATTTCAAATATACTTAACTTGAATCATACAAATATGACTCGTAATTAAAATTAAAATTACATATAATATATATTTTAATAACCGATATATATATTACCTCTATTGGATTGAATATTTGCATCGTTTTGTGATTCTTCAATGCCTTAAACATTTTGAATGTCTTCAGCATCTTGAACATTTGTATCTGCATTTGGAAATTATATTAAAAAATACATCATTTACAACAACCAGTTACTGCATTTTAAACAATTTTACAATGTTTGTACATATCTAGTTCAATTTCTTATTGAGTTTAATTTTGAACATTCATATCATCAACACTTTGATCCAAGTATCTAGTTACATCATCATTGGCGATGTCTTAAGTATTTGTATTCTTTTATTTCTATTTTTCATGGTATTTGAGTTTTTTCTTTTCATTATGTAAGGCATCATCTAGAGTGCGATCACATTTCCTCTTTTTGCATTTTTTTGTTGCCCATGATTATTCAATGTATACCTTCAGCTTAGAATAAATTGCCCTCGAGAGAATCTTAATCATCAAAGAAAAGAATTCACCTTAGAAAATGCAATAAAAGTAAGAGTCATCCACCTCAAACAATATGACTACAAAAAGTATATATAATGGCTACAAGGAAGGTTATCAACCAAATTTGGCACTTCTAGGCGAGGTGAACTACAAAAAAATTACAGTTTATTTAAATGTTATAAAATTATAAATAATGAGTATAAAACCACGTTCACTAAATATAAATTACTAGTTCAAAGGCCAAAAGATGACTACTAAAAATTGATAATTAACCCATTTAAGGCAAGGTTATAAAAAATAAATATGTCCATAAAATATTAATCAAAATATTTTTAAAAAAATGTACCATAGACTAAATTGGTGCAGAATTTAAATGAAAATTTGTACCATAAAATATTTTCCAGAAACATTTTCCGTAAAGAAATAAAGTGTCCACCTTAGAAGACAATTTCTAAAAACACTTTACTATAAACATTTTACCTTAAAACAATTATGAAAACAATCTTTACTATTAAAGAAAAATAGTAGGATAGTTTCTAAGAACAATTTACCATAACAAATTTTCTAAAATAATGTTTGCTATCAAATAAAAATAGCCTTAAACTTTAAAAGATAAGTTTTAAGAATACTTACGAGAAAAGAGAGCCTTCCTTCTTCTATAAATGTGTAAAATGTTGATCAAATATGTTGAGCCTTCATACATATAAATAAAGAATTGAAACGATGTTTCGGAAAAATGTAAAAACGTTTCAAGTTCGTGAAACGAAACGGTGCTTCGAAAAAACGTTTCAAGTTTTTTTCTGGCCGGTGGAAAAAATTCAATAAATATTTCCAGCCAAACTATTAATTCAGTTGAACTGTTTTCCGTCTGTTAAATTTAATTTTCAACCGAACATTTACGGCATTTTGTCTGAAAGATTAATTCTTTTCAGCCAAAAGATTAGTTCGGCCGAAAAATTGTAAATTTTAAAAAATGGAATTCCATCCCATATCTGACTCTTCTTCCAATTTCGGAGAGATTGGATCATATCAAATACTTACAATTTCTCTTCACAAATAATACCATTAGTTGCATAATTGAATCTACTTTCTATAGATGCGAATTTTGTTGAAAATGTTGTGATCCACTAATTTTATTTATTATATTTCTTAGAAGGTGTGTGGATTTCTTCAAAATTTAATAGAATTCACTGAAATGAAAATTCAATAACTTCTTAAAGACACGATGAAATTTTTTTGAAAAACCATGGTCCTCAACATTGATGTCTTGTCTTCAAAATGGTACTTTTAGTTTTGAATTGGAAATTAGGGAAGATGTTGTGTCAACCTAAACATGTCAGTTTTATGCTAGTTTATTAGATTGGTCTAGTTCAAAAAATTCTAATAATTATTTCATGCTATTGTTGGATACAAACTTATAGATGGATGTTAGTACAATCTTTATAGATCATCATAACATTTTTTTAATGAACAATAGTTGAATAATGAATTAACTTGTGTCTAAAAACATGCATATTTTCTGAAATTTCATTAATTAATAACATACTATCAAACACTTGCAAAAATGACATATCAAATGCCAATAAAGAAAATCTAAAAAATATCCAAGAGAAAGCTAACACAATTCTCTACAACTTTTGTTTTTACTATAAAATGAAATTCTAAATACAAATCTTCTTGAGATATCCTGCAACTTTTGTTTAGAAGATATCTTCTTGGAATATCCAAGGTATGCACTTGATCATATGGTGTTATTGGAAACTAAGAGGAATTTTTGTATGTTGATTTGGGATAAAACATCAATGATATTTATTTTAATAACAAGACATAGAAGTTCATTCAAATTTTAAAACATTATATGTGTTCATTTCCATTTGCAATGTTTTTAGGTTAACAGAAAAATTATAAAAAATGTAGAGATTTTTTTATATCCACCATAATTTGGTGGACGAAAAATCATTCAACTTAGTTTTCATTGCTCTAGTTACAATTTCAAATATTTGCATCATTTCAAAACACAAAAAATAAAAAAAACATTCAACTTTGTTTTTCATTGGTTGAATTACAATTTCACATACTTGAGTCTATTCAAAACACAAAAAATTAACCTCATATCACAATTAGATATATATTTTGTAGTCAAAATTTGATTGGATGAGGAAAAATATGAGCTCATCTCATAGTCCTTTATAGCATGATGTGATCCCTAACCGTACCCGGAATGAAACGTGTACTGACTTTAGATTTTTCTTTGCTAGGTATGAGTCTGTTATTACTATTCCAGTGTTATTAGGGGAACCATTAGTGTTATGATATTATTATTATTTTCCAGTTTATTATTATTTTTGAAGTGTTAGTATGGGGAATCATTAGTGCTATTTTTGTTATCCAGTCTATTGTCAAGTGAAAAGTGTGTAGTTTATTGTTATTTTTTTCCAAGTCTATTATTATTCCAGAGTGAGTATGGGAATCATTAGTGCTATTATATTATTATTATTTCTAGTTTATTATTACGATTATAGTGTTAGCATTGGAGAATCATTTGCGCTTTTCTTATTATTTATTTTAGTGTCAAAAGAAAAACTGGGGGTAGTTTGCTGCATTAATTTACACTAAAATTTTAGTTGATTTTCAATACCAAGTTCCATTTACATGAGAATGTAAATGTGGTGATTAGACTAACATATTTAGTGTTAAGTGAAAAACTTCGAGCATTTTACTGTGTTAATTTACATTAACATTTTAGTTTATTTTTAATACCAAGTTTCATTTACATAAGAATGTAAATGTGGTAATTAGACTAAGAAATTTAGTTTGATGCAGTAAATTAAAAAACATTACTATATTTCCCTAAAATCAGCATGTAAAAATTGGGTTTGTTATAAATGGTATCATAGCAGTTTTACAACACTCGGATTTAATCGACTCGCGTGCATACATTTATGTAATGAAACTTATGAAGCATTGAATATTTGAATACAATACTTTATGTTTACTTATTGTCATGCATACTATAAAAAGAATAGTGTTATGAATGTCAAAGTACATGAACTAGTTTAGAGTCATATGGTTGAATGTATGAAGCTAGTTGCATAATTGAAATGCAAAAATACATGCATACAGAGTGAAGTTTTGTAGGAAATTGTAATATCCTAAATTTTGGACCTAACACTTATAGGCATGTGTCTATTGATTATGATTATTATCTTGATGTTTTATTTTTATATTGGGTCAAGGACCCCACTGCATATGAACATGATGATTTGTTTTATATATTGGGTGTAAGCAAATTATTGATGATATATGTATATCCTTGTTTGTGTTAGGTGTGGACCCAGAAGCACATGATTGATGAAATGTTTTGTGTTGAGTGAGGAGATATAGAGCACTTGAGTGATTGATGATTTGTGTTGAGCAAGAAGCTCTGGAGCACATGAGTACTTACCTTTGTGTTGAGCGAGAAGCTTTGGAACACATGAAAATATAATTGGATGTGTTGGGCATAATCCCTAGAACCTTCCATGTTGATGTTGAGCATAAGCTCTGGAGCATCGAATCCCTAAGTGTATCGTATAAATACGTCCTAGCATTTAGTGTTGAGTGAAAGCTCTGGAATTGCACTATGTTTGTAACTCCCTGCTATAGGAATTGAGTATGGGCTTTGGTAAGCACTAGGGGTTACTGAAAATAATTTAATAACTTCCGAGTGAAAACGACTCAAGAAAAATATTGATCTCATCATACTTATTTATAAGTGATTAAATGAAATTTTGAATTTCTGTATTCTCATCAAATTACTAAAGAGCTACCACGTTATATGAGGGAAATCCAACATGCAAGGATGTTTAGAGTTACCTAGCCTAGTATACCTAAACCATCTACCTACTTGACCTTAAGGAAGAAGTGTCATTTAGTCGAGGGATCATGGTGTATGATTCCCGGAGAAAAATGCTAAAAGGTATGTATAAAGAATTAATTATGATTAAATATATAATTAAATAAAAGTAATAAGAGAAGCTCCATCAATTATTATTTATTATTAAAGGATTTATAAATACTATAATACATATGAAATTTTAACTAGGAACTAGTTAAAAGTTCCTAAGTTAAGTATTGAAAACTACCCCAGTAATTAAAAAAGGGTTAAATCAAGAAACCAAGGTTTCTTGATTTAACTATCCCTTTGACTTAAAATTTTTTGTCTAGAAAGACTGAAGCCAAGCAAGGGCCTGGGGGGTTCTGATTTTTATCTTGGAGAATTATTATTCTTCTTGTTTTTGCTCGCAAGTGTTTTCATGGATAATTTATCCTATAAGGAAAAGAGGATTGAGTGAGAACTTAATACGAGTTAGGAAACCCTACCTTAGGAGCTCTAAGATACTTGCATGTTGGAGTCTAGCTCGAGGGGATCCGGATTAGAACCAGGAACGGTTCTGGGTCATGGTTGGGAGGAACGTGGTAGTTCCCAGGTGATTTGGTCATCAAAATCAGAGGTAAGATCTATCTTAAATTGATAATACTCGTTATTTAAAAAGTGTGTAGGTTTAGCCATTAAAGGAGCTTCAGGAAAAAAAATTACAGGTATGAGTTCTTAGTATGTCAAGTTCATTTCTAGAGTAAATTCTGGCTGCTTTATATAAATTCTCTTTATATATTTTTAACCCTGGAAATGATGGTTCTTTCCATATCTCCTAGGGTTACATTTCTTAAAATCTAACCCTATATTGTCTATGTTATATTCTAGATTAAATGATGGATATGTTAGATGAATGTTTTCAAAATATCTACTAACCCTATATATTTGATTTCCTGGATAGACTCTGCTAGGATTTGTATTCTCTTCAATACTCCCTTCGGTTGTAAATGTTATCATAGGATGTATATAGCTAGGATTGCATCTCTAAAGTTTGTTTCTGTATTCATTCAATATTCATAAATTATTACTCTAGACTAGGTAAATCCAGACCTGCTATTTATTTCTCATCTATTTTTTATAACTCTATTGACATATTACATTTGTCAGTAGAGATAGGTTCAGATTATAGTATATTTAATCATAGGAGAAAGATTAAAGAAATAAATATACTAAATAGATACCTTAAGGTATTATTTACAAACAGAACTACTTTATTTATCTATCTATCTACAGATAAGGACATCATGTATAAACATTTATGAAAAGTATATATACATTTAATTCGAAAATTAAATAACTCATCTAAGACCTTTCAAGGTCAGCCATAATAAGAATATACTAGTATCAAAAAGTTTGCATTTAAATTATCAGTGACAGAACTAAATAAACGAAGGAAGCATCGTGACCATCCATGTGGTCCTTTACAAATCTTTGTTCATAATCCATACAAAACAATCCACACTTCTATCCATTTTCCATCTTTACATAACCATAAACAAAATTTACATAACTCATCAAACATTACCATAACCAAATTAAAATAATACATCTTATACAATAATCATATCATATTAAAATAACATCAAAATCATATTATAATTCCATATATTGCAAACAGGAACAGGAGCCGAATCCTGTGCGCATGCAAGCCTAGTTTTTTTTTATTCAATAAAATACATTCATTACATTACATTAAAACCCTGCTTTCCAACAGAGGTTGTTAAATCGATTCCCATGGATGTCAAGACCCAAGGAAAATCCATAATAACACACCAGAAGAATCATATGTACAAAACAACAACCAAATCCCATAATTATTTCTTACGCATGCCATGCTATGCATCAAAAGTTGTATGCGGGATCTGGTTATTAAAATACATCCAATACATTATAAATAAACAAATGCAAACATTAACGTTGAGGTGCTAATACCCTAAACCAATCACGTCCTCGGCCAAGTGTGAATATAGATACATAGATTCCATTTATAGGCTAAAAACAGCAAATGCCATCGAGGGTCTTTAACCCTGGCCTCTACGAAACCAACAAATGCACAACGCTCACATAAGTGATGGCCTCAGCCAAGTTTTAATTTATTACACAGTCCTACCTTTTTTAACCCTACACTATACTATCGCAACAATGTGGGAAAGTCTCATGCCATTCATGGCATGGCCTATACCCACACTGGACCCGTATGTTACAATACAAGCTAAGTAACGTCGTCAGACACAGAACCTTCAAGCCAAAAAATGCCCACATAAATCAACATTAACAACAGAATAACGCAACGAAATCATGTTATGCACATCATAAGTTAAAACCATGGTTATTCAAATAATAAAAACAGTCTGCATCCATCTACACCGGGATTTCCAAGTAAACTGCACAGTCGTCATATTAAAAATTATAAACAAGTTTACAGGGGAATGCTAATGGGCTAACGCCCATGACTAAAAATCCCCCAACTAAAACATGATTTGCATAAACAAAAACCAAGTGTGCTAGAAGCCAAAACATTCCTCTCTTCACTGCTAAAACAACCCAGGTAAAATTTATAAACCAAAATTCATACACAAAACTAGAGGGGGTGCGACTTCACTCCACGGAAAAAGCCATTAAGACATTCGTAAAATCCAAGTATATAATCATATGCCCAAAGGTGAATCTTAAAAACCCTACATCAAAACCCACAGCATAAAACACGAACTAAGCATCAATCTATGTGCATTTTGCCCAAGAAGGCCGAAATCTAGCAAGCAAAAACTTGCTCATAGGCTTACCGTGGCCACGATTGCAAACGTTTGGAGCCCACAGAAGTAAAGTGGCGATGCTCCTCATTCCCTTTCAGCACCTAAAAAACACAATAAAAAATGGGGATGAGAAGTATGGCCATGTTCAAACATTAAACCAAACCAATGTGCAGGCGTATAAACCCAGCGAAGACATACCTCATAGTCTGGAGGTCACCTCCATCATCATCCCCGTTCGCAGAGCCAAAACATAAAAACCCCAAATGACAACACATTAAACAACCATCATGATCCAAGCCTAAGGGAAGGCTGTCACACTCTCCCAAGAGCATTGAATGCACCAGCTGGAAACCATTAAACCTAAAACTAAACCCACTCTCCATAGTTTAAATGTTTTTGCATTCGTGACAAAAACAAATAGCATAAACCCTACTATCATATGGTTTCCATCATATGTTATGTCGCCACCCCAACTCTCTCACAATGTTATTATATTACAAGGTTTGCATTATGGTAAGAGTTCAATAATACATAGTCCATAGGTGGCATTAGTC
Source organism: Pseudotsuga menziesii (assembly GCA_001517045.1). Classification (NCBI taxonomy): domain Eukaryota; kingdom Viridiplantae; phylum Streptophyta; class Pinopsida; order Pinales; family Pinaceae; genus Pseudotsuga; species Pseudotsuga menziesii. Next base: position 105,401 of record LPNX011144012.1, read on the forward strand.
CAAGGTGTAATTCCATAAGGCATACATATTATAAGTTAAATAAAACACACTTTAGGCTTACAACCTTATCTTAAATCCAATATGAATTGTGTTAAGCATGATGCTTAGTGAACATGGCATATGCAATATGCCATGTTAACTTATTAACCCTCATAAAAACCAAAGGTCCGCTCTTAAGCCAATATAATAACCTGCCAAATAAAATAACATAAGAGATGCTAATAGGTATAGTAAAAATATACATAGAACGTAAAATGTATTAATGACATAGAGACTAACAAATTTAAAACATAATGAAGAATAATTAGTGTATAAGAAATTTAGCCATAGTAGCTACATTGACGATAACGACACTTACCAAGTTAAGAGAACCAAGCCAATAAGCAACGTAACAACTAGCAGCAGGTCCTCTAGGATCAAGATTATCAACACACCTTACACCAGATCATGTCGCAAAGAAATGAACTGCGTAAGTAATTAAAAGAGGTGCCTTAGTTCGATTTAACTAAGTAAGCCTGCGTAACAAAGTAATACTTTACCTCTCAAACCGCCATGGGAGAACAAGTTCCTCCACTCTGCCCACTTTTTTTCCACAAACAAAGTTAATTTGGGACTCCATAATTAACAAGTGTGAAAATGTAGAAAGGACGAAGCACATAAATCCAATGACGACACATAAGCGACAAAAGTGTAAACATAATACTAAGTAGTAAACAACAGTACAACATCATAAGTAAAATACATTTAAAGTAATGACTAGAATATAAACAACAAAACATAAGGACAGCTTGCGACTAAACATAGATAAATAAAGTGTACGATAGAGTTCCGTAAGTAAATAATGTTCCATCTAGGTAGTTTTTACTAGCCTATAATTTTTTTTTGTTTTTCAATTTTTGGGGACATTACAGAAATTTTAATGATATCTTGATTTTATTCCATATTTAGTATGAGAAAGAGACTATGTATTAACATGTAGACATTATGTTACTTTCATATACTTAGATTCTATATAGTTGAATATTTACACGTATTGATAGTATTTTAGTGTTAAGCTTTGTTACAGTTAATATGTAACCATACACCTAGATGCCTTACAAGGGTAAGTGTATTTATGTGACAAGGCTTAATGCTAGAAGATAAATGAGTGAGGATTATAATATTTACAAGATACCTTCTTGGGATAAAGGAATTCATTGCAACTTGTGAATGACCAAAATCCAAGCTATGCACATGATCATATGGTGTTATTGGAAACTAAGAGGAATTTTTCTATGTTGATTTGGGATCAAACATCAATGATGTTTGTTTTTATAGGAAGATAGAGAAGTCCATCCATGAAAGGGTTTCAATTTTGCATTTTTATGGAGTTTATTTTATTGAGATTATAGAAAACATGAGCTCTCTATGGATATACGTGTATTTACATGATATAAAATTGGTAGATTGGCAGGATGTGGTGTGAAACATCTATAATTCTCATCTTTTTTAAGAATTGCACTAACTATTAGACTATCACTCTTTTATGTGATTTGTTACAGTGATATTTTGATTGGTTTGTATTTTACTATTTTCCTTCTGCATTTCTAATTCATTGGGTCTTCCACCATCCAAGGCTAGAAATTGATCATTTGGCCCTACAATCCTCATGGGATATTTATTACAATTATACTATTATTGTATTGAGAACCGTGTTTGCTTATACTAAGATGTGTTAAGGTTTGTATTTGTTACAACTTGATAGTATGATATAAAGGGATATTAAAAATGGGTTGATGAAAATGGATACTACAATATCTTGTGAAACTAAGGGTTTTCTTAATTGGAAACTTATATTGGGAGGGGAGGCTCAACAATGGAATTTTAGGAGGAATTTTACAATACTTCATGACATTAGAGATATTATATAATATCCTATGAAAAATCTTGATATGTAACAAGTTCACTAATTGAACCCCCCTTGGCATGTGGTATGTTCCTACAAAGGAACAATTGGAAACTGTGTTGACTAAGCCTGTGTCTCATGTAAAATTTGAATAATTTTGAGACAAGCTTGTTGTATTCTGAAAGGACCTCCCTTGAAAGAGGAAGTGATGATGACTTAGTAGGTTTACCGTTGTAGTGTTGTGGTAGCTAAGCCTAAGGTAGGGTATGTTTGTATAGCCTTGTTTGGCCCGAAAGGGTTAGTAAGTCATTCAAGGCTTGTTTTGTCCCTCGGGAGATCCATTTGTTTGACTAGGATTGTTTGGTAGGAAATGGTTAGTACTAAATCAGACAGAAAAATGCCCAAGTGGATATATAAGAGATCCCACCATGATGCTGCTTCAGATGTCCTAAGGTAAATATGGTGACATGCCAACACTCTGTGTTGTTACCAACATTTCTATGTTGATGAAGACAATGAGATGCCAACACTTTGTGTTGTTACCAACATTATATGCTCATAAAGAGGATGTGATTACAGGAGTATGTGTTGATTCCAACATTTTTATGTTGATGAAGACGATGAGATTCCAACACTATGTGTTGGTTCCAACATATCTATGTTGATGACATAGATGATGATCTAACATTTATTTATTGATTATGTTGCTTTAGCACTAACATGCTAACGATGTTGCCAGTGTTCCAGTATTTACTTACTGACGTTGCAGATCATGATTCAGTATTCATATACTGATGATGATGAATATGTTAGAGTACTTTCATACTGATGTTGTAGATGATGAGTTAGTATTTGAATATTGATGTTGCAGATGATGATGATGATCCAATATCCACATACAAATATTGTACATGACAATGATGGTCTATATACTAGCGATGATGTAGTTCTAGATTGATGATGAAGATGTATGATACTAGAAGTTAGCTCACATAATGATTTCAGAAGAAATATTGAACATCAGAGTGCTCAATTCACCAGGACCCATTCGAAATAGGTGAGGAGGCACTGCAATGGAATGCAGCCACATGCACCACCAAATTTGCTTATTTGAATGGCTGGAAAATCACCGTACAAGTCCACTATGTCGATTCAAAATTACTTGACTTACACATTCGACAGACACTTTGTTTGGGTTGATTCTTCCTCTTAATTCTCAACTACATTCATTGTCTATTCTAGTAGATGAATATTTCACGGGGTTCATTTCATTTTTAAAACGTTATATGTGTTCATTTCCATTTGCAATGTTTTTAGGTCAACAACAAATTAGAAAAATATTGATAATTTTTATTTTCTATCCAAATCATGGTGGAGGAAAAACCATTCAATTCGGTTATCATTACTCGATTTACAATTTCAAAAATTTGAGTCCATTCAAAACACAGAAAAAAAAAAACATTCAACTTAGTTTTTCATTGCTTGAATTACAATTTCACATACTTGAGTCACAAATTCACTTAATATTACAATTAGATATATATTTTCTAGTCAAAATTTGATTGGATGAAAAAAAACTATGGTTTTATATGATAGTTCGTTATTGCATAATGTGGTCCCTAACAGTTCCCAGAAAGAAACATGTGGAGAAAAGAGGAGAGTAGTAACTTTAGATTTTGATTTGATTGGCGTGTCGCCCAAGTGCATTCTTTTACATCTGTTTATCACTGTAATGTCTCTTTTCCACCTATCATTATTAATTATTATTATTATTATTCCAGTGTTAGTACAGGGAATCATTAGTTCTATTATATTATTATTTGTGCTATTCCTATTATTCATTCGAGTGTCAAGTGAAAACTGTGGCATCTTACTGTGTTAATTTACAATAACATTTTAGTTTATTTTTAATATCAAGTTCCATTTACATGAGAATGTAAATGTGGTGATTAGATTAACATATTTAGTTTGATGCACTAAATAAATAATTACCATATTTCTCCAAAATCACCATGTGAAAATTGGGTTTGTTATAGTTTTGCAACACTTGGACTTAATGTTGCATATAGGTATGTTATGAACCTTATGAAGAATTGAGTATTTGAATACAATACTTTGTGTTTACTTACTGTCATGCATACTATAGAAAGAATAGTGTTATGAATTTCAATGTACATGAACTAGTTAGTTTAGAGTCATGTGCTTGAATGTATGAAGCTAGTTGCATAACTGAAATGCAAACATAGATGCATGAAGTGTGAAGTTTTGTTGGAAATTTTTATGATATCTTGATTTCATTAGATATTTATTATGAGAAAGAGACTATGTATTAACATGTATCTAGTATGTTACTTTGGTATAGTTAGATTCATTATAGTGGAAAATTTATACATATTGAAAGTATTTTAGTGTTAAGCTTTGTTACAATTAAGATGTAGCCATACACCTAGATTCCTTACAAGGATAAGCGTAGTTATTTGACAAGGATTAATGCTACAAGTAAAATGAGTGAGGATTATAATATTTAGAAGATACGTTCTTGGGATAAGGTTGTGAATTGATGGAAGACATAATTGATAGTTTTAGTCGTATAAAGAGTTACTCCTAAATACTTAAAAGGGTAGGTTCAATTAAATAACATGACCTTATGCCAATATTTAATTTTAAGAGGACCATGTTAAAGTTAAAAACTAGGGAGTTGATTAAGTTTGTCCAGGTAACTATAGCATGTTATGAGTGGAACTTATAAAGATAAGGGCCTTAAATCATCTTATGACATTATTATTAGAGTGATTCTACATGTCTATTTTATGTGTAAAGATAAATAAAACATATGTAAGTGGGTTAAGACTTTGGTTTGTTTGGTTAAAGATTGCTAGAAAAGAATACGAATGTACCTTAACAATGCTCCATCATGTCATGTGCATAATGGTATGTTACATTTCAAGATTGAGTATAATTCGTTAAGAATATGCTAGGGAGGTTGAATGCATGGTATCAATATTTTGAGTTAAGGATGTTGAAGAGGAAACAATGTGAAGTAAACTTAGAAGCAACACCCAAATATTATATGAAATAAGGAATGCATTTTGCTTCAAGTGGGCATCAATGAAAAGAAGTATATGCAAGTGTAATTATGACTAATTTGTCATGAAAGTAGTGCATCGAGATTATGCAAAAGACTAGTTTGTTGTATCAAGAGATTATGGACATCCTAAATAGAAATTTTATATTATACTTTGATGTTTGCTTTATAAGATTATGATGCCAGCAATTTTGGAAATAAATTCTCAATATAGTATGCAAGTGTTTAAGGTTGCAAGAAACATCGCCAAATGGGAAATCAATGAGACGATAGAAAGAAAACGGTGATTTATCAATGGAAAGAGGTAACATTTAGTATGACTATGACTCCTTGATTATTATGAAAGGTTAGAAACATGTTTCCGTATCATTCTTGACAATTATCACTTATGTATATGGAATATATATGATAGGAAAATCAAATTATAGAATTTTTTGTTGGTTCATATGTCTAGTTATAAAATGTGTTAATGTGTTGTTAACTCTTTTGGGATGACCATTAGGGATTGGGTTATAAGGCTCTAATTTCTAATAAAAAATTTCTACACTGAACATACATTTTTAAGACGAAGTATACATGATTAACCAACTTATGAACAAGAAAAAATAAAATTCAGTAATTAAATTATGTGATTAAGCACGAGAAACTAAGTTTGGTGTTTCATGTGTTGTCTCTCGAGCAACTAAACTGTTTAGGCTCTGAAATGTTTGATAAGTTAGGACATAGTTTTCAATGAGTGGGTACCCTTGTGAGGTGTTAGGCCTTGATGAGCGTTCTATGATATTAAAGTCCCAAGAAAAGAGATACCAGTGAGCACCCAAAGGAGGTGTTAGGATCTTAAAAAAAATATCAAAGAGCACCAGGTGAGGTGTTAGGTCTTGTAGTGATATCTTTTGTGATGATATTATTTCAGGCTCCGATATTGTGGGATTTGAGGCCATGAGATATTATAGGCTATTTGTAGAAGATACATCCTAGACATAAATAATCCAATGAAGGGTATCTTCACTGTATCGGATGAATAAAAAATATATAGGTTGAAGAGGCTTGCACATGAACTAGTAGTTCAGTGAGGATATGACCCTCATGTATATATGTATGCTATAGCTTTCCATCTGAAGAAATGATTGGAACATCAATGCCATACAATATGTATGTGTGTAGATTTTATGTTTGGTATTTTATGCATCATAATATGTTGAGGAATAACAAATTGAATAAAAATTTATATACAAGGTGAATCATCATGTTACAATGTAGGTAAAAAATGTTGCTATGTGCATTAATAGTTCTTTTGAATTACTATGCGATTCAGATGATGTGAGAAAATTATGGTTATGCACATGTTATGTTAAATTGAAATGATTATTTAGGTTGAGAAAAAAAAGAGGAAATGATTAAAAGTAATTAAAAGAATATACTACCATATGAAATGTACGGATATCATTGTTAAGTAGCAAAGCTATGTGCGAGGACATAAAAATGCAAGTATGGTTTGTTTTAGATTATGAAATATATATATGTTATGTACGATTGGAAAATGTTGTAGGTACATATTTGAGGGTAAATCTAATCTTTAAAAGTTTTTATGGACAACAACAAGAGTATGTAGTAAAATATTTTCTCTCTATGTTCCTTTTGATTATGAAAGGAATCATATGTATGCATATATATTTGTGATAATCATGGGAACAAAAGGCTTGTAGTGTTTGTGTAAACCACAGGTTATAAAAGGTAAAGAGTATTAGAGACATTTTGAAGAAATGTCAAAGAAGCAAAGAAAGATGAAGCTTGATATTTGCAAGGGAAAACACATGTTGAAGACAAAAGGATTTGAAGATACCTACACCAAGGATATCCTCATTTAAGTAGGGGAGGATATAACATCCTTGCTATTAATCCGACTCTTCAATAGTGGAAGATACAAGGTAAATGTGAAAGGTGAAATATACCATACATTGGTGAGCAACTCAAGATTTTGGTCTCACCGGTAAACACTGTAAGTAATGTTTATATATTTTTCCTAAGTTATGACTTAATATGTAGACTTAGGAGACAGAAGGACTTGAATCAATGGACTGATAGGGGGATGAATCCACTATGGATGGGTATAATAGATAACAAGCCATGAGAATCAATTAGCAGTGATAGGTGTCATTTGGATTCCTAAGATAGTGGTAGAAGAATAATTATTCACTTGAAGTTCAAAACTCTTAGGTGTTTTCCTAACTTGAAGTAAGTAACAAAAAGACTAATTACTCATGAGCTAGTAAATAATAGGATTTTAGAATATTGTTAATGAGTAAAAATATAGTTAGTATTATTAAGTCCCTGACAAGGGTATATATATGAATCACTCAAGGCGATTATTTGGAGTAATTTGTAATAACTTTAACAAAAACATATAATTTTTTCTATAGTTTGTATCAATTATTTTTGGGGAATTATTTAAATTTTGATTTATCTTGCTTCCTATTGGTTTATATAGGTGACGTAGGCCTGGGAATTTGTGCCCCAAGACTCAACGGCAAGCTTGCATAAGCATAAAATGATCATTTTGTGTCAGACATCCTACCCTATGTGGACAAAAATATGGTCCGCAGACTGTTGTTACATTGTTGGGTTTTTTTTAATATATGAATGGAATGGCGATGGCCATGAATTGACATTCAATTTCTAAACTTTGCAAAACTTATTGCGATCCAGAGGTTGGTATCTTGTATCTTGTTCCATGCTAAATGCGTTCATTTGGAGCCATGGAAATTATCTGCAAATAGCGCAGCATGTCAAGGAAAATAGATTTGTATACCATACACACATTTTCCCTCCCTTCCCAAGCAATGCCCCCATGACACACTTCAATTCACGAGCATGTCAACTTCCATGTGACCATTGAAAAGCAATGTCAATCCATTCTATGCCTGAGTCCGTATATGAGGGAGCGGCACGACCATTACCAGCTCTCCTATTTTTGTTTCTCGCACAAAATATTCATTTTCTTCTTTTGTTCCACTGGATTCATAGTTTTGTTGCTTGCTTTTGAACTATAGACTTAGAAGGATGAGGAAGACCAGTTGCTTTCTTTCTCGCTCTTTACCTGCAAACTAAGATGAGGGAAGGAAGGCGAGTGAGTGAAGTAGAAGCAGCCGGTCACTTCGTTTACTAGCACGATGGAAGAAGATGCCCGGTTCCCGTAGGATGTGACTTTGATAGGTGTCCAATTTGGCCTTGCAGCATCGTCTAGAGAAATTGTAAGTGTAAGTGGGTGCACGATATAGAGAATAAAAATGGGCAATGGGGTCCTTGTTTACACAGCAACTCTGAGGGAAATAATCTATTCTAACTGATTTAAAACCCATTTTCAATCCAATTCAGTTAGAAACCACCTTTGAACTCTAAATGTAAAGAATGTGTATGTATGTTATTCAAGTTAAACAAAATATAGCACTTGTTTGTACTTTTTTTTGGTTGTGAGTACACTTTTAACCAGTTATCAGCCTTAACGACTCTCTCATCCTTGGTAATGAGATTATAATTTTCTTGTTCTGAGCATTGAAGATTCTCAGCAAAACCTGAGGTGGGGTGGGATGGGATGAATAGGGTTTAATAAAATTATTTGAGCAGTTCACAAACTGAACTCTTTTCGTGGTAAATTTACCACCCAACCGCCAACTAAATAACTGAAATTGTACGGGAAAGGAAAGGGCTCTTTTGTTGAAAGACAGAAACCAGTCATAATCCACATTCATTTCCCCAAAGTAGCGTCATGCAGAGAATTGCTAATTCAAGAGAATTACCAATTCCACAGTAACTCTAAAAATCACGGTTATTGTAACTTCTCCTGAAGTTTCCTAGAAATTTAAATTTCTTAACGTCATCTTCATCTTGAAAAAGGACCATCCTTGCTTGTTGCAACACTAATATGAAGGATGGTGATGCCATTGTCACATACAGTTTAGACTACTATACGCTTTTTTTCCATAAAAATAGTGAATTCCAATAGTTGGCAATAAGTTCTAATTTTACAATAAGATGCTTAGATTTATTTATTGACAAAGGTTAAAGAGTCATGGTCTGATGATTACTTAATTGGAAGCCATGCTTTAAATTATACAGTATGGTGCTGGCAGATAGTTTAGACTACAATACACCCTTTTCCCAATACCTAGTATTAAGTTTTGATTTTACTATAAGATGTTTGTAGTGGTAGTTATTTATTGAGAAAGGTTAAACACACATGAGAGGATTACTCAACTTGAAGCCATGCTTTAAAATATACTCAAATTTTATTTATTTCATACAAAAAGCATTGCGTGTAAGGCGACGCACAACTCTGTACATTGGATTTATCATCTCCTATTCATTTTGATTTATCGTCTTGCCTTTGTACCATGTCACCGCAGGTGTCCACATACAAACCCTCTTCTCTTTCACCTCAAAGAACTCAATGGATATATCACTTATATACCAATTCCAACCCCAGAAAATTTATATGAACTCAACTTTCTCCCAGCTCTCTAACACAAATATTGAACAGACTAAGAGAAGCCCCATAGTTTTCCTCTAACAAAGGATGTGTTTATCTCTTCTAACATATTCATCCTAATTCCTACCAATCCGACAGAGTACAAGCTCAAAATTATCAGGGAATTGTTGGTACATACAATATTACAACTAGATTGCAATTTCCAATCTTGTTTTATTTGAAAAAACATCGTTGTCTCTTCATCGATGAAGCGGCCCAATGTTGGTGCGATATTCACGGCTAAGCACTTTTTGATCTCATCAATAAAGGCCATTGAAACATAGTTACAAAACTAATTATATTTTAGTAGTAATGAGTTTATCTTTTAGTGGTTTATAGGAATATGGTATTGGTTAATTCATGGTATTATGGTATTTATATTGATAAAGTTTATTTTAGGGTTTGAAGAATTAATTTTTAAATTCTTAATGTGATTATCCTTACTATAGAATTCGCTATGGTATAGTTTAGTTGACTAAGGATAGTGGAATTTATCGCCTAGGATAATGAAATTTATTGCCTTACTATAAAATATACACAAATTTGGTTTCATACAAAAAGGTGCAACATTGGCATTGTCAAGCCATTTGTTTTAATGTCATGCAGGTGTAACATTGGCATTGTTTGTAAAGACTTCACTTATATTTTTTTGTTTTTCTAAATTGATTAGGTTGAGTGAAATGGAGTCAACACTCACATTGTTTGTAACGCCTTTACTTATTTGTTTTTTCCAAATTGATTAGGTTGACTGAGATGGGGTCGACAGTGGCATTGTTTGTAAAGCCTTGAATTTTTTTCTTTTTCCAAATTGATTAGGTTGAGTGAGATGGGGTCGCTTCTCTCCTAGATTTAATGACAATTCCATTTTCACCGGTTTAGCCACCAAAGTTTTTTGAAAATGTTATAGTTTTATGTCTATTTTGATTACTTAATGGTATAGTAAAATGTTTAACAAAATTTTAGGAAATGATAAAATATATTGCAATGCCTAAATATATTAGAATGATATTTATTTGTAATTTGAAATTTCATAATATAAATATTTTTATCATATCATAGTATATTTGAGTAAGAGGTAAACTAATTTTTAATTTACATATTTTTATTATACATGTATTTTTTTTTTAAATATACATGTATAGAGTTGTTACATAAAGTCTATATGTTTTTTATATTTGATAAGTGTGTTAAAATAATCTATGTAATGTGTATTACATGTAATGAATTTTTCATTTTAACTCAAGTTATTCAGAAAGGCTTGGAATTTGACGGGCATATGCCTCCCATCAAAATACTATTGAAAACATTAACCATTTCAAAGAAGGGGCAAATAATTAGCGGGAACTTATTTTCATGATAAAAAAAAATTCAAAATGTTATTAATTTTTATTAATAGGTTTTTTTAAGATAGGTGCATACTTACATAAGTGGTTATTATGATATATGTAATAATGGAAATTGTTGTCTTACTTTACTAAAAATTTTCTATTTGATTGTGTTGAGGCCCAGAAATTCGTAGGCAACAACAGTAAGGGATTCTCCCCAGTCAACGTTCCCAACTAGCCCGTGACTGTTTGGTATAGGGAATCCGTCCGGTTTGCAGTCCGGCTACCGTAGGTCAAAGTAACAAAAACAAAGGCTTTACCGGTTGCGGCCCGGTCCACCGTGTATTTTTGTATTTTTTGACTTAAAGTATTATATGAAAGTGCCTAATTAACCATGCAGGGCGATAAGATGCAAGGAGCAGTCACAACATGATGTGCAGGTTCTTACCTCTCGTCTTAGCATTCACAAGCATCTAAATCACATACAACAAGAAATTAAAACTAACTACCTAAACTATCCCTAGGGAGTAGGATTATCATTTGTTGGTGAGTAATATATTTTGTACATGCATTATGAAGAGTTACAGATAGCTGATACTTCTTTCAAGACACATGAACATACAGATATTTGAACAACCAGATAGCCAATTGTTTATGGACAACATTTATTACTCACAGTGGAAAACATCACAAAATATACTGAAGAACATTCAACAAGAACATAGGTTCAGGAAGTTAAACACTCTCACAGTTAATGAAACACAGCTGAAAATGAAATAGTTCCCCTTCAACATTGTTCATTTTATCACATTGATACATCCCACATTTCGCTTTCTCTAGCAAGAAAAAGTTGCAGTTTCTGATTGTAAAATGAAATAGTTCCTCTTACAAGCAAATGGTGTACAAGTTTTTCCAGGGAAAAAGTCCTTGTAACCCCTAACTTTCAAAAATTTAAATAAAATCAGCAGACTGCTTGGGTTTCCCCAAACCTCTGGAGTTTCCGTTCCCCAACGCTTCATATTCCTCTTCTTCATATTTTCTTCATATGCTCATGATCAGTTGAGTAACTGTTGGACCTTTTAGATCTTCGTTTTTTTTGCTTTCGATTTTTTATCTTTTCCTTCGCTCGTCTCCCTTGCGACTCTGCCGGTTTCGATTTGATTTTTTACAAACTGTCAGCTACGCCTTCACCATGTGGTCACCCCAGCAGTCCCTTGAGTTCTACCTGCAATCAATTAATGTGCATCATTCGTTGAAATGGCATTTTAAACGTTAACTTAAACCACCTGAAATGGCTAATCCATAAGAAAACGGCCAGGTGCATCCCTTAATCTAAAAAATTTAACAAACGGAAGAGTTTTGATTGAGCCTCGAGCGGGAAAGTTTTGAATCGGAAGCCGGAAGGATATCGACATCGGACGCGAAAAGGCTTTCCTAGCCGCAACGGTGGAAAAGGAGAGGTTAAGGATGTGCTACCCATGGGCGGGAACACTATCAATGGGAGGTCGGAAGGATTTATACTTCGGAGGCTTAACTACTTTGGGAGCTGCGATGGGGGAAGAGACAAGGGCTAAAGACACGTGAAATGCAGGTGGGAAAAGATTTAGTCAGAAGTCAGAAGACATCACATCGAAAGCCGAATGACATTCCCAGTCGCAACGGTGGAAGAGGAAAGGCTACGGGTAGGCGATTAAAAGACTAACAAACATCGACGGTTGGAGCGCTTTGCACTTTAGATGCTAAGCCTCTTTGGGAGCCACAACGGCGGACGAGAAAAGGACAACAGTCACTGATCAAACATATTTTCGACGCCCGATGTATAAAAATGATTTAAGTGTTTTGGACAGCCCTCAAATTTCAGCAACAGACAAAAACAGGCTTTACCTCTGAAGCGACGACCCAAAACAAAGAAACTTGATCCGATTGACAAGCAAATAAAACTGCGACCCGCAACAATTTCCATCACAATCAACTTTGAAAACCACGGCGAGAGTTAATCTTTAGAATCATCCAAAATTAAACATGTCCAAAAATTCAAAGGACCCAACGATTAAAACCACGCTACATCATGAGGAGGGGCCCAAAATGTAAGAAATTTGGGGAGAATGGTTGCAGCTGCAACAATTGGTGATTACCTGGTGAAACTAGATCTCTGGGCGATTGTTCTTTGAGTGACAGACTGTTTAACAACAAATGCCTCTATTAAATTCTTCCAGCTATCTAGATTTCTCAAATGACGGACGTGTGTACCTTTAATCATTGATGATAGTCCAATTTGGGAGAGTGGAAACCAAGATTTTCAAGTCCAGATAACTCTGTTGAGGCCAGAGGATGAGTTTCATTATTACCTTTATCTTCAGGTAGCTGATAGCTTGGACACTACAGGATTGTAGCATATGGTAAACAGAAATATTCGTTTGTTCCTCATTCCCATGCCACTTTATCATTTTTTTGTGCTTTTGGACTTTTGTCCCTTTTTATATGACTCCTCCTACATGCCTTTCTTACTGAATTTTAATTCAGGATCCTCTATCCCATAGTGTCCTTTTGTGTGAGCAGTGTACTTCATGTTTCAGCTCACGGACGGAGAGGATATTCCAGCAATTTAGTACTTATGATTCAGCATCTGCTTTGATGTATGATGCTTTCATAGGAGTTTTTGACTCTTATTTGCCTTTTAGCCTTCGTTTATTGGCATGGGATCATTTATATTTAATATACTATTCACCTCACTCCTTTCCATGGGTCCTCTGTTGTCACTCCTTAGAACATTTTAAGTGTGACGTGGATGGAGCTCAACATAGTATTTAGACTCTTCGAATCTGGTTTATTTCACAGGGGTTAAGCAGGACTTCAATGCACACAGAGCTTATTCGAGAAAACTGCTAAACTGGAAGAAGTTCTTTTATCAACACACAGTCTGAGACCCAAAAATGTTCATCATTCCCAAACATTTTGATGTTCTCCATGGAACCGCGGGTTCATTCCCTTTATTGGAATCAAGAAAAAACAAACTAAAAAACATGACTCAAAAGACAGCCAAACAGATTAATTATATACAAGACAGAAGAACTCAAAGAAACTCAGGAAAAATAAGGCTTGAGAACCAAACCATTCACTGGTAATTTCTCTTCCCACCCTTGTAGATCTTGCAACTTATAAGTATAAGGACCAAGCTTTGGCACTATCTGATAAGGGCCTACCCACAACTGCTGGAATTTAGTATGCTTTCCTTTCTCATCATGGGGGTGATCCCATTTGAGAACCAAATCACCTACCTCAAAGTCTTTTGTTCCAGCCTTATGTTTGTCGAACCATCTCTTTATTACCTCATGTTGTTGCTTAAAGCACTCTCTGGCTTTAGATCTAGCCTCTTCTGCTTTCAGGAGATTATATATCCTTATTTGCAAAACTTCATCATCTGACCCTCTAAATTCTTGAGCTATTATGGAAGAAGGAAGCATGATATTGGGAGGAAGGATGGATTCTTTACCGTAGACAAGGGTATATGGAGACACTCCAATCGAATACTTGGGGGTGACTCTATCAACCCGAAGGGCATTTGGTAGCGCTGCATGCCAATTCCTCTGGTTTTCTATTACATTCTTCTTTAAAATTCTAATCAGATTTTTGTTAGAGGATTCAGCCAGGTCATTTCCTTGTGGATAATAATTAGTAGAATAATGCAACTTTATCCCTTTATCATGAGCAAATGCAGTCAATTTAATTGACAAAAAGTACTTAGCATTATCAAAGACTAATGAAACTGGAACTCCAAACCCGGTCATGATATGATCTTGTAGGAAGCTGATGACCTCGTCTTCATTTATCTTGCGCAGTGGGATAGCTTCGACCTAGCGAGTGAAATAATCAGTCGCGGTCAGAATGTACTTGTGCTGCAGAGAGAAATTCGGTTTTATTTCTCCAATAATGTCCAGCCCCCATTGCTCGAATGGCTTCGTGATCATCATAGACTTTAGGGGTGCTGCTGCTTTAGGTTGTCTCCCACTACACCTTTGGAAAATATCACACTTCCTGACATGTGCGTGTGCATCTTTGAAGAGCGTAGGCCAATAGTAACCTTCCTTGAGGATTTTGTGAGCTGTAGTATCTCCTGAATAATGTCCCCCAGCAGGACCGTCATGCAATTCTGACATTACTTTCTTCACATCTTCCTTTTCTAAGTATCTGAGAAGAACCCCGTCATAATTCTTTCTGAATAATACTCCTTCAACAAGTTGATAGGAGGCTGATTTAAGACGTAGCGCCCTTCTTTGCTTGGAAATCCAATGTTCTGGAAACAACCCTGCCTATAGGTAATGCACAAGGTCTCTATACCAAGACTCGGGAGCTGTAAATAAAGGACATACATCCATTAAATGTAATTCAGCTTCATCCTCCCAGGCGTGTTCTTCATTGCTCCCATTTTCAGTCATCAGTTTGCACAACCCTTGTCCTTTAACTATAGAGGCTCGCTTGAATTCAAGGTCATACTCTTGAAGAGTTGTTACCCAGTTTCCCCTTCTTTCTCCTAACTCTTTCTGTACGAGAAGGGATCTTACAGCTGGGTAGGGGACGATCACCTTAGTTCGATTTTTTATTATATAAGGCCTGAATTGCTTTACTACCTTAAATACTGTGTAATATTTCTTATCAATGGATGGTTAATTTAATTCAGCCCCTTGCAGACCAGTGCTCATGAAAGATATTGGGAATTCATCCCCCCCCATCTTCCTTTTGGGTAAGCACCACTACGAGTGAATCGTCGGATGCAAAGGTATATAGAATAAAGTATTTATCGAAATCTGGGATTTTCAGGGAGGGTGCGTGCGCAACAGCAGTCTTGATTTTCTCTGTTGCCAAATTTCTGTGGTGATAGGTTATTGGTGATGTAATCAGAGAAACCACAGTATCGAAATGACCAAGTCGACGTTTCAAATCCATATCAGGATCCATCATCAGGACAAGTCGAATGTGGAGAGAGTGAGAACCCAAGTTAAATACTGGAACCGGTAGGTCGGCTATGGAGACTAGGGTTTGCTAGGTTGGACAATATTTTTAATTTTATTTTGTTTCAAAGTGCGCGGAAAATTTATTCCCTACACCTAATTTTCGGGAAAAATGTTTATATTATTAAATTTTTATTGTAAATTATTACAAAGCTGAATTAAGACAGTATGAAAAAAATTTCCTTTAAGGAGAAATGTTGATTTTAATTATTAATATCCCTAAAGTTATTGAGCCCGCCCAATGCCCCAAAAAGTTACAAAACCCTAAACAATAAATTTATTAACATTAATAACAATTTTAAAAAGCTTTTAATATTAAACCTAAAAACTTAAAGTTTATAAATTTATTCTTATTAATAACAAATTAAAAACCCTAAAGTTACTAAATTTGTTATTATTAATGAAATATGATATTAATTATAATTAGATTTCATTGAGAGGTGACTTAATTTTAGGATTTTAAAGGGTGAAATTAAGAATCCTTATCTATCTTACAACAACTAGACCAAGTATTTCTTATGTTGTTGGCATACTTTCAAGGTTCATGCATAAACCTTGTGAAGGACACTGGTCAGCTGCAAAAATATTTCTAAGATACTTGAAGGGGACTCAAGACGTTGGACTCAAGTACTCTAAAGTGGATGACTTCAAACTTATTGGGTACTCAGACTCAGATTTTGATGGAGATAAGGAGACAGGAGTATCAACTTCTGGATACACTATGAGTCTTGGATCAGTAGCTGTCTCATGGAGATCACGCAAACAGTCAATTCTAGCAGATTCAACAACAGAAGTAGAATATGTGGCTGCATCTGAAGCAACGAAAGAAATAGTATGGCTCAGGAAGATACTTGAATATTTGCAAGAAAAAGAAGAGAACTCCACTCCATTGTTGTTCGACAATACTTTTGCAATCAAGCTGGCTAAGAATCCTAGATTCCATGATCGAACCAAACACATCAACACAAAGTATCATTTGATTCGACATCATGTAGAGGCCAAGACAGTCCATCTTCGACATTGTTCCACAAATGATCAAATTGCAGAAATCTTCACCAAAGCGCTTGGATGAGAAAAGTTTGAAAGATTCAGAAACATGCTCGGACTTACGAACACCCCTTCGGATTAAGAGGGGGATTGTTAGAATATAATCCGTAGGGATTATATATTGTAAATAAATAAAGAAAGAATAGGAAGCTGAACAGTTACGTAGGAATAGGGATAGGCTGGTTGGAATCTCAACCACTACCTGAAATGTATAAATATATGCTTTGCTGAAACCATTCTTTTCAATATCAGTCCATTTGAATTGTGCATTTTGTTTCACCATTTGCTGCAACGGCTTGACAATTTGAGCAAAATCAGGCACAAATCTTCGCACGAAGTTTATCATTCCCATAAATTATTGCATCCCCTTTTTATTGTGGGGCAAGGGGATTTGTTCAATAGCCTTAATTCTTTCTGGATCTATGGAGATTCCTTTCTTAAAAACTATGTGACCCAGCAACTTGCCCTCCGTGACAGCGAACACACACTTCTTAGGATTGAGTGAGATGCCATATTTCCGACAGAGTTCAAAAATTTTCCTTAAGTGAAACGCGTGCTCTCCTCTTCTCTTTGATAATATTGTAATATCGTCAAGGTATACTACAGCACTTTGGACAATCAATCCATGGAAAGCTATGTCCATAGCCCTTTGAAACGTTGCTCCATCATTTATAAGCCGAAAGGGCATCCTTCTGTAGGCAAAGGTTCCCCATTTGGTCCTGAACGTTGTCTTCAATATGTCTTCTTCAGCTACTAATACTTGATTGTAGCCAGAGAAACCATCTAACAACGAAAACAGTTCAGAACCTGAGACCATTTGTAGCTATTGCTCCATGGGTGGAACAGGATAGTTATTTTTGTCTGAAGCACGGTTTAAGTTCCTGAAATCCACACAGAGTCTGATCTCTCCAGATTTTTTTCTTACTGGTACCAGATTTGATACCCACTCAGAGTGTCTGACCTTAAAAATGATTCTAGCATCCAATAATTTCTTCACTTCACTCTGAATCAGCGGTTCCAATTTCGGATGCATTTTTCTCAAAGGTTGCTGATACGGCTTGATGCCGGCTTTAATGGGGATGACATGCTTGATGATGCTGGTGTCGTATGTTTTCAAATCTTCATACGTCCATGCGAAAACATCTTTATATTGTTTAAACGGACTGACGAACTTGTTTCTTTCTGTTGGTGAACAACATTTGCCGAGATTCACAAATTTAGGATTCGTTTCGGTCCCTAAATTAATCAGCTCGAACTGCAGAGATGAGCTGTGGGTCTTCACGTTGGCTGGTCTTCTGAACTTTTCATTTAAATCGAACATTCTTTCCAACGTTCTGACTCCTTTAGGGATGAAATTGTCATATTTCATCTCATCCTGATGTTCTTCATCATCTATAATCGCCCCTTTGAATACTTAGTCATTCGTTAAGCATTTTGTTATCTTCCAATCATCGTCAAACACTCATAGGTTGGTGATCATATCCAGTACTGAGGGCCTAAAAAGTAGTTCAACAGAACATCGATTATTAGTAGGTACCAGCCTAGCGGCTGATGTGGCCAACAAGTCAGCTGCTGCATTTTTAAGTCTTGGAATTGAAATAATATTGAATGCATCAAAACATTTAAGCAGGTCCCATACCTCATTTTGGTAAGATTTCAAGTGAGGGGAAACACAATGTATTTGATTCCAGATTTGTTTCACAATAATCTCAGAATCTCCAAAAACTCTTAGATTACTTACCTTTAATTAAATCTCTTTCCTCAAACCCTGCACTAGCGCTTCGTACTCAGCTATATTATTAGTACACTCAAACTCTAATCTACATGAAAGAAAATGTTTATTCTTTTGGGGGTCGATCAGGACCCAGCCATCCTCTGACCCCTCTAAAGTTTTAGAGCAATCAAAAAACAAAGTCCAAAAATCACTAACTACTAAATGTGAATCTATTCCTACTACTAAGTCTACTATTTTACAGTCAATCTCATCAGCCTGTAAGAATCGAAGGAGATCAGGCTGAGTGTCTGATGTGTTGCTGGCTTCTTCTGCTTGGTAATTTCCTGGTTCCAATTCAATAAAATAGTTTCCTAATATAGAATCCACTAGTTCGTTCTTCTCATTCAGTTGAGTAACATTGTATCTCATGTGAGGTTCCCTTAAAATCTTAATCTGGTTCGGAATTCCCTTGTATGGAAACCACAGATGCGACCAATCCGAGGTGAAATATCCATTTAATTTGGCCAACCAATATCTGCTCAGGACAAGACCATACGCGTCTGGTATATCATCCACCACGATATTAATGACTTGGCATACTTTATCATTTGATGCCAGACGGACTAGGACATCTTCCATCTCGCCCATTACCTTTACATATGTCCTGTCCAACTGAACAACTCTCCAAGTAGATGGCTTGGGCTGCCCATTTATCCTTTTACAGACTGATATTGGCATGACATTAACCGACGCCCCTGAGTCTACCAAGCAATTATGTACATTATGATTGAAAATTTCAAACGTGAGGAGGAAAGGTGGATGTTTTCTTTTAGACTTACCTCCAACGCTGGTTTCTCCAATTTCTTCTTCTTCCTGAGGTTGATTGTCAGTGGGAAGCTTCTCATCCGATGCTTCAAGTGCTTTTAATAATATTTCCTTTTGCTGTGGTACTATACACATTTCAAACAATGAAACATTTGCCTTTATTTTCTTTATGTCCTCCATGATATCATAATCCATTGGTGGCTCAATGAGGTGCGGTTTATCAGCAGTCACCTTTTCTTCATTGGGATTGGCGAGTGTATCTTTTTGCCTAGGATCTTGGCTGGTAATAGTGAATTCTGGAATCTTATCAGCTAAGGATTTATTTTGAAATTTCTTTACATTTCTTTGCAGCCTTTTGATCTTTGGTAGAATGAGACTATTTTCTTTAATTGGCCCTTGGCTCCTTGTTGCCATGTTGGTTTCCATGATGTCCTTGTAGCCCTGATTCTTTTCCTGTTCAGCATCAAATAACGAAACAGAATCCCACAAGACCATGGTTTCCTCTTCTTGTTCCTTTGTTGACGTAGTATTCTCTTTTCTCTTTCATTTCCATCTTCTGTTAATCTAGAATCCAACAACTGATTCATGACCAACGTCAACGAATTTATCCATTGAGGACAATTCTTTTCTAAGTGTGGCTGCTGGTGGAAAGTGAAAAAATTGTCCATGCCTACCTCTGTTAAATTCATAGATGCAGTATTGTGAAGAGGAGGTTGAGACTGATTGTTATCCTCTCTTTTCTTATAATATGGCTTATAAAACTTTTGTGTTTCCTTCTCTTTCTCCAAATCTATGATTTTGTTGGAAAGCTTATGCATCGTTTTTTCCATATTTTTATAATCTGACGATTTCTCTTCCTTAGGCTTAGTAAACAATAAGGCTTTCCTTCCTGCACCTTTCTCTCCTGACTGTTCTGGATAATATTCAATGCTTTCTCTTTCAGCTTCCACTACTTCTTCCTCTTCATAGGTTTCCGTCAAAGTAGGCTTGGCCCTACCTTTGGCAAACATGGCCAAATCAGGGCCGAAAGCTTAAGTATAATATTCAATCAGAACTTTGTCTGAAGGTTTATCCGTTTTAGAAAAATTCTTAAGATAGGCTGCAAACCTTTGTGTGAAACTGTGCACCTTTTCCTTTCTTTCTTTCTTCAAGGCGCATAGCCCTTTCATGAGGGTTGCATGAGTTTTCTGAGTTGCATACTTACTTCTAAAAATTATTTCAAAGGTATCCCAATCAGGGATAGAAATAGTAGGCAACCCAAAGTACCATGATGTTGCAGCTCCTTTAAGGGTATGTGGGAACAGTCTGCAAACTACATCTTCATACTCCCCGGACCTTAATCCTTCAATTTCCAAGTAATAACTTTGTAGGTGATCATCTACTAATATTTTCTCATTTGGGTCGAAATTGGGCAACATCTTGTCAAAGGCTTGAGGTAGGTCATGTAATGGAGGTGTCAGGTTTAACGGTGATCTGGATCTCCAAGCAGGTGGTGGATTTGGTGGGTTAGGTTGTGGATTAGCATTTACTCCTGCCATGAGTTTAGGTGGAGAGTGAGGAGGTGAGCCAACTGGAGTATGAGCAGGAGAAATGTGAGGGGTATCTGGGCCTTCTTGATTCAAAGGTAGCACAACTTCCTATAAGGTTGTTTCTACAAGTTCTTCCCAGTCTCCAACCAGCACTGAGTCTTCTGCTACACGACGATCTTTCTTTTTATATTCTCTTCTGGGAAATTCAGGGATGATTGGAAATCCTCCAATCTTATTTACATATGCCCTGGTGTGTCTTCTCAAATCATTAACAACCTCGTTGCCAACAGAATATAGATGTTCTCTTTCTTCTGGAATTGGATTATGAAGCCCACTGCTTTCAAAACTGTTACCGGTGGAATAATCTCAGGAAAATGGGTTTCCTCGGACAGCCATGCACTGGCGGCCCTCCTTCTAGCGCCAAAACTGTTGAGGCCTAGAAATTCACAGGCAACAACAGTAAGGTATTCTCCCTAGTCAACGTTTCCAACTAGCTCGTGATTGTTTGGTATAGGGAATCCATCCGGTTCGCGGTCCGGCTACCGTAGGTCAAAGTAACAAAAACAAAGGCTTTACCGGTTGCGGCCCGGTCCACCGTGTATTTTTGTATTTTTTGACTTAAAGTATGATATGCAAGTGCCTAATTAACCATGCAGGGTGATAAGATGCAAGGAGCAGTCACAACATGATGCGCAGGTTCTTACCTCTCGTCTTAGCATTCACAAGCATCTAAATCATATACAACAAGAAATTAAAACTAACTACCTAAACTGTCCCTAGGGAGTAGGATTATCATTCATTGGTGAGTAATATATTTTGTAGATGCATTATGAAGAGTTACAGATAGCTGATACTTCTTTCAAGACACATGAACAATTACAGATATTTGAACAACCAGATAGCCAATTGTTTATGGACAACATTTATTACTCACAGTGGAAAACATCACAAAATATACTGAAGAAAATTCAACCAGAACATAGGTTCAGGAAGTTAAACACTCTCACAGTTAATGAAACACAGCTGAAAATGAAATAGTTCCCCTTCAACATTGTTCATTTAATCACATTGATACATCCCACATTTCACTTTCTCCAGCAGGAAAAAGTTGCAGTTTCTGATTGTAAAACGAAATAGTTCCTCTTACAAGCAAATGGTGTACAAGTTTTTCCAGGGAAAAAGTCCTTGTAACCTCTAACTTTCAAAAATTTAAACAAAATCAGCAGACTGCTTGGGTTTCCCCAAACCTCTAGCGTTTCTGTTCCCCAACGCTTCATATTCCTCTTCTTCATCTTTTCTTCGTATGCACATGATCAGTTGAGTAACTGCTGAACCTTTTAGATCTTTGTTTTTGTTGCTTTCGATTTTTTGTCTTTTCCTTCGCTCATCTCCCTTGCGACTCAACCGGTTTCGATTTGATTTTTTACAAACTGTCATCTACGCCTACACCACGTGGTCGCCCCAGCAGTCCCTTGAGTTCTACCTGCAATAAATTACTATGCATCATTCGTTGAAATGGAATTTTAATGTGCATCCCTTAATCTGAAAATTTTAACAAATGGAAGAGTTTTAGCCAACGGCTAAGAAAACGGCTAGGTGCATCCCTTAATCTGAAAATTTTAACAAATGGAAGAGTTTTGACTGATCCTCGAGCGGGAAAGTTTTGAATCGGAAGCTGGAAGGATATCGACATCGGACAGGAAAAGGCTTTCCTAGCCGCAACGGTGGCAAAGGAGAGGTTAAGGATGCGCTACCCGCGGGTGGGAACACTCTCAATCGGAATTCGTAAGGGTTTATACTTCGGAGGCTTAACTACTTTGGGAGCCGCGACGGCGGAAGAGACAAGGGCTAAAGACACGTGAAATGCGGGCGGGAAAAGCTTTAGTTGGAAGTCGGAAGACATCACATCGGAATCCGAATGACTTTCCCAGCCGCAACGATGGAAGAGGAAAGGCTACAGGCAGGCAATTAAAATACTAACAAACATCGGTGGTCGGAGCGCTTTGCACTTCAGATGCTAAGACACTTTGGGAGCCGCAACGGCGGATGAGAAAAGGACAACAGTCGCCGATCAAACATATTTTCGACGCCCGATGTATAAAAATGATTTAAGTGTTTTGGATAGCCCTCGAATTTCAACAACGGACAAAAACAGGCTTTACCTCTGAAGTGGCAACCCAAAACAAAGAAACTTGATCCGATCGACAAGCAAATAAAACTGCGACCTGCAACAATTTCCATCACAATCAACTTTGAAAACCAGGGCGAGAGTTAATCTTTAGAATCATCCAAAATTAAACATGTCCAAAAATTCAAAGGACCCAATGATTAAAACCACGCTACATCATCAGGAGGGGCCCAAAATTTAAGAAATTTGGGGAGAATGGTTGCAGCTGCAACAGATTGAAGGGTAGGTGGTGAGTTTTCATTCAATGATGAAGGTTTTTCTTTCTTTCAATTTCTTTTTTTTATTATATTGGCTTAGCATTATTCAAATATGGAGTACTGCCATCACTTTCATTGCATTTCTTTTCCCTTTCTACCCTTCCTTTAGAGGATAACTTACTTTTCAAGCCCAAATGTACAACTCCAAGAGAGAGGTGGGTACCATTTTAGAAGGAGAAGTTAGTTTCAAATTCTGATACTCTGATAGTGAAGGAATTAGCTTAACCACCCAACAAGCATCAACAATTTATCATTGATCTAATAAAAAATTGTTCGTCCCCACTTTGTATCTAGGCTTGTCTTTATGTCCTTCATGGCCTATTTGAGATGTAGTAGTTGTTCTCACAAAGCTGGTAAAGCTCATTGTTACAGCTGATTTTACCACATATGGTAGATCACATATTTATGGCCTTCCATGTCCCTCTGCAGACTCTTTGGACCCCATGGACTATTTTTGTACCTTTGAGGTTTCCAAGATCATCCCTAAAAGCACTCATTATTTTTCATACGCGACTTTTAAACCCATTTTCGTGTATATAAGCAGATTTGACCCTTAATCCCGCGTACATCAAGATGTCTGCAAAAGGCCAAATAGTTTTGGAGTTTTCCTTGATGTGGGTCTAAGTCACTTGTCTCTTATCCTTCCATATGCCTTGAGATCACTCGGATTTGACCTTCCATCACCCCATTGAAGCACTATATAAGGAAGCCTCTGGATACATTGAAAGGGAAGGAATTGAAGAGCAAGAAAACTATAGTCCATTGTTATTGTAGCTTGATTATACTTGAGTTTGCATCCCTTTGTCCCTTGGAGCACTTGGTGTTCTTCCCAAGATTTCCTTTTCTTGTGATCTTGTTATCGAGAGATGGAGGATTGAGGTGGTGGAGGCCCAGGTGGAGGACTCAGTTTCTCCGGTTCACAGACGTGGTGACAAAGGTTGTCACTCTTGTAATCTCTGATTTATATTAATAGAAATATCTCTTCCTATCCAATGATGTGCATTTAAATTAATATTGAATCCATGGATGCTTTTAATTTCTTATACATTCTTGATTATATATGCTAGAGTATGTCTAACGCCATTATATAGCATGCTTGTCTTGTTTGCTGATTGTTGAGAGAGAAAATTGTTAACACAAGCGGGATTGGAAAAGCTCAACGGGGATCTACATCAACCATCCAGAATAAGGTATGTTTCGAGATCCTTTAGTGTTAGACGTTTATTTCTCTTGCGTATTGGGAAGGGATTGATTTTTGTGGTTAATCTGTCTATTGTAGTACCCCAATCCATATGAATTTTTCTCTATAACAGAATTGGTGACAATACTGGGGACGTTCTTTGTTTTTCTTTGGGGTTTGGGGGCACAATGTGCTTGCTATACTTGACTTGCTCTTTGTTTCTCCTTGTTTCTGTGTTGCATTTTATAGTATGTTCATACATTGACACTCCCCTTTGTTGTTTTGACCCTTGGCCTGCTTTTTACCACTATCTTTTATGTATACGTAGGTTTTTTGCCAAAAGTCATGTACATACATGGATTTTTGGCCAAAATTTGCGTATGCATGTAGGTTTTTGGCCAAAATCTGTGTATACATGCAGCTTTTTGGCCAAAAGTTGTGTATATATGCAACTGTTCTTTAAACAGTCGTGCACATCATCCCTTTTGGTGAGTTTGATATTGTGGGAAGTTGTTGGGTGGGTTGTGAGTGTGTTTGGGTCTTCCTTGGGTCTGATGTTGTCTGTTGGATGCTTCTTTTATGACCAGAGACCAATTTTTCATTGATTTTTCTTTGAAAGTAGTTTTAGTCATTTATCCTTTTTGTTTTTCCATTAGTGCATTACTCTTTTTTGTCTCGGTGTCTTGTTGGGCTTGTGTTTTATACTTGTTGTAGAGACTGAGAGTTTTAGATGAATTTTATTGCATTTTTCATTCTTTTATATTGAAAAATACAAGGTAGTTGCATTTTTGGCATATGGATTTGAGGAGGTACTTGCACTGGATTTCTTGGATGAGAGTCTTATTTAGGATTTCATATAGGAAGGATTGCATTGGCATTCAGAAAGGAATATATATTTATTCATCTCATGTAGTGGCATGCCCTATTTTTCGTTCTACAAGATTGCACTTGGCATTGCTTGTTAGGTGTGCACTTTTATTTTGCTGCTGATTCTTCATATCATTAGTTGCACGGCCATTTCCCTTTGAGTAATTAAAGCCATTAAAATCAATGCATGATAAAATGAATTATACTCTTTTCTTTCATAGGGTGCACCAACAAGAATAGGTTTTAGTGTCTTGGAATAGTTCACTGTAAGTTAATTCTCTAAGACTACTAAACAAAACAAGTAGGTGTCTGTCCAGGTGAGATAGAGAAATCCTTTATCTAATTAGTGTTTCTCAGGATCTTCCTCTTACAAGGGATTTAAGCATGAGGCAGTGTGAGTGGTTATTATTGGGATGACCCCTGGTTGTAACTGAGTAGCATCGGAGATATTTCCAGGATTGTATTCATATTTGGGGGCTCTTTCGAGAGTTTTAGGCTTTTCTACCTTGCCCATATGGTCGATCCCGCCTGCGACTGTCCACCTGAGAATTGGTTATATTGGGGTGACCTTAGTTTCCTTACCTAGGTATCACAGGGGGTACTTACAGAGGTTATTCTGTAGGTGTCCCGACCAGGTAGAGGTCGGAAAACACAGTCTCTTTATGCGTTGAAGCTGAGGGCCACTATAAATGGTTACATACCTCCATTTGTAGTGTATGGAAGTTTCGAGCCTCTCCTAGGTGAGACATACCTCCTTCATTTGGGATCTCACATAACCTCCCCTTGGTTTGTTTGTATTTTAGCTATAGATTTTCTTAGGAGTGTGCTCTTTGTGCGCTAGTTGGCCTTTGGGATCACGGTTGCTTGAGTATATTTATGCTCTCTTGAGTTCAGTTCCTTTTATTTTCAGCATGATTGGTATCCTATCACCCATCCTTGGTCCTAGTGCGGACCCTGGTGCCAGACTTGGAGGCATCACAGCCCCTTATCATTCTCATAGATTTGGGAGTGGTCACATTCCTCCCTCTACTCTATTTGTGGAGAATGTTGACTCCCTTCTCTCAGTCTTTAAACCGGTGGTCACCCTCATAGGGGTGGTTGTGGATGCATGAACGTTGGGTCTACACCTTACTTTCATTTTTATGTCCCATCGTTCATTGCATTATTTCCTTTGGGTGCAGTTTTCATGATCATTCCTCCCTATATCCTACAGTTTGGATTCTTTATTGACCATTTTGGGTTATTTTGGACTAATATGGTTGTCATGTAGGGTCTAGTTTTTGTACACTCTCTCCGAGGTTTCGACCCGTTCGTTCCTATCATAGGTATTATGTCTAAACTGACATATAGGTTAGGATATCACATATGCTTTCACTTATGCATTTTCTCATGACCATTCCATTTTAACCTTAGGTACGAACCCATTCCATGGTGTCACGGAACCTTCATGCTGCTTTTAGAAGTGACACTATGCGAATGGTAGATCTTTCCTATACATGGGTGCCCTAGTTAGATCCTTGTTGCATTTGGTGCCCATGTTGCATTGCCTCCTTTAGGTTGTCGGAGTCCTTTGTATAATATCGCCATGACTTTGAGCAAGAGATTCATACTCCTCTAGACATTTATGCTGCCCTTTTTCCCCGGGACTTCCTTGTATATGTTGAGTTGTAATTTCATTATCATGAGTTTTTCCTGCCTTTTTGAGCCTTACGTCGGCTTCCCTCACTCTGATTATCAGCTATATAGCCTGAGCTTGTCTCATGTCTAGCCAAGTAGAGCCATTTTATATATCTTTTGCAGCTTGATTCCCCATTTTTATCCTACACATGTTTCCTTGCATTGAGCATAGGTGTGTTCCGCTTCTTGGAACTAGTTTGTTTTTCCCTTGACACTTGTCTCCTCCTAGTTTGTAACTATAAAACACTTTTATTCTTTTTCAAGCTTTTCAAAATATTTGAAAAACTCAAAAAAAACAAAAATCCGGATAGGAAAAGATGTTATCTTTGGCAGCAATCGAGTCGTGTCTCCTTTGAATAGAGCACTGTATATCACATCTGTTGGTTGGGTTAATAGTTTGACTTTAGGAGATGTACTTATTTCTCTGAGTTTATCTCCACCAACTAGATAAGCTTCTAGTCCCTATGGATCCTCTGTCGATGCCTCCTGTGTCGCAGAGATGTCCCAGTTTTGTATATTGAGTCTATGCTACCTACATTCAGTCACCATTCTCCTTTATTCTCTTGTTCGAAGGAAGTTGAAGCTTGAGTCGGCCATTCCTCAATTTTCTTGACTTTGCATGTCGGCCATTCGTGGTACTGGTACTGGTTCGTGCACATTATGATAGAGTCCTTCCACATTATACAACTTTGCTGAGTACCTCATGTTGGATTATGGGGGATGCCTTAATGCCCTTCTTCCAGGGGATTTCATCCCATCGACTTTAGATCATTTATTCTAGGATAGGAGTCTAGATTCATTTTGAGTGCCTTGAGACTTGAAGTCATCGGTGGTAGGTTCTCTCGCCATCGACACTTTTTGAAATACATCAATATCCCATGATCGATGGATTATTTCAAGTGTTTGACCTCAACACATTTATTCACACTTATTAGATTGCACTTTAGTACCTTGATTTTCATTTTCATTATCGGTGGGTGATCTCGTGTGTGTTAATGGTATACATCAATGACCGGTAATTAGACGATGGACTACTATGTTCGACCTCAACACTTTTATTCACATAGTAGGACATGTACTCATAGCGGTTTGTGTAGAATACTTTCCACATTGGTGGCATTCCAAATATGCTACCTCCTTGATCATGCCAGTGTTCATGAGATTTCAGCTCTCGTGACTTGATTCCAATATATGTCAGATATTTTCAGCCATTATGGAGATATTGATCCATTTTATATCTTCATCTTTCATGGAGATCATGATCCTTTGTATATCTTCATCATGGAGATTCTGATCTATCTATATTGTATGTGGCGATGACCATACATGTCATATTTTGTACCATGCGTATTCATGGCCATTGTACTCTTATGTATCTTAGACTGTTGTATGTACTTATAGTCATATGCAGAGATATTTGTACTATATTGTTGGGTGGCTGGTACTTCCACTTGGTTCTTCATCACTCCACTTCTGGGATGGACTTATAATGTATTTCGGCCATCGTATCACCCCTCTGATCTCACACATTAGGGGGCATCTGCTACAACTGATTTTACCACATATGGTAGATCACATATTTATGCCCTTCCCTGTCTCTTTGCAGAGTCTTTGGACCCCATGGACTATTTTTGTACCTTTGATGTTTCCAATATCATGCCTAAAAAGACTCACTATTTGCCATCTGTGACTTTTAAACCCATTCTCGCGTATATACACAGACATGACCCTCAAACCCGCGTACATTGGGATGTGTGCAAAAGGACAAATAGTTTTGGAGTTTTCCTTAATGTGGATTTGAGTCACTTGTCTCTTGGCCTTCCATATGCTTTGAGATCACTCGGATTTGACCTTCCATTACCCCATTGAAGCACTATATAAGGAACCCTTTGGATACATTGAAAGGGGAGGAATTCAAGAGCAAGAAAACCATCGCCCATTGTTGCCGTAGCTTGATTATACTTGAGTCTGCATCTTTTTGTCCCTTGGAGCACTTGGTGTTCTTCCCAAGCTTGCTATCGAGAGATGGAGGATTGAGGTGGTGGAGGCCCAGGTGGAGGACTCAGTTTCTACGGTTCGCAGAAGTGCCGACAGAGGTTGTCATTCTTGTAATCACTGATTTATATTAATAGAAATATCTCTTCTTGTCCAATGATGTGCATTTAAATGAAAATTGAATCCATGGATGTTTTTAATTGCTTATACATTATTGATTATATACGCTAGAGCAGGTCTAACACCATTATATAGCATGCTTGTCTTGTTTGTTGATTGTTGAGAGAGAAAATTGTTAACACAAGCGGGATTAGAAAAGCTTAACGAAGATCTACATCAACCATCTGGAATAAGGTATGTTTCGAGATCATTTAGTGTTAGATGTTTATTTCTCTTGCATATTGGGAAGGAATTGATTTCTGCGGTTACTCTATCTTTTGTGGTACCCCAAGCCATAGGAATTTTTCTCCGTAACACTCATCCTCACTTTGGATCCATTGAAATAGAACTTGAGTCTAGAGTCTTCTAAGTAGTCAAATCTCTACCATCCTCAAAAGGATGCCTAAGTAGACCATAGCAACATTTATTCTATTTTTATTGAGTTTTAAGTAGGCTATAACAAAATTTAATCTATTTTTATTCAGTTTTTAATTTTTTCCATAGGCAATTGCAAACCACTAGCTATCATAGATGCAATGTCGAGGACATTGCCACCTCGTGGCTCTTGTTATAAGATAAAAAAAACTAAATGTTAATCTCACTATTCTAATTTTGACATCAATTGCCAAAGAATTACCTATAGAACTTATTGAGCTGGTTACGTTAATTAAAAGGTGGGGAAAATATATTTTTTTATAAGAAATTAACTTATACACAGATTATATTATATTGTTATTTATATATAAGAGCAAAAAATATAAGGTCTCTTATGAAATAATTTCAGAAGGAAATTCTAATTTATGTTATTAAATATTATTGTGAAGCGGTTAACGTTGGGTTTTTCCCAAGACGAACCGAGTTTGACCCCCGTTAGATGGTGGGTTATCCCTTTTGAAGGAGAATTCGGTTTTGAACGAGTGAAAAAGTTTAATGGGAATGATCTCCACAAAGTGGGAAGAATCTCTTCCTCTCCATTTCGAAAACATTTCACCGAACTTCACCCGTGAAAAGAGGATGGTTTGTTTTTAATCAAAATAGGGTGGAAGCCTTAAGAGAAAGAGTCGAACCTCAAAACATAAGGGTAACCTTGAAGGTCGCCTAGATAGCTGCAGAATTGGCATTGATTGACATTGTAATAAAGATTGCAATCAGAAAATGATCAGATAAGTTTATGTATGGTTATTTATTCTAAATTATACAGTATCATTGTTTTATTGACTCGTCACTTCAAAAGGAAACAACTACAGACTTATCAAATTTTGCTTACCTCAGTGACCGCACCTCTCGGTGAAAACATATGTTATATTGTGTTCATCGTTAGAAATGGTAGGGAAACGCCTTGTTGCTAGCATAAATGTTAATGGTTATGGTAGGAAGCGAGCAACTCGTCAAAGAATAGTCCTTTTGTGTCGCGTTAATTGGGAAAAAAAGGAGGGATTATACTTCTTCCACTTAAATATAACAAATATTCAACTATTGTAGTTTATTGGCAGCAAATCTCTCTCTCTCTATACAACCCTTAATTTCAAAAATGAGCATACCTCATGCATGAGGAGAGACCATTCTAATGGTCAATAAGAAGTGAAAATTTTAATGAGATACCCATTTTAGACTATATTGTGTGAAAATAGGACACTTTGTGTTTACCTATTTAAATGAAAAAATAAGGTAAATGAGATTGTGAAAAGAGATGATTCATGCTTAATGTTAGAGTTTTGTTGTATAGCATAGTGCTCTATGCTTAATTATTTTAGGTTAAAGGGTTATTGATTAAAGAATTTAAATCATTTTTGCTAAAAATGTTAATGAAAGGGTTATTTTGTTTATAAATAAAGAGATTATTATAATCACTAAATTTGATTGATATGAAAGTAATGTTATATTTAGTATAAGTTAGTGATTAGGTGATGGTCATAGTTATGTGTATAAAATATTATAATTAGAGACATGCAAGTCTTGACTAAGGATAAACATTACAAATCTTATATAGACTCTTTGTGAAAGTTCCATGATGCCTTCTCTCTAGTGGATTCTACCCAACTCCGGGTGGAAGTAACCTGGGTAGAGAGCCTAAGGTAGGGTGGAAAGTCGAAGTGAAGCCCTGAGTAGCCATATTATTTGTATTAGTTAAAGTACTTTTTAAGTTAATTTTTAATGTTTAACAAGTTGGTAAACATTTTATTCTTAATGTTTAAGATAAAAGGGATTTTTGTAAGTGAGTAATAATCGTTGGTATGTTGAGTTCTGCATAGTGAATAGTTGAACTAAAATTTTAGAGATGTATCTAGGACTACATTTCTAGAAGTTCTCTTGTGATTGTAAACATAAGTCAATGGAAGGGTTTATGATAAATTAAATAAAATTAAAAAATAATTAATCTTTGATCTCATATATTTGGTAATGTAGTAAGTGGTTGATCATAGGTTTTCTTAACCACATCATGTAAAGGTTATTTTACTAATGTATAATCAAATAAGTTGTTTTCTACAATTATTGTGATAATATGTCTCACTTATAAATATCATGAATTATTGGATTTCATTATATTTGTGTTATTTTGGAAAGTCATGAAATACCATCTTAACAAGTAAATACTAAGGACATAATATGAGGTAACCTTGTTCAAAAGGTTAGGGCAGTCTTCCCTCTTTGTTTAATTAATTACTTTAATGGCCGAGGTTTAATTTGTCATGGTAATGAAATAATGTTGTATGCTACAATACTTTCTCTTAAGTCAAAGAATTATTCAACTTGACCTTATTATTATTATGAGATTATCTCAACTAAGATTTGTGACTCTAATTTAGTTATGAGATAGCATATTCACGACAAACCATGCTCCTATGAGGTTAAGAGAGATGGGTTAATTGCATATTATTGTAGAGCATGCATTCCATTTGATTCAGGTATCAAATATTATATATTGAATTATGAGGTTGATCCTTATGCTCCATCTACATTAGAATGTAAATGTGGTGATTCGACTAACAATATTTAGTTTGATGCAGTAGATAAAATAAAATAAAATTACAAAATTTCCCTAAAATCACCATGTGAAAATTGGGTTTGATCGGGGGTCATCTCGAAGGGATATTTCAATTGTTAAGACATGTGTGCACACTCTTTGAGAAAGGGGAGAGGTCACGAGTTTGAGGCTTAAGTCCTTTGGGGTGAGGAGTTCTGTTTGAAGGCCGATGGTTTACCACCCTTACCATCCATGAAATATGGGGAAGTATTGGTGTGTTTCCCGGTCACTTATTCCCATGTAAAAGAAAAAAGTAGTACATGTCAACTCAACCTTAAGCTCTAAAATTCTTTGAATTTTTTTTTAAATTTTTCTCATAAGAACCCATTTATTATTCTACACCGTTAATGTCTAACACACCATTCCTTTATTTAATGGAGTAACAAAAAAATGTTATACTCACTTGTGAAACCAAAAAATTATATATTAATTACATCTTATGGCATTTTCATGTCATTTGGGATCTAGTTTTGTATACTCTTTGCAACTTTGAGAGCCAAATCAAAAGTTTTGTATAGGCATCTAGGGTTCCTACCCTAGCCTCTCTTCTCCTTTGCAAAACAACTAGGGGCGTTTTCTTGGGCGATGATTATGACTTGGACTTTGACATAGATCTTCTTTGTCGATCAAGGAAATATAGTCAATTTCCCATTTTACTTTGACACTGTCATGGACAATGGTGGTGTCGACTAAGATAGGGCTACTAAGGAAACATCATATTGAAGAGCTACATTTTATTCTTCAATTAGAAGAGGTTGCATGTCTCTGTTATATTTGATTGCAACATGGATAATGGAATGTACCAACTATAGTTTTAATGGGTAGTGTATCTAGCATGGTTTTCATGCGGTCACGGTAATGATTCAGTAATTACAGTTTAGGCGTGATAATAGTGTGTGAAAGTCTCGAGTGTGGACCTTCAGTTACAAAATGCTTTTTGCTGGGACTAGGGATTGAGGTTAGGGATTTGACCTTGCTACCATTTCAGCCTACGGTGATTTTTAGGACATATCTCTCATTGTTTTAGGAGTGTTATTTTATTAGTTTTTTGGGGATCTAGAGAAATTAATCTCTCGTTGTTTCAAGAGTGTTATTTTATTAGGTTTTTTGTGATATTGAGAAATTAATCTATGGTTGTTTCACAAGTTTTATTTTATTAGTTTTTTGGGGGATCTTGAGAAATTTTGGAATAGTGATTAAAGCACTATAATTTTTAGTTTTTTTTATGGGTGTGTGCAAGCTAATTAGGGTCTCTTTTGACACATTAGATGCAATATAAAACTGAAAAAAACATGCATCCATAAACTTACAAGGATATTTTGGGACACTTACACAATGAATCTTGCGATGAGTAAAAAAAATGAAATGTAAGATTGAATGTCATTTCGAAATATATAATTTTTCCTATTGAAAATGTTCTTAACTATCTAAAGTTTGATATTTTTTAACGTACAATTTTTATTTTTGGGACAAATTATAAGGTATATTTTTTTGTGGGTGCAGCCTTGTTGATGCCTTGGTTATGTAGGTTCTGGAATGGTGTCCAAGGCAAACAATAGGGGAAGCAAACCCATCCAAAGGATTCAGATAATCCTACACAAACATTACCCTATCCTTGAGCTATTTGGTATGGTTAACACCAATGAATATTCGACCTCTGCTGGAACTCTTTGAGTTGGTGAGTTTTGATCTAAAATGATAAGTCTTCCTATAATGGAAAACAAGATATCGCACGTATACAAAACAATAGATCTACCTAAAACGAAATCTAAGCTAAGTTAGATCTTATCCAAAAGAAGTATATTCATCGTGTGCAAGGTAACTTGGTTTGAATTCAAATAAATTATTCATGAACTTAACATAAATGCAAAATTAAATTATTTAACTTATTAATTCAAATGTAACCAATCAATTAAAGTTACTGATAATAATTTAAAGATTAATCATATCAAAGATTACCTTGTAACTCTTATGTTAATTGAAAAATTAACATGAATTATTGATTAAATAGTTTCTATGAATCATTTGTAGAAACAGATAAATATTTTAATCAAAGAAATTTAATTAAATTATAAGTACAGAAAGACTTATGAATTAAGATAAATCCAAATCATAAATCAATGCTTAATGATTGGCTGCAAAATCAATAGTATTCATTGATAATTAAAGTGAAGAAATCAGACATGATTAAAGAAATTTGATCATTTACCCACAGAAGTTGCCGAAAGAAACTAACTTTGATTCATTAATCTGCAAAAAGTTACATCATTACAAGTGAAATAATGCTTCTCCAGTCCTTCCCTTGCGATTATCTCCTTGTGAGCAACGTCTTCAATTCTGTATCTTCAAACAATTGAAAGTTAGAAAATTATAGAGCTCTGACAAATAAATATTTTCCATCTCTGGAAAGCGCTTTCCCCCTTTATCTAAATGCTAAGGTTGAATTTGTAGAATTGAAGAGAAGTGGGAAGGATAGCATCAAATCCCCATATGTCTTGTTCATTCACCTCTGCAAAAAAATGATCGGAATGAATTTATGGAAAGTACACCTCTCTTTGGTCACAATTTACTCCCAAACCGTTGATAGATTTGCAAAACTATTTCCTTCAAGGGGTAAATGGGCTTGTTTGAGAAGTGGGTTTTCAACCGTTTGAGCTAATTCCTCATGGTTTACTCAAAATTCTCCACACGGAAACATGTCTTCTATAGCTGTGTGATCCATTTTTAAACTTCGTCCTTCATGGCAACAAGAAATTAGGGTTTAGTGAAATACTATGCATTAATATTGTAAATAGCATGTTATATTAAATTCAATTATATAAATAAATTATTAATATTGTCTTTCAAAAAGTATATCGAATATAATTTAAACAATAATAATAATCTTATCAACAAGTAAAGCTAATTATTCTTTGTAAAATATAATACTTTGATTGAATGAAAAATTATATAGTCTTTCCCTTATTTTATGTACACCCTTTCAAGTCATAAATCAAAAGCGTTAAAAAATAAAATGTTCAATCAAATTATTATAACCTGTCGAGATGCTCTTTAAATCTATTGATTGAATGAAGTTCAATTTGTTGCCAAGACTACTGAAACATCATATGAACTTAACTAGCCAAAATTGAAGCATGTAAATGATTCAAACATGTTCAAATAAGAATAAGAAATCATTACACACAATAGTCGGAATGAAATGACAAGATCTTCGAAATCTCCAAAAACCAATAAAATAAATAAGCTTCTGTAGTGAAGACCAAATATAGGTAGGGAATGTGAAAGATAACATGTTAAGTTAACCATTGAGAATATGGAACCAACTGAGATGATAAAAGCCAACTCAAATGAATAAAAAAAAAAGTAAAAATGAAAATAATGTGCATCCCGCAATCCTCAATGTGGGTTGCAGATTGCGGAAACGCAAACAACACGAAAAAGGAATGACTTCTCCGCAATCCACATTTGTGGGTAGCGGAGATGAAAAAATGTGATAGTTAAAAAATGTTTCCACACCCGCAGTCCATATTGCAGGTTGCAGAACGAAAAATTTTCAAACACAAAACAAAGCTCCCTCAAACTACATTGCGGTTTGTGGGTTGTAGGACATAAAACACATCGTGGAGTAAATACCTTCCTCCAATCTGGAATTGCGGGTTGTGGGTGCGTAAAGTTTTCTTATTTGAATAACCCTTTGTGATCTATGCAATTCACATTTGCATGTTGCGGGTTGCAAAAAAGACAAAGTTTTGGGAAAAAATAATTCTTCCTGCAACTCACAAAAAACACACAAAATGCATAAACATTCAAAAGGGAAAATTGTTAACTAAATCAAATTATGTCAAAGGTGAGAATGCCTATAGACAGGATGAGGAACCTCCAAAATTGACTAAGAAAATTAAACATTACCTTTTGCATATAAAAATTTGGGCTCTCATGTTTTGGATAAAACATGGGATCGGTTGTAGATATAATCAGCCTTTGATGGAATCAACTTACAGAAATGGGTAGACATATAGAAAACAAATAGTACTAGTGCATGGCTATTTTTCCAAAACTATTTTTATTTTTTATTATTTTTAATTATCTAAGTGAGAAAACCTCTAAAATATTATGTTAATTTTGGGTGCAACATTTGAATGTCTAAATGTAATTATTTGGAAACAATTTTTTTATAGCATGTAGAGGTCGATCTTATTTATTGCACCATACATTTTTTTTTCAAAATGGTTGAGAAATGGAAGAGGTATGGAAGAAAAAATAACAATGTTTTTTTTTTAGTCGAGGAGTGATGACAAAAGATAAATAAGAGAAAATAGAAAAATATATATGTTCTTGTTAAAAATTACATATTTGGAATTTGCAAAAAAAACATATATGTTTCTAAAATCTCATCAAAAATGGTGCAGCATATTGTGACCAATGGCTAAACAAGAGCATATTGAAAATTTGGATGTAATGCTCAATTAGCCATGGTTTATAATACTTCAAGGCATAGGCATGATTAATCTAAAGCAAAGTATGAAGCAGACACATTGGCGTAATAATTCCACGCCAGCATGGGTGGAGGCTCGGCCATACTGGCACTAAATGCACACACATTTTGTCTGAATTCAATTTTTTCTTGCCACCAACATAAATGTGCGTGTGCTATATTTATGCATAACACAAACATGTTTTGTAAGACTATAACATGTGCACGTTGTGGAATCCTATAACTTTACATTTGATTATTTTGACAATTATAACAATATTTTTATTATTTTATGTCCACCACCACCCTCTCTCCCCCCTAAATATTACTAAACCCCCCTCCTCTTCTCCCTACCTATAACCCCACTTTCTCTCTCTCCTTAACACATAGTCACCCCAATCATTCTCTCTCCCTTTCTCTCTCTCTCTCTCACACACAAACAAACACACCCCTAACACCTCTCTCTCTCAAATCTCTCTCTATCTCCTCTCTCTCTCAATCCCAAAATCATCTAGCTACACTTATCCCCTACCCCCTATATATTCCCCAACCCTCTCTTCTCACACACACAAACACCCACAGGTACCCCCTACCACTAACACCCATCCTCTCCCCCCAATTATTACTAGCCCCCCTCCTCCTCTCCCTAACTCTAAATCCCCTCNCACACACACACACACACACACAAATACACAGAGACAACCACACACATATACAGGTCACCCAATACCACTAAGAACCACCTCCACTCTATCTATCTCTCACAAACACACACATCCCTATGTTCCCCACTACCACTAACACCTCCCTTCCTCTCTCCCTCTCTTCCCTCAAAATTACACCTAAATCATACTAGCCCCCCCTATTCCCCCCAACTCTTACATACTAAAACCAACCTTCCCCCCCTCTTTATCTCTCCCCCATAACTCTTACTAACCCCTTCTACACTCTCTTTCACTCCCTAACTGACCGAGCTACACCTAATCCCCACCCCCATATATTACCCAACCCTCTCTCTCTCTCTCTCTCTCTCACTCTTCCACAAACACACCTTCCTTTGTCTTCCCCTCACACTAACATCCCCCTTCCTCCACTCTTTCTCTCTCCCCAACTCATCCATCTACACCTTCAAATGAAAAACGTGTTGAATATCCAACTGTTCAAATATGCAAACGCAGAGAGGTGCCATGTTTAAAGGTGGACTGTAGAATGCCATAACTACAAATGAAAAACATTCCCCTTTCCATTAATTTCCCCATCTTGTAGGATAAGTGCCTCTTTTCATTTTTAAGAGTCCAAAGAGGTTAACAAACACTCGTTATAGCTCATCAAGTGATGATTCCATTCTCACATTATTTACGAACCTGAGAAATGAGAGGTTCATTCTCAGAAAAGGGTCTTTCACCATTTGATTTTATGAGTCCGATGAAAGTGCACTTAGCATCGTTCATGTTTAGAGAGTCTGAACGAAGACACAATGAGACTCCAAAAGTTTCTTTTTCATAAATATCCCTAATCGGTCAGAAAAAAAAAGACAATATACCATCGACTAGTTGATTGTTCTAATACTTTTACAAGCGTGAACGTAACAAGTTCGCTTGAAAATATTTTTATGTTTTTAAGGAGACTAAAAAGAGCTTAAATATATCTCCATAATAGGTTCTCTTTTTCATAATCCATTTTTTATGACTCTAAAAAAGCAACAAAAGTGGACTTGACACTCTTTTATTGGTTGTTTAATGAGCATGTTAAAGGTGTAAAAGATGCTTAGTACTTTCATTTCCACTCTAAGATTGAAAAAGACAAAAAGAGATTAAATCATAGTCACAAGCCATATAAATTTGACCTAGAAGCTTAATTTAACGCATTAAAACCAACTCCATTATAAACTATACAAAAAAATTAATAAAAACCCACTTTATTTAAAGTAATTTTGGAATTAAAAATAATTTCTAATTAAATAATAATAATAAAAAATACCAAGATTGCTATAAATAGTAGGGAATAGTAAAAATTTCTTACCA